>CM040472.1:4251425-4325400 GCA_022758105.1 Pangasianodon gigas | reverse complement strand
AGAGGCTCAGTGGTGAGTTAAAGGCTGATTGGAGTTTTCTCAAGCTGCTGTCTGTTCCAAGGGGAAACACCCTGAATATGTGTGGAATTTGTTTGTGTGTCACATGGCCAGAACATAAGTGGTTGAGAAATGACAAAGGTCACTTTCTTTCTTTCTTTCTTTCTTTCTTTCTTTCTTTATTTATTTATTTATCTCTCTCTCTCTCTCTCTCTCTCTCTCTCTCTCTCACATGTACTCTCACTTCTTTCTCTTTTTTCATCACAACATGTCCATGAACTTGTAAAACTCTGGTTTCCCTCATATAATTAGAACATTTGACCACATATTTAAATACAAGCAGACACACACACACACACACACACACACACACATTGATGTTTATCTGTATCCTTGTGAGGACCTTTCATTGTCCTTTCATGGACCTTTCATAATTATTAATGCAGCTAATTAATACCATACCTACCTCTAAATTTCACCCTAATCTTAACCTCAGTAACTTCTTTGGCTGTTTTAGTCTTTTTTTTAAGAATACAGTTTATTTTTATTAAAAAAATATATTTTTTGGAAACATCACATATTGTGGTAATAGTCTTTTTTTTAAGAATACAGTTTATTTTTATAAAAAATATATTTTTTTGAAACATCACATATTGTGGTAATAGTTTACAATATGGTAACTTAACTAATGCTTAAGTACTTACTAACTTAGCAGTAAGTAATCAAGTGTTGCCATAGTAGTTCTTCAATAATTACCAATCAAATAAACTACTATGTTGAATGATTATGACAAAAGATTATGACTTGTCCAATTTTGAACCATTGTATTATATACATGTATCAGTGTCATACACTGTCCTTACTTTGTCAATTCAGAAGCATAAATTGATAAACCTGATAAATTAAATTGCTGGAACAATGTATTGTATAGTGACAATGTACAGCACTCCATGAATTACTTGTGAATGTAATGAACAGCAATGCTAATTAAAGTATAATAATTTAGTAACTGATCTTATTAACATTTGAAGTAATTAGATAAATTGGGATACTCATTACTACTATGCTCACAAAACTGTAACGACTTGTCATCCAATTTTGGATAGGGTAAGGGCAAAAATTTATCATTTTACTTGTGGATGCATTAATGTATCAGTAATTACTGTGTCTGTAATGACAAATACATGTAGATAACAGTGGTTCAAAAGTGGATAACAAGTCATGCGTTTGTTAGCATAGTAGCGTAGGTTAGTAATATTAATTAGTAAATCATTTCACTTTAGTCATAAAGTAGTTCACACTCGTCATTTCTGAAGAACTACTATGGTAACAATTCATTATTCACTGCTAAGTTAGTAAGTACTTAAGCATTAATAAAGGAACCGTATTGTAAAGTGTTACCGATATTGATATACATTTGGTCCCCCACCAAGATATCAACATGCCTCCCCCCCCCCCCCCCCCCATCCCACACACTCACCCACACGCCAGACTCCCTCCAAGGCCAAGCACATACCCATAATGCACACAATGTGTGTGTGTGTGTATGAAAGAGAGGGGGCAAGAAAGAGAGAGAAAGAGAGAAAAAGAGAGACCAGTCCACTTGCACACACTAAGTTCAGACGAAGCAGAGAAAAATTAGAGGAAAACAGAGAGCTGGAAAGTGTGTGTGGTGTGTGTGGTGTGTTTAAAGAAGGTACATGTGAGGTTGAAGTTACTCAGGGTGATCTTTCGGACAGCTGGGTTCATGTGCGTGGTGTAGTCTTGGTTCTGGGGTGCTGGAAAACAAAGCCAGGCTCTGGAGCCATTACCAACCCTCAACTCAAAGCTGCAAACACCTGTGGAATGTCCTCCTTGCTCTGAAAACAGAAAGAAACTCCCTTTCACTCTCTTGCTCACCCGTAACTCCTTGCTTCTCACAGTATTGTTTTCCAAACTTTTGCGATGCTCCAGCTGAAACAAGCCCGGCTCAGTGCACGGGCCTAGCCTGTGTTTATGTTTTGGTTGTTTCCTAGCAGCGGGACTGTTTTTGCTTATGGAGCCCCTCCGCCCTGGGGCAGAACAACCTCTGGGTGCTTTCTCCACTCTACTTTTTTTCTATTTTTTTTCCTCTCTCTCTCTCTCTCTCTCTCTCTCTCTCTCTCTCTCTCTCTCTCTCCTTCTCTTTGTCCCTCTGTCTTTCTCTCTCTCTCTGCACAGGCCATCTGCCTCTCATTGAGGAAAACCCAAGGTCACTGGAAGCTTTTCCATGTAACTTGCTATAAGACAAGAAAAAAATGCAGCAGAGCAAAGGAAGGAAGAGAAAAAACCAATAGGCTCAAGTTGGAAAGCACATAATAATGTGTTTTCTGTGTGCACGTGCAGTCAAAATGTGACTGAGAATGAGAGACTGGGACAGACAGGCGAAAGAGACAAAGAGAAAATGGGAGTGAATGAGTGGGTGAGGAATATGTAATACAGTGGGAGTATGGTTGCTGTACAAGGTTGACCATGTTTCTGTTTTACAGGCTGGCAGGTTCCATGTCTCCACGATTCAGAGTGAAGTCCCACAGACTTAGTGCTCCTCTCTTCACTCATTTCATGAGAAATCTATAGAAATTATCTCATCTAGGTTCCCTGAAAATCTAATCAATCAGCTTCTGCAGGAGCTGCAATCACAGACAATGGAGCTGCAATGAACAGACAATGGAGCTTGGGTTAAATTGCATGTTGATAGATGTTGAAAGTCACTTTCTGAGTAGGAATTCCAAGTTGAAGGGGGATTTAAAGTTTCAGTAATGTATGTTTAGTAATGTGTAAAGCATCATTACTGTCATGATATAGACATGCTTCCATGTTACAGAATACAATGCTAAGACCTGTGTCACTACAGACAATTGCTGTGGGAAAATCATGATCTGCTGCAAAAAATAATAATAATTACACCAAAAAATGCCAATGTGTAAGTCTGGTATTTGCATTTCTAAGATGGGGAAACCTGTATCTCGGTATTTTGGAAGTTTCTAACTAACTTTATAACTAACCAGCCGTGAGTGGCCAGGTGGAATGAAATGAGCAGATTGCAAAAAATTATATCTTAGCAAGTAAAAATATCTTGAATATAGGCAAATTCATGTAATATTTCAAGCTTAAAATTGTCTTATTCTATTGGCAGATAATTTTGCTTACTTTTAAAGAAAATTTTAAGCTTGAAATTAGTAAATATGTCTAGAAATAGAAATGTCCTATATTTTTATATTATTAGATAACATTCTTTTATTTAAGATATCTTCACCTGCTATCATTTTTGCAGAGCTGTGCATGTAAACTTAAGCAAACAGAGGATCTTCTGCAGCCCTGCTGTCCGGGGGAAAAACACTTCAGAAATTGCCCTGGGCATGGGCCAAGTGGGAGCCCTGACGATCCAATGGCATGCTATAGGCCTGACTAAAATATATGTTGGTTAAAAAATAGGTTTTGTCCAGGCACTGGATGTTTACAGCTTACTGTGAGATCATAAATCTCCAACAAATCAGCTGATATTGGCATCAGTGCTTTTCTCTTTTGCAATAATTTTAATTCCCCACTTGCACTAGCACATTTTAACATTAATTCCCCAAACATGGCTATCAATCCAGATTCACTGAAATGAGCTTTCAAAATACCTGAGATGGATCTACTGCCAGAACCACTTAGAACAGCTTCTAAGAATCATACCATCAAAGTGCCAATGTTTACTTTTTTATTTTTTTTATTTTCAGTGGTACATTTCTGAGTAGTGCAGCTTGAAAACACTGCATTAAAGTGGGCGGCAAAATGCTTGCCAGTTCCTATTTAAAGTAACTTCTTTTGTTTAAATACAAAACCTGTTATTTGTATTTTAAGATTATTTTAAAGCCATTGTTGAATCTGGGCTTTCATATGGAAAAGTATAAATCCAAGCTGGATTGCTACCAGGCCTACAGCAAACTACACAGAGTTTTTGTACTTGTGTCAGGTTTTTCAGGTTCCTTCAACGTCTCCAAAGCTCTTAATCCCTCCCACTTCATCATTACTATCTAGACCTCCATCTTTCTACCCGATTTTGGAAAGAGTACACTAACACACACACACACACACACAGAGAGAGAGAGAGAGAGCTCAGACTGATCTTTATATTAGCACTGGGCATTTCCTCGGCTAAGCATGTAAACAGTGGCACCTCCCTTAACAGCATTTTTCCATTTTAACATTGAACAGAGTAACAACACTCCACTGCATAATCCACATATGCTCTTGTACAGTTTCTTAATGGGTTGAAGGAGTAAATGTTACAACCTTTACAATTCCAACTGAAATAGTTCCACTTATGGCCTGATTATAATAAACCTGTGCCCAGAAACAAGGTTCTCTGCATACAAGTACATTTATAAATTGTACCCTCTTACCAATACCTGTGCTTAAATAAAGCTGTGTAACCATCACCATCACCCACCTTCTACTCCTATTTAATCTTGCCTTCGTCCCTCATTTTACCTTCCACCTTCACTCTCACTTCTTCATCTTCTTCACCTTACCTACCTCAGCTGTAAAGATCAACAAAAACATGCCACAATGACACTCATGATAGATTCTAATTAAGAATTCTGAAATCAAATTGCTGTAAAAGGCAAGTGTACATATCTATTTAAACTAGAAAAGTCATCAAGTTAGGACCTTTGTTCATCAAGCAGGAGGTATTGTGATGTCTTCTGAGCTGCCCGCAGGAACGTTCCCAAAACTCACAAAGCTGTCAGTCAACACTCTACGTCCCTGTGCAGCAGCTGACAGATTGGCATGTAACTAATTGCTAATATGAAAACAGCACGTCTGTGCTCAACAATGCTGCATGCTGTAAAACAGTATTGTGGGGCAGGGCCTGAGACCTACAATAATGTCAGGGATGTAGTGGTAAAAAAGGTAAGTAGACCCTTAACAAGGGTATGAGACTGTGAAAAGATGGACACCAACATGTTTTATTCTTCTAAACATAGCTATAGTATTATAAATTAATAACAGCAGCAATAATGCTTGATTATCATAGCTCGCCTGATCTGTCCCTATTATATTACACGGTTACCCTGTTGGCATCCCAACCAGGGTGGATTCCCGCCTCACGCCCACCGCAACCCTGACCAGTAAAAAGCGGTTACTGAAAGTGAGCGTTACCTCTTGTCTGATTCTGTCCTCTCCATCATGTTTCGTACTCTGTGCTCTTTTTGTCCTGTTTGTCCTGTTTGGTTCCTCTCAAGGTTTCTTCCTCATCTTCCATTGTCTCAGGGAGTTCTTCCTTGCCACCGTCACCTCTGGCTTGCTCATTATGGATAAATTTATAAATTTATAAGTTTAAAATTAATATCCTGAATTTATATATTTCTATAATGCTGCTTCTGACAATGGCCGTTGTTAAAAGCGCTATACAAATAAAATTGAATTGAATTGGTCTTCTTCTTTCTTTATTTGGGTTGTGCTTCTTCTTCTAGTTGTCCTGGTCAATAACGGAATCAGAATACACTCCTTGTTAATGCACAAGGAAAACAATGGTGAGACTTTGCGATGTGAGAGTTTGTGGCTTGTTTATATAGTCCTCAAATGAGAGTCTTTATTGAGTCATGGCTGACTAGTAGCATGGTGATTGCAAGTGAGGTAATGCCTGGACTGCCTCAGAAAAGGAGTCTGTGCTCCTGGTGGAATTTGATGAGGCTCTGAATGCGACAGCCTCACAGGTTTCTGGTTCCTCCCTAATTCATTTGTTTATTTAAATCCTCTGGGTTTCCCTTGGTGTTTGCGAAATCTTGTTCTCTGTTAGTGTCAGTTCCAAATATTAGGTTCCCTTGTTCCCACTTTGTTCATTAATTGTATTTCTGGGTTTAACTATTGCCTGTTTATTTCATATATGAGTATCAACTGCACTAGTTTAACCTGTGAGCCTGTGTTTTGACCACCTCTCTGGCATGTTACTACGATTTCTGAAAACTTGAGTTTACGCACTGTCATTCTGCCACATCAAACCACAACTTACACTGGATTTTTGTATTGCATATGCTAGAAATGCACGACTATGGAATATTCATATACCATAGGTATATCCACTCTTGGTAGCAGTTTTAATGTGACAAAGTGGCCAAAGGTTTTTCAAGTTGAGAAATCGTGATTTGCAACAAAAAGTGCTGTCGTGACCATTGGCAAGTAGACATTAAAAAGGTGCGTGAACAATACTGTGAAGTAACCATATGCATATTTACATCACACATATGTGTCCATGGATACACACATCCATTGCATTTTAGAATTTAACTCTATTAGCGCACTGACACTGAAAGTTTTGGTATTGCCCAACTACGTGGTTTACAGTTACTAGAAAAACACCCCCCACCCTAAGGCCTATGACCTCTAACCCTACTAATAGGGTAGTTTAAAAATGTGTGTGTGTGTGTGTGTGTGTGTGCGTGTGTGTGGGGATGAAAAAACACAAAGACACTGCTAACCTGATAATGTAAGAACTGGAAAGCTAATAACCCACAGCTCTAGGCCAGTGGAACAGTATACGCTTACAAGCCTGATTCAAAGTTCAAAACCCCTTAAGAATGTGCTAAAGCCTTTCTTTATTTATCGGCATGCACAGACACCATGAAGAGACTCTGACTGTAGAGAACTGAAGAGGAACAATAGGTGAAGATGGAGATAGAGATGGAGAGTGAAATGGACTTAAGAAAGAACCAAGCAACAGCCCAGTCTTTCCATTATTCCATTACCCAGAATCATGATCATCTGAGCACACAGTATTCCTGTCGGTGTTACTCTGCCTGTTCCCCAGTGGCGGGCTGAACTGACTGACGGCTGCTCTACAACTCCCTCTCAATCAATAAGCTAAATGGACCTAGTGCACTTTATCGTGCACGGACGCAATTAGCATAAAGTCTGTTTTATTTCATTACACTCCCTCTCTCTCCCTCTCTCTCTTTCTCTCGGGGGGCTAAACCTTTAAATTAAGTCGTAAATGATCTACAAGCCTGTTATTCCTTTGACTTAGCAACAGTAGTGAACAATGTTGGTCTTACTGGAAAACATGCATTTCTGCATTAGGTAGGAGCTGCCTGGAAGTGAAGGCTAAAGTAATCTAATTCTGAGCAGCTCGTGACTCAGGCTTTGCTACTCACTTTCTCAGCCTGTAATGAGACCTTGAAGTGAGCCACATTATGTGTATGTGTATGTGACCATGTGTTGGTATACTGAAGCAGATCAGTGGTACCTAATTAAACTAAATTCACACAACATGCTTGCTATCGCAGCTTCTGTAACTGAAAAACAACAGTGGATGGGTCCATTTCATTCGGCCGACACAAGACAAATCACTTTTGGGAGCAGTTCCAAAGCATATACAAGTGCAAATCTGTCTTAATGTTGGCTCACTTGCAGTATGTGTCTTACACAGAATGCGAATGACCAGAGCCTAATATATTCGCTGTAAGCCTGGGGTTTGAGCCACACACCCAAAATCTGCCTGTCTAGTCAAAGAAGTAAATAAGAAATACTGGCTAGACTGCTGCATTTCATTATGTATTCATTGGCGAACACATTTCTGTTCCTTCTCCAAGTAGGGCTTCAGAGCCAGGGTTGGAGAACGGTATGGGCTCTATTTTTGGCACTTTGTAGTGGCTTCTCCTGGCTTATGGAATATATTTTGGTTGTGTTTGGTTCTGTCTAACCTTCTTTACCCAGTGTAGGACCACACATTAGAAATAAAGGAATTATTGCAGTAAGCCCTCTCAGAAGGGCCAAGTTTTCAAACTCCAACTCCAAGTGCCTAGATGAATGCTTGGGCGAATCTCACCTACAGTTAAAAGTATGTTGCTCTTAAATACAGTGACTGCCATTTTGCTCTGCCATAATCCCACTGTTATCTCATTGTTTATATACTCCTCCGCCTCATAGCACTGTTTGCTATATTAGTGTTGGCATGCAGCTGACCCTGTTGGAATTGAGATTAAGCTGTCTGTCTATGTGTGCGTGTGTGTGTGAGACAGAGAGAGAGAGAGAGAGAGACAGTCAGACAGTCAGACAGACAGACAGACAGATATGAGGTTTATATTCCAGCAGCTGCTTCTTCACAGTAAGCACTCTGCCCAAGACACACCCTAAATTTGCCTGTCAAAGCTTATGAAAAAAACAAAGCAGAGGACAAAGAGGCAAAAAGGAACAGCACAGAAAGTGAAGTTATGATAGCAGCAAGCCTGGATGGTAGGTTAATCGAGAACTAAGGTTCTGGATTTAGGCTCCAGTCTAATCAGAATGCCATCACTTTCAAAATGGATTTTGTTGGCAGTGGTGGCTCAGTGTTTAAGGCTCTGGGCTGCTGATTGGAAGGAGGAGAGTTAAAGTACTAGCACTGTAAATCTAGCTTTGCTAGGCCCTTGAGCAAGACCCTTAACCCTGTCTGCTCCAAGTGTTCTGAACCATGGCTGGCCCCAGTGGCTGTTCATGGTTTTTAAAATAGAGATACAAAGATAAAATAACAAGATATACTATTCTGTATGGCCATTCGGCCACAAGAGCATTAGTGAAGACAGGCCCTGATGTTGGGTGAGAAGGTCTGGCGCGGTGTTCCAGTTCATCCCAAAGGTGCTCAGTGGGGTTGAGGTCAAGTTCTTCCTGAGTTCTTACACATCGGCCTTGGTAAACTTTGGCAACCTTGGCAAACCCTGTCTTTATGGTCCTCGCTTTGTGCACAGGGGCATTGTGATGCTGGAACAGTTTTGGGTCTCTTAGTTGCAGTGAAGAGAAATTGTAATGCTACAGCATACAAACACATCCTAGAAAATTGTGTGCTTCCAACTTTGTGGCAACAGTTTTGGGAAGAACCACATATGGGTGTGATGGTCAGGTCTACCTTTTGGCCACACAGTGAAGAAAAGAGAGAAGAACTGTCACAAATAAACATATTTTGTTATTTCATTGAGTTTCCATATAGAGAAATAGAGATTGCAGAACAGAAAGTAACATTACATATAAATATAATAATAGTTACAACAACAACAACTGTAAAGAAGTAAGAAGTGTGTGTGGGTTTGTGTGTGCGCGTGCGTGTGTGCATGTGTGTGTTTGGGTGGGTTACTCATTGTCCCTCATATTGTGGCAAGCAGATACATACTATCGTGCTAAAACTCTGCTCTCCATTATTTCTCCTAAAAAGATAGCCCACATATTAGTGGATGGTCAGGTGTCCACAAACTTTTGGCCATGTAGTGTAGTATATAAAATTGTTTAGTAGAGGCTACTCACCACTACTACCTAACCCATACCACAGCTCCAAGCAATTCTGACTGATGCTGATTCTGTATGTTTGAGTTGTCAGTCATGTTCATTATTGGCAGTTAGTTACGAGGTTCAGCCCCTTTGAGAGATCTCCCAATTATCATAAGGATAAGTCATGCATCCAGGCAGGACAAGCAAAGAGTGCAACTTTGAGATGGTTTTTTTTTTCCCTATGTTGTTAGCTGTTTCTTCTAAAACACTGTAGTCTGAATAGCATGGGCCCAGTTTCCCCAAAGCATTGCAAAGTTAACATAATCAATGGGGAGAGTGAGATTGTTCATTACAATGATCACTACTATTTAACAATGATCAATGCTTTCGGGAAACTCAGCCCAGATTTGTATGTTTCTAAAGAAAAAAAATGTACTCAAAAGATCTATTCAACGCTATTACAACCAAATCAATTTAACAGAGGCCTGATCATTTAATTGGATGAAAGAATGGAGAGAAAGATTTCAGAACAGAAGCAGGTATGGTCTGATTTAAAAAAAAAAAAATCTCATTGTCAAGTATGCAGACCAGCTGTGTACAATGGCTGTGTTCATACTGATCACTTTAATACAGTTTATTTAAGATTTGATGTCTATTCCATTTATACAGTGGGTTCAGTTGACTGCTGCATAGTTGCAGACTGTGACTGAGTTCACTCAGGGAGGACATATCCCTCAGGGTCATGACAGTCTCTTTAATTAGTGCTTCAATAAAGATGCCATCTACACTAAGCTCTTAAACAAATGCTGAGGTCTACTGAGAGTCATTCTCTCTTTTGCAGTCTCTCTCTTTCTCTCTCTCACACACACACAAACACACACAGACATACACAGTCACACCCTCAGTATTGGTGAACCCGGTGACACAGGCAAGTGAGAACTTCTTGCCCAGAACAGAACTTCTTCACATCGTCTAGAGCAGCTTTCACATCCACATGAAAAAATGACATCACAAATGTGCAATATCATTCTGGGCTGTTGTGGCTAATGTGTTGATGATGTTATTGTCACAGAAACCCTTTAAAAATATACTTTAAAGGGTACTTGTTTCTCATGAAGGAAGATACTAAAAACAAAACAGAAACCTTAAGTGCATATTTTTGCTGACTCCTCAATAAAATGATTTTTCAACAGATTATGTACACTATATCTCCAAAAGTTTGTGGACACCTGACCATCACATCAATATGTGATTTTTGATCATCTCATTCCAGATGTAGTCCCCCTTTGTTGTCATAATAACCTCCACTCTTCTGGGAAGGCTTTCCACTAGATATTGGAGTGTGGCTGTGGGAATTGTGTTCATTCAGTCATAAGCACATTAGTGAAGTCGGACACTGATGTTGGGTGAGGAGGTCTGGGGTGCAATCGGTGTTCCAGTTCATCCCAAAGATGTTCATTGGGGTTGAGGTCAGGGCTCTGTGCAGGACACTTGAGTTCTTCCACTCCAACTTTGGTCTTCATGGAGCTCGCTTTATGCACAGGGGCATTGTCATGCTGGAACAGGTTTGGGCCTCGTAGTTTTAGTGAAGGGAAACTGTAATGCTACACCATACAATGACATCCTATACAACTGTGTGCTTCCATCTTTGTGGCAGCAGTTTGAGGAAGATCCACATATGAGTGGGATGGTCAGGTGTCCACAAACTTTTGGCCATATAGCGTATATTTTGTATGTGCCTACAATCTATAATTGCGTGTGTGCACAGTCTGGGCATGCTTTTGGCTGTAGTGCCATTTCTGAATACCATCTGAATCCTGATAATGACCCACAGTCTGTGCCACACATTTGCCAGGCCATAAGGCTTCTCTTCCTTCTCAGAGAGTGTGAGAGATTGACAGAGGATGGAATGCATATGTCTCTTTTCTCACTTTGTCAATCAGGTCTAGAAAATGACAGTGACTGACTGCAGATCTTGGCACAGTGCCCACTGTGAAGCTGGCACACTGGCACACTGGTTTAGGCCATGTATCCTTGCTCCAATTCTGCCCGAAGAGAGCTGAATTATGGGAAAACCATTTTGAGAAATATGGGGCAATTTGACAAATTGTCATTCATTACTGCCATTCCCCACCAGTATATCAGTATATCTTTTTATCTCAACTTCAGTCCTGTCGATCTGCTTTAATATTACCCCTTCTTATTACCAATTATCTTATTAACACATTTTCAGGGTTTTCTCACTATGGCGCAAAGTTAAATTGAGTGCATACACATACACGCACACACTCTCTAAATTTCTAACAGTCTCTAAAATCAGTCTCTGACTGATTTGAAAGTAACCATGTGTGAGTGAGACGGAAGAGAGAGAATTATACAGGAAGTCGTTTTATTGATGAAAAGTCTTTGCTATTAACTGCAAAGGATCTGTGAGAAAAAAGAGTGCAAAGTGCAACCTCTCCACCTTGTGCAGTTCTGAGCCACCATAAAATTCAGTGTCCTCCAAATTCAACATTTACATCTGTAAAACTATTCCCTGGTAAAGAGGAGACAGATGGAAACAGTGAGGAAGACACAAGAGAAAGGGTCGGATGGACAAACACATTAAGGAAGAGACGTGATTTGTCAGTGAGAGTCAACATGCAGGTCGGGATGGACAGAACACGAGGGTGGGCCGGACAGAGGAATAAAAACAAGCGAGACTGAAACAAATGAGGAGCAGATGTTCTCTAGCAAACATGGTGGATGGGTTTGGGATCCCCGCTTCCTGTCTGAAAAAGAAAACAGTGCCACATCCCTACACACACACACACACACACACACATTTACTTA
Source organism: Pangasianodon gigas (assembly GCA_022758105.1). NCBI lineage: Eukaryota > Metazoa > Chordata > Actinopteri > Siluriformes > Pangasiidae > Pangasianodon > Pangasianodon gigas. The sequence continues at coordinate 4,313,328 of CM040472.1, read as the reverse complement.
TTACTACTATTCTATTATTACTATTACTATTCTATGCTGTTAGCTGGTTCTTTTAAGACACTGTAGTCCCAATAGCCTGGGCCCAGTTTCCCCAAAGCATTGCATAGTTGAGATCATCATCATCAAAAAAAAAGAAAAAAAAAAAAAGAAAAAGAAAAACACATAAACACACACACACACACGCACACACACACACACACACACACAAACACTCATACACATGCAAAGGTCAGCATTCTCGAAGTCTTGCCAAAGGAGCCTGACAAAACCAAACCCCAGAGAAGCAGACACACCACAACTTGTCAAATAGATAGAGATATAGAAATGAACTGAAGGTCAAATTTGGGTTATGAGGGTTAAAAAGCAGAAGAGGAAGAACAGCAATAGCAGCAGTATCCACAACAGCACATTCTAAGTATAGTGCATCTAAAAAGGAAGGGTTATTAATGGATCATCAACCATATCACTGGACACTCGAGTGAGTGTTGACAGAGTATTCATACCTTCTCAGACTGTTGGAGTATGTGTTAGTCCTGAGAATGATCACACTTAAAGTTGGCAAAAATACAAACATATCTGTCAATTGTGCTCATACTTGACACAGATCAGTAATATTAACGTTTATTCCCTAAACTCCCATCGGCAGTTCCTGACATTCCTTAGTTTCTAACTGAATAATATATCAGGGTTTAAAAGGTATATATATATATATATATATATATATATATATATATATATATATATATATATATATATATATATATATATTTTAGTACAAACTTTGTTATAGATTTTTATTTTATGACTTCTATATTATTGATTCAGTATAAAAACATTTTAGATTCCAAACATTAGGTTTCCAGCACAAAATTAAATGTTACAGAAAAATGTTTGTATGTCAGTAAAGAAAGCAGCATATTACATAAGAGACACTTTTCAGACAAAAAAACATAATGAAGGCTGCTGGGTTTCGCTGCAAAAATAAGAAGCAAGTGTGAAAGTCAAAGTCTCCAGAAGACCTGTGGCTGCTTCTGCAAGATGCTCAGTAACACTTACAGCTCATTTCCTTATAAAACTACACACATTGTACCTGAGACTACTTTTTTTTTTTTAAAGTGAAGGATCGTCACACCAGATATTGACTGTTTACTGCCCTTTATAGTATTTTTTTATGTAGAAGCATTTAATTTCATTATTTTTAAAGGCATCTTTGCTCTACAGCATTTCTTTGCAAGACTTTTGCACAGTACTGTATGTATGTATGTATGTATGTATGTATGTATGTATATGCACTCCTGTATCATTAGTGACAGCTAGGAAGGTTTAGGAACTGGAAGCTAAGCTTAAGGCTTATACATCTCCCTTTCTGCTCTGTTTCTCTGGTTAGAGGAGGAAACAGCTGGATGGTGGTTTAGCAGCTAAAGATAATGTCTAAATGGCCACATCGGAAGCTGGCAACCTGCCACAGGAAGTGGCTCAGGCTTAGAACGAATGTTTAAAATAAGCAAAAAAGTAGAGATGAAAAAGAAGAAGAAACGACTTCTTGGTCAGTCAACTTTAATTACAACTTACAACAGTGAAGCAAAAGAGAGATAGATGACAATAATAGACCACACAGTATTTGTTCATATTTTTCCATCCTATAGTTTAGTATTTACCACATAATATGGTCTTGCAACATGTATTGCAAAATCAGCTGTTCTCTCTCTGTGTGTGTGTGTGTGTGTGTGTAATTTTCCAGCACTTTCACAATCTTAAGCATCCTTTTGATGGGGTAGGAACACAGGCACCACAATCTCCACACACTCACTCACAAATACACACACACACACACGCACACTCTCTGCAGGCAATTTTCCATCATTATAAATGTCTCACAGCAGACACATTGTAATCAAAGATGTATAAGTGTATACAGACCAAACATGAGAAAACAGCTGTAGGCCTGTACGTTCGTATATGTTTCCATCTTTCCACCCTTTTTGTTTTTTAAATAATCTAAAAAGGCCTTCCGCAGTGAGTTTGGTTGTAAAAAAAAATGATTTGGGGGGGGGGGGGTATCAAATCATTTGGCAGATACTTTTATCATTTTTAATTAAATGAGACAGGATACTATGTATGCATCAGGAGAATCAACTTGTAACAACAATGCAGTGTCTTAATTACAGCACTGCTGTTAAATGTGTAGCTCTGCCAATCCCCCACCTCCACTTTGATGTGGCTGAGAAGTGGCTTAGTGTCTAATAAACCATCAGTGGGTTTGTGTTAAAACCCCCTTAAATATGCCACCTGCTACACCTGTTTCAGGAAACAACATAAACACTTTTGTAACACACATTTGCCTTGCCCATAATCTCTTTAAGATGTTAAATTATAAGAGTCTGTAATGTTAATAATACTTTTAAAAAGAGTTCAGGCCTCTCCTGAAAGAGAGAGAGAGAGAGAGAGAGAGAGAGAGAGAGAGAGAGATCTCCCATCATAATTTTTAATGCTAGCTTACCTCAGTGTCCCAAAAATACCCATTGCCAGATAGAACAAAATGCTATATCTATCAACACATGCCTGACACACAGCAGATCAGTCGCACACTCAAGAGTCAAATGGGAATTTGGACATTTTCCATATCTAACTGTGAAAGGACGGAGAAAAAAATGGCTAAGACTAAACTGAATGAGCAGAGAGACCCAGAGATAGGTAGAGAAAGAAGAAAACAAAGAGAAGGAAAGCAGGAAAGAATGCTGGCAAAATGAAAATGCATGAGAGACGCAACTATCAAAGATATAGTATTTCAATAACCATCTTTTTTGAACTACACAAATGGCCAAGCAATCTTCACCCTCATAAATATTCCGGTCTATGGTCTATGAGTATGTATTAATGTAAAATTTAGAAATATAGTATTTGTTCCTGCTATCCTAAATAGCTAGCTAGCTAGCTCATTATCTGCTAGAACGCTACCTCTAATTTTCACAAGAAGACAAGTGGGATTTCAATATATCAGTCTTGATCTTCATGGTCATATTCTCAGTAATTTTTTTAACAATAGCTAATCCTGTCAAAATATACCATTACACCTATGCTAAGTTAGTTAGCTAGCTAGTTACCTGCTACACTATATCACATTTGTCACGCGTAGTAGGATTTCAGTATTTGCGTCTTAATTTCAAGTGTCATATTTTATAGTGAATTATATAGCAATAACATGTCAAATCATGTCAAAATATATCATAATACTAATGATGATTTTGCTAAGTAGCTAAATTACCTAGCATACCTAGCTTAGTAGGCACATTCTGTAGCAAAAGCGACTATGTATCATGTCATCCTCTAATTATTTGCTCATATCACTTTTTAGGGATTTACTGAGAAGGTATTTGATTAAAAAAAACATATTTAAAATATTGTGATATATTAAAGCTCAAAGGATAGACCATATGAGAAAGTATCTGTTCTCTATGATACCATTCATTTCATCTACTGTCTGTTTCATCCATCCAAACACACACTTTAAAAAAAAAAAATCCCCAGTGCCAAAGCTGAACAGGTCACAAAATTTGAAAGACAAAGAAAAAGAATGATTCTGTAGGTTTAAATGTTCATGAATGTCATTATGTGTGTAAGCAGTGGGGGCTGAAACAGTGCCGTGACGTGCTCTGAAACCAAAGTTTCTCTTCTCTCTTTCAAAACTCTTCTATGCTCAAACAACCTCAACACAAGGGGGTGGAGCCATGTGCTTCACAGCAGCGGAATCCCACCACGCTCTGACATCACAGGTACTCAGCAGACACCTCCATATACACACATACACACACACACACACTTACGCATAGACAGAAAGTGAGTATTAGGGAGAGAAAAGAATTAGAGAGTTGGTGGGTGTTTGTGTGTCTGTCAGATCCTACATTTGACTGAATGTGACGTCTGTCCTCTCCTCCTACTCCCCTCCTACTTCTACCTCTTTAGTTCTCAAAAACATACATGCTCATACACACGTCACATACAGACACACGCAATGAGAAAAAATATCACACCAACCATTATGACAATTGCACCGACAGTTATGGTCTAACCATACTTGTGGTATTTTTGGTGTCAGTGGTGTCAAGTGCACACATACACACACACGATCATTGACTATTGACCATTTCATCAGTAAAATGACATTTTCTGTGCCATTTAAACAGTAATGATTTCCTTGCTGCAGAAAATAGCCCATCACTCTGCTAACAGGAAGTATAGATTGCCATGTTGATTGCTGAAGTTTGACATTTGCCAGATTAAGAAAACAAAAGTTAATTTACTCACCAGACCCCCAATTATTCCTTTCTGTTATTAATTACTCAGTCTGTCAATCAACTAAACACAGCCTTTATGACGCAGACCTGGTGTTTCAGATTTTCCTGACTCTGAACTCCTGAACTATGTTTCTCTTTTGCACATATTTCAATAATAAGTAAAGCATTTTAAAATCACAGACAATCGATATTTGATTACAAACTAACCGGTTAGCCTTTTGTCAGTTTTACTACAGCACATAACTATTGGACAATGTAATTCAAAGCCTGAAATTCATTGCGTGAGAAAATCGTACTTTGCTAGCAAGGTTTTAGACATCTTTATGCAGACTGATTGTTTTTACCATCACGTGTGTTAAAGTGGCACATTACCCAATGTGGTATTTTAAAAAAGGCAAGATTTAAAAAAATTATATAAAAAAAAAATTCCACATCATTTTGCTGAAACGTATTATGGTTTCTTTCTAAATTTGAGATGTCCAAGTATGTTATAGGCAGAAGAAAAAGAATTTTGGTCGAAACCAAATTTTTCGTGTTTTTTTGGGTCTTTCGTGGTTTTTTTTTTAGGTCAGAATTCAGCCATGGCACCATCCAGCCAGTTTGCCTAGGCTGCTAGACATTAACATTCATCTCTAAGAGTCAAAAAGAAATTCTCAGGAAAAGTACTCATTTTTAGTTTTGTTCACTGATTTGCTTAACCTGCATAAATCATCATTCTCTACTTTGGCAAATGGCTGTCTCAAGTTGTTTACAAACAGTATTAGATCCCATTATGCTAACTGGCATGCTTTTCAGCTTGCCACAATCATTCTTAGTTACAGCTCATTTTGTGAATGATTCAAAGAAATGAACAAGATAAACAAACATGTTATCTTCTTATCTGTACACACAGTTGCATTATTAATATAATCAGATGAAAACATGTACATCAAAACTTGGCACATGGCATCTACCAGCACATACCCCACTGATAAGATCAACATGACTGTAAACAGTAGTGCATTTTACTAGAACACAAAGTCATACAGCCACGATTCTTTTTAACAGTTTCACTTCCTCACATCTGTCTGATGTTGGCTACAGACCGTGAAGGTGACTGCAGCAAAAAAAAAGTACAGGACTTTCATCATGATTGGTTACTTACAGTAAAACTATTTTTTTAAGGAATGAAATCTATTCTAACTGATTTATTGAGCAGTTTTGCCGTCTTCCTTGCAGTAAATGTAATTGCAGGAGAGGACAAGGGCAGGAACACACAGAGGAAACAAAATATCTTCCTCAAATGAAGGATCAGAGGGCGAGAACAGGAAAATTAGCACATCCAACCCTCTTCTACTAAGTCAACATCCCCTAGTACTCCAGCTGGGATTCAAACCAACAACCTTCCAGTTCCTGTTGTTAAACCTTTAGCCATTGAGGCATGACCTAGACACCCCACAGACACCTTTCCTAGAATCACACAGTTTACAGCAGCCATTATCTTTGTCCTTGGTCTCGCTAACAGGAAATGAAAATAAGGGCATAGCTTTGGGGCATTCCATACTGTAGCCCCCTACACACTGAAGGACACACTGACACACAACGCTGTTTACAGGCCACACAAGCACACACACATGCGGTAACACACAGGGCTAGCACCTTTCAACCAGATGGTGGTCCCAGGTGGAAATTTCATAGCAGCACCTAGACTTTCATATAAACCTCAGAGGTGTTTCAGCCAAACTCAGAAAAGTTCCCAAATGAACAAATGTACCAAAGTGAGAAGACTTACTTATCTCTATTATCTTATTAAGTATTACTTATGTATCACTATTATACCTGTTACCTTTGATTCGCTTAAGCTAAATCCATATATTTCCATATCCCATAAAGGAATTTTCTCTGTGAGCTATGAACCATCGCTTATATAAGCTGATTGTTTTGCACACTTTGCTACAGACTGCACAGGTGTTATTTTCTGAGACAAGGTGCGCATATGCAGCTTGGATTTGTACTCTCTCGTGAGACTTGACATGGTTGACAAATCCAGTTCTATACAGGAGAACACACCCACGCATTTGACAGGTCAAGTCATCTCGTCTTGCAGATCGATTTCCTCATGTTTACATGTCTACATGTTTTCAGCTCGGCATGTTGGGTATGTACTTTCTTGAATCTCTCACAGACTTCCCATACCTTCTTCCTCCAGCCTATGTGATCCTTTGCTTGTTCTTCCCAAGTTATTGACATCAATACTTACGGTTTTCAGGTTGTTTGTGATGCAATCATTGTATATTCTTCCTTGGTTTGTGCTGTGGGTGCCTGCCAATCTTCAGGTCACCATAGAAGACCTGTTTTGGTATTCTGGTATTAACCATGTGCACAACATGCCCTGCCCATCACATTTGATTCCTGATGATTTACATTTCATGGTTTAGTAATAGTTCAACCTGTCTGTTTCTCTGTCTCCTATTTCACTCTTCACAGTACCTGAGAAATCAGACCTGGCTTCCTGCTTTGACAATCACAAACGGTTTATTTTTATTTTCTCATGACAAAAATACTTCCTATTAAACAAAGTAGCAATTGTCTCATGTAAAGATCAGATGTCAAAACAAAGTGAAAAAACAGCCAATGGACACCAATAGAAATGGAAATGTCTTCCTTCAAAGCATATGATTTAAAAGGGAAAAAAAAGTATAGACAGAAGAGAGACAGCGGCTTTGTGCGAGACTGTAGTTCAACTGGTTCAGTAGGGAGAAACAGAAGAGAAAAGAGGAAAAAATCCACCCGAAACTCACCTTGCACTGCATGGGGTGAAATACCAACCTGTGTGGTATGAATACACACGTGTACAAACACACGCACACAATTTGGCTTATGCTGAAATTGTCCTCTGTGACATTGTGTTAACAATGATTAATGATAAACTTAAGAGGCACATTCCTGACATGTATTCATTAATTGTAAATGCTGCACATGCATACACACACCTAGTTGAACACACAACCAAGCAAACTCTAAATTAGAGATAAAATGTGCCAAAGGTTATGAGAAAATGGATTTGGCAGCATTGTAGATTGTAGACCACCACCACCACCAACCCCTTTCATTCATTTCATTCCCTGTAAAATGTTCAGGTTTTGTCTTTCTCTAACTTAATTATATTCCTTTCACTTTGTAATCTCTTTTTCTAAGCCCCATTGCTGAAAAAAAAAGCAGTGGTTCAGCAGTAAACAATCCCCTTTGTTTTGTGATTGCTTAGGTTAAACCGAAGCAAGACTTCTGATGCAAATCTTTCCAGAAATTTTGCTCAAGCTACAAGTCCACATGCTGCCACACAATCTCTCTACTTACTGCTTGTAGATGACGTTTATGTGGATTTGGTTACGGTGAATTAAAAGAAGTATTCACCTGATAAAGGCTATGTTTAGCATGGCAGCCTTACTCATTTGTGTTTATTGAAGCTTCACTGAACTTTTACAGAAGACTGAACTACAGGTGAGGTGGATGTCTTATGAAAGCGACCTAAAAAACATCTGGATATGTGTACTCTAACGGTACAGAATGCCATAGCACTGCATTAGGTTATCACTCACACAAAAAACCAGACCACCATACAACTTAGCTGACATTATCATTACTTAGTCGACTATTAGCATCAACTGTAGCTAGCAGCATTGCGACCCTGAACAGGATGAAGTGGTTACAGGATGAAATGGTCACTACTGAGATGCAGATTGGTCAGGATTTAAAAAGTGATGGGTCGGGATATAAAAAGTGCTTGACATGACTTGGATGCTTTTCTGAAAAGCTTCTGAAAACAGCCACCGTCTTAATGACAGCATATATTGGTAGTAGCATTGCATCAGGACAGAGAGGCCAGAACAGAAACCAGAAACACCACATATGAAGGCAGCGAGAGAGAGAGAGAGAGAGAGAGAGAGAGAGAGAGAGGGCAAAAAAGGAGCCTAATTCTAAGAGATTCATTTCATATAGAGTCATTTTTGGGTTTTTTTTTTTTTGCAAGTTTGAGAGAAACTACCTTTGCAGTGTTTTTTTTTTTTTTTTTTTTTTTTTAAAACCATAAACCTAACCTTTTAAACCTACCATACCAGCTAAGATATTTCCTAATGGAAGAAGAGGTAAGCTCTCTCTCTCTCTCTCTCTCTCTCTCTCTCACACACACACACAGAAGTGCTTGTCCCCGTTTGCATTCAACTGCAGAAGTATTTCTGTTCCCTTATTGTTTGCACATCATACAATCTTCATGAAAAAGCATGTACACACACACACACTTTGGAACTTACAGTATCACATCTTCTCAAGTACACAACATCCCTGTGCTGCAGCTCCTCAGATAGCATCTGTCAAGGTCAGCTATGGCAGTGAAGGGAGAGAGAGAACGAGGGAATGGAGGGGGAGGAAAAGAACATTATGCCCTCTGATTTTTACAACCCAAAGCTTTATGGCATGCAAAAGGATTGAACATTTCAGCAGCAATAAAAATGTTCCAATTAAAGAATGTCTTTTATTTATACCAGAGCCAGTCTTTTACAAATGATTTTAAAAATCACAGCGGTGACTCAATAGCAAACCCAGTGCAAGTGGGAAAAAAGAAAATGAATAATCACTTCTACATTCATGTGTCAAGTCAAACTTTGTGTCAAAGTAACATTTACAATCCTATTAAAAAAACTATGGGGATTAAAAAAACTGTGCAAATGAAAACAAACTGTTTTCTGGTTTTAATCCACTACAGGACTGTGTTGAAATTTGTCGTAGAAATCACACATACGCTACAGTTTATATAGAGTAGATTAAAAAAGCTTTAGTCTGGTCCAAATGATATGGTACATAAAGTCTACTGTGTGTGTATGTGTATACAACATGCTGCTATATCTATACATCAAAGCCATGGCCAGTTTACAAAGTGCAAATATGCAATAGTTTTTATGCCAGAGTTAAGTGAAGTTATGAGTTAAATGAATAGGAGTGAAAATATCATAGTCACTATTCAATGTGCTTTAGAGAACTAGAGAACTCTTGGTGCTATTCCCTCCCTGCCCTTGAAAATTAACCCCATCTAGGACTCAAGGACTAGAAAAGTCCGACTCTATATCAATTTTATTTCCTCATCAGAACATTCCTAAACAAAACAGCTATATGTAGACCAGGAGCTATGGACCTGTTGTTGAGTCAGAACATTTTGGATCTCATTAACAACACCATTCCCTATATTATTAAATTTTAGTTACATTTGAGTTGACAGTTATTATGCTATCAACTTAAGTGACCAGTAAATTAGGCATATAGTAACCAAAATAACTCTATATAAGCTATAATAACTTAGTAGGTGATCACCACCATAACACTATAAAATAATAATAATAATAATAATAATAATGATAATAATAATAATTAGTTGCTGATCCACTGGCTATATGTCCTGGAGCCCTGGTGGTCCACATAGCAGTTCATCTCTAGGTGCTGTATGCGAAGACTAGTCAACTACAACTTATGGTTGTTCATTTTTGAGGCCAAGATTTAGACCAATTCTCAACACAGCTGTCAATCAAGTCAGCACTTTATCCTCTATCTCAATGTGAAGATCCTGTTTTCAGACTGCTTGGTAATTTGTTGTTTAAACTCGAACCACTTGAGCGATACACACAGACCCATTTGTGAATATACAGTATGTCTATGTACGTTGAGAGCTGTCAGTAAAATCTGTATTTGCATTTTTCGTTATCAGGTAGTCAAGTAAGGTTTTGTGTAAAATGTAAGTGCTGTCATTGTACTGAAACTTAGGCATAATAAATAGAGAGAGGTGTTAGAAATGGACTGAACTCTGTAGTGGTGCAGAGCCGTATGAAAGTAGAGAAACTAGACTATGAGTATCAATCCCCTAAGCCACCCCACCTCCCCATGCTTAAATGTTATGAACATTGCTCTAATGATGAAATGTTAAGACTGGTGTATTCTGCTTAGAAAGAGAGTAAGTATGAAGGTAAGTTTATTTATAAAGCACATTTAAACCAAAGTGTTGTACTTACATTTGCAACAAGAATAAAAAGAAAAAAGAAAATAGATATGACAGACATAGGCATCCACTTTGAAAAATCAAAGGTTAACATATAAAAATATATGAGGTTGAGTCTTGATTTAAAAATTGTAAGAGAGGGAGCAGAACTAATGACAGAGAGACAGAGAGAGACATACAGAGAGACACATACTCAGACAAAGAGAGATAAAAGAGATAAGAGTCCCTTCACCCGGCTGGTCCTGAACCTCAGTTCACTAACACACACTAACTCATCAGTTCATGCAATGGCCCTAAATCGACTATACACCGTGGCAGGTTACCTGAACACAGACTGGCCAAAAACACAGAACCATGCTGACAAAGTACAGACTCAGTGTGGGCAGACTGGCCATCGAGACGGCCTCTAAAAGAAATCATGGCTCCCACGTGAGGAGAGAGTGTGTCTGCAGTGCAACAGCAATGCTGTCGAGACAGAGCTGCACTTTCTATTCAAGTGTAACAAATTCACACACTTGCATGAAATATATTTTGTGAATTCTCTCGACTGCCCAACAATGACAAACTTCCCATCCTGCCCATCCAAACTACACACACACACACACACACACACACACACAGCCCTGGTTGAGACAGAGACACAGAGAGAGTAAAAAAGAGAGAGAGATAGAGTGAGAGAGACAGAGAAAGTGAGAGAGAGAGAGAGAGAGAGAGAAACTACTTGAATGTGAGTGTGTGTTGAGTGAAAACACTGCACACCTCGGCAGTGTTTTTCAAGTTCACTACCACCGGACAAAGACACCATTCTAGTGACAAGAAGAAAAAAAAAATAGGAGGGGGGTTTGACAACAAGAGAACTTTCCAGATGATTGGAGCCTGGAACTGGAATTTCAATAGAAGGTGCTACATAGCTCTAAATATTTGTTGTTTCAGTTGGCATGGCAACCAATGCTGATCCAAGCAGTTTGACAACGAAATCTCTCTCTCTCTCTCTCTCTCTCTCTCTCTCTCTCTCTCTCATAGCTGCTATGCTGTGAATCAGTAATAAAGACACTGACATGCTGCTTGTCAGGCACACTGAGGTGAAGGTAGTAAACACAACAACCATCCATCAATCAAATTTTTTTTGAGATTTATGAACTCAGAGACAAGTACATACACATAATCACACACCCAAACCCACACATACACACTTGAGCTGAATAACCTTCTTGATGTGCGATTTGATAAGGAGATTAATTCCTGGAACAGAACATAATCATAATCGTGCCCTTTCAGAGTAAGCGTGAATATAAACGTTTCGGATCATATCAATTGCGATATTTAAAAATGTTATTGCGTTAAAGTTAAACCTATCTGTCTAAAATCTAGGAGGATCAATATTAAATACAAACTACATTACCCAAGACATTTGATCCTGTAAGGCAGCATGAAATGTGCTCTTCTTTGGGCTAAAGTAACAGGCAGCCTGTGCGGTGTGTGTATGTGTGTGAATGTGTGTTTAAGAGGTTTCTGGTCTTGTGATAGCACATGTCCCCAGAGACAGAGCGAGAACTAGAGAGTGTGAGAGTAGGTATGAGGGCTGCTCCGAGCCACTGTGTATCAGATTGAACCTAACAGCTATGAAATGTGATCACAGATCAATATTATACACTGCTCAAGAGGGAGGACAAGAGAAGAGCAAGAGCACTGATGCACTGGGAGGAGGCTGTGTTACTCGGGCTCATGTTGAGAGAAGCATACAAATGTCACCTGAGGTTAAGTAGAGACTTTTTAACTGTTTTCAGACATGCATCACTTTTTACAGGCTACACACATATGTGAAACACACACACATACACACAGTGAGAGAGAGAGAGAGTTCACACTTTTCAACCAGCTAATCTCAGACTCAGGTGGAAATTTCACAGGAGTAGTGTATAGACTTTCGTATCAACCTCAACACTGTTTCAATCAAACTCACAAAGCCAGCAAATGAACAAATGTCCCTCAGTCATCTTCTCTATATGACTGCCATCACACTCGTTAGCGCTGATTCTGGAAATTTAAAAATACTCTATAGAGATTTTAATGAGTGAGATGATTTTGTTCTATTTCAAACAATTCAAAGCTTTGTTCACTAGCCCACTAGCACCAACTTTTCATAACTTTTAATACAAGTTGGATTAGAAATCATGAGATTCCTGGCTAAAAGTATCCATAAAAGCACAGCCAGTGTGGAAGAGAACGGCCAGGAACTTGCGGCCTTCTAATAACAACCCGACATAATGCCCACTGAGGATCTGAGCAGTAGCTGTGCAGCTTTTTAGAAAAAGGAAGAGTCCACATCAATCTGAGGTCAGTGGCCTCCAAGATGAGCAGCAAGATTTCCTCTGGAATCTCATGGAAAAGAGGACAACACCGAAAGAGAAAGTATCAGTGGTATCGGTATCATGAGAGAAAGTATGGTTAGCTAAGGGGAAATTGTTCTCTGAACCACAGATACTTCATAATATTTCCAGTAGTGTTGTCTAGAGCAGCCTCAGGTCTTGTGAAAAGAAAAAAGGAAATAGAATTTAGAGTTACTTACATTGCAAAAGTCACAAGCAAGTGACAGAGTAGGAGCAATGGGTTCCCGATATACAACATTGAATATTTAGCACATAGTTTTAAAAAAATAAGATTTTAAAATAGCATGTTTTCCTACATAACAAGAGAGGTCACACTCCAAGACTGGTTCTATTATTATATAAAAAAAGAAAGCCATCATAGTGAAAAGAAAAAATATCCAATTCCTTGCTTTACTCAGCAATAATCATAAGACAAGAGTGATGATCATTTTCGATCCATGGTTTGTATAACTCATATTAAGAGGTACTTAGTCAATTTACCCATCACTAATAGCAGATGTTTGTGCAAACCTTGCACATAATGCCATCTGGCCCAATTACAGCATTAATAATTCATTAATAATTGACCAGATCGAACTCATCACACAGCTGTGTACATTACAGAGGCTATGCTTTACTGAAATCATTAAATACTTGGCAGTGGCAGTGTAAGTATCAAGGTACTTATTTCCACAAAGTTAGCATATAAAAGCATAATATAAAGCATACATTTTCAAATGTTTAAAACGACCAGATTTTTGCTTTTTGTTTGCAGTTTGTAATGGTGTCATAGAAAATTACACATACACAACTTCCAGTAACAGTTTGTCACCCCTGAGTAGTTGATGTGTTTACTACACAATGCATGGAGAACACACAAGGTCATGAGGTTAATCTCTAATTTGCCAGATGGAGACAAAGGTAAAAGCTATTGCTATACAATGCACTATATTTATACAATGCACTCAGTGACCTCTGTCTGGTTCTGGAGCACAGACACAAATACATTTTTACCTTTCCCTATTTAACTGTCTGTATATAAGAGAGGGAGAAACATGATGGAGTACATATTAAAGAGACTGAGAACAGTGTTTTTGTGTGTGTGTGTGTGTGTGTGTGTGTGTGCGCTGGTTGGAGCAATGGGCTACTGAAGATGACTGCCACCATACACCATACGGGGGGGATATGGGCTGGAAAAGCTTCAGCGCAGAGCACCACATTGTTGGGCACCTGTGCAAACAGCACAGCCCATCTGAGCTCAGCGACACGGTGCTGTGTAATAACTATTGATCATTCCCTTGAACCAGGCACACACATACGTTTCTGTTAAAGTTTTTGACACAGTCTGCCAGCTAAAAGAAATCAAACAGGCCCCTTGAATTATATCCCGTTAGGAAGGGGCTAACCTGTCTGTCACATGTCAGATTTAGTCCCAAATAAGCATCTGGTTCACGGCTGGACGCTTGTGACCCAGAGAGTTAGAAAAGTTGGTTCACCTGTGAGCAGACAGGTTGGAGTGGTGGTCAATTAAGTACCTTGGCAGCTTCACAAAGCAACCACAGTGTGGCCAGAAGAACCTGTTTCTGTGAGTGTGTGTGTGTGTACACAATCCTCTAAATAGACCTGCATAACCTTAACATGCTGCCAACATTAGGGCGTGGGTGATTTCACTTAAATGTTAACGGACACATTTGGTTTCATAAGGTAAATTAGCTGGAAAGAGAACAGACATATGAACACATACATTTGTACGCCGCAGGCCATAAATTATCCACTCCCCGCTGCGAACGGATTGCTTATCCTCTAAAGCCATGGAGAACAAATCCAAATATTACACCTTAAGTAATACGGTACAGTGCTTGAGGTCCTCTACCACTGGTGTTATTTTATACAGATACTGTATGTGCAGCTATGTGTGTTCTGTTGAAAGCAACATACAGTACAAATAAAAATTGAAATCTCTAACTTATTAAATGTCCATCCTGTCCTCAAGCCTTTGACTTTAACTGTCCTTTAGATTTAAATACCAGTCAACTACAACACACTATCCTGCAGTTTCACTAGTGATGTGATAAAATACTTCTCAATCTGAGTTATAGCATACAGGCAATAAGCACAATCAATGAGTCCCTGAATTTCATAGGCTACAGTGTAACAGCAATTAATCAAAATGCTTCAATGGCAATTAATTAACAGTGCTAATAAACTCAGAAAGGTGCCCCGCCTCCCTCCCCTTGGGAGACTTTTGGGAATCACGTTTTTTTTTTTTTTTTTTTTTTTTTTTTTTACAGCTACATTAATTAAAGGAGCTCTGGGAGATAACTCTTAACATGTCGTCAAACAAGGAGAGGCATTCCTCTCTGCTAAGGTGAAGGGCAATATGGTGATGGATCAACAGCTGAAGCAGAGGGAGACAATACTGATAATGTAATCCCACTGTCTGCAGCCATAAAAACACATAAAACTGACAGGCCTGAGTCTGCAAAGGCTGTAAAAGTGCATGCACACCAATGGCTGAATGATTTGACATGATATTTCAACCCTTTACTGCCATGCCATCAATCAGGAGGTAAAAGGATGCTCTGACATTTAGTTCCAGCCTTTCATATTTTCCAGCGACACTGAAAATTAAAAGTACATAAAGTACTGAGTGAGAGGTCTTAATAATCTTGCTTTAATCAGGAGAAAAATTATGATAGCATACGTATATCTAGAGTTAGATCAGTATTAATAAGCCAGCTCATATTTCAGGCAGTGCAAGTGCAAGGTCTATAAACTAAAGAAAGAAATGTAGTCAACATCGACTATGTACATCTACTTCCTTTTGATAACATTCATCAAGATTAGAATTCAGGTCAGGTTAAGTGTTCAATATGTTTAACTAATCAAGGTGATTCTGACACTGAAAACTTGTCCTCGGTTAAAACCTGAAAAATTGCTTCTGACTCAATCCTAAAACCTGGAATTCCACTACATATTGTAGGTCTATTTTTACAGAGAAAGACATACATAAACATTTGCAAAATCAGACAGTAATACTAGCAGACAGTTAACATTTCAGAGTACACTTTTGACAACTAAGTTACAGAACTAAGGCGGCACACACCATATTCAGTTATGGGGCTGGGTCATGGTCAGCAGTTCAGGGTCACAGCGTTGCTTCACCTAGAGGTTTGTTTTAAACAGTTGAGGGTGGCAGGTGACACCTTGGGTGACACAGAACATTTGGTGTCACACGAGCACAATGGCAGCACTATGATGGCCCTGCATGAGCACTAATTTCACGTGGAAATTATACATGATTCAGCACTGTTCATTTCACTGTTCAGTTCTTTCACTCACATGCTCATGCTTTCACTCACATGCTCACTCAGTCTTTCACTCACATGCTCACTCTTTCACTCACATGCACCTTACTATTTAATTAAGAAGCATAGCTATTGAGCCCTCTATGTGCTGTATATACCCATGCAATGTTAGTGAGGTGTTCTTTTTGTCTCACACACACACACACACGGAATACACACAGGTCATTTTACCCACAAGACCAAAGAGTTGCAACATGTAGAACGTACATTAAAAAGATTTGCAAAAAAAAAAAAAAAAAAAAAAAATCCACATACCTCGTTACTTTAGTTGCCTGATGTGCCAAAACCCTCCCACACCAAACCATAAATCTGAAATATTTTGGCCGTCTTTTACTGAATGTTCTTGCTTTCCACAAACTTCTTGCAGAAACAGAGACAAAAGTAATGGTTTGAAAGAAAAAGAAATTGCTGTGAGAGAGAAGTCAAGGCAAAAGCAAGACTGGAGCTAAAGAAGGAGAGGAAAAAGTACTGTGTATGTGAAGAATATTCTATTAGGATACACTTTATGGAAAAATAGTTGTTGTCGTTTATGATAGTCTTTGTCCCCTTTCTGTTTCTTTCCTGCTTTATTCAGTAAGCTCAATCACTGACCAGTTCAATTCTGAGAAATCTAAAATTATATTCTGAATAATTAGTAATTCAGCTTGAATGCTAGATATTCAGTGTAAAGATGTTACTCTCACTCATGGTTTCCTTTTCTTTTCTCTGCTGTCTTTTGATAGAGATTTGATGGATTTAATAGTCACAGTCCTGCCCGGTAAAGCTCTACACTACATATGGAGAACACCTGTCCTTTATAAAGTCTTTAACTACAGACCTGCAGAGAACAGGGACATGCTAGAGCACAAGAGGTTCGATTTCCTCTTATTACAGGAGCATTTTTTAATTTTTTGCTATGGAAATTAACAAATGTGATGAATGAGTTTGCGTGAAACAAGTGGCATCAGTTTGCTCAAAACACCCCCTAAATATCCAGCAATTACATTACGACCTTCCTGGTATTATGCGTGAGGTAGTGATACCAGCTATAAAGGAAAAAATATGCATATTGTCCACGAGGACACAGCTGGCTGAGCAAACAGCTCATTGAGGGACAGGATTTTCTGTCTTCTTCTTCTTCCTCAACAGCTGAAACAACAGCAGTTCTTGGAGGGGAAAACCTCTGTGGAATTAGTGATCTCGTTGATACCAAGCCAAGGAAAAGGACACTAGGCAGAACTACAGAAAGTCCCAATCTCTCCCAGCACACACACACACTGCTATCACTCTCACACACTGCTAGAGCAGCAACAATGTAATGTGCCTGTAATGCAATGTAATGTCCTGAATTCAAAGTAAGATGTTATGCAAACTGCAAAAGATATGAAGAAATGGCCATGTACAGTATGATCATTTTCAATGTGTACACTACATAAGAGGAATTCCAGTTGTGTGAAGAATGCATACTTGGGTGTGTGTATGCCTGTATGTATGTATGTATGTATGTAAGGGTGTGAATGTCTGTGTTGGGTAAACAGAGTGTGGTTTCATTACTGTATGTGTGTCAACAGTGAGAGAGCTCAGGAAGTTGACCCCTCTCACGTATGTACTCAGCTCTTCTGGAAAGAACACAACACAATGGAGCCCCACTAAAAACTTGTTTTCAAGGCAACGGATTTCCTGCCTGTACTTGTAGTAAGGACAGACGTACAGAGACTATGTGTGTGTGTGTGATCCCTCTCTTTACTTTAAGAGACCATGTGCAGCACTAACACAATGGCATGGGTCACACCCCCGTTTATGTTGGCTTTGCTGAGCTGCTGAGGGACTGGTGGAAAAATGGGGAAAAAAATCAGGAGAAGAAAAAAAAAGAAACTAAGTTAACACAAATACACTGAGACTTAACCACTTCAGCTGACATGACTGTTCATATAAAACCACATACCTCAACTGTATGAACACATTTCCTATTATGTAAATATTCATTACTCTCTCAGTAAAGGCACTAAAAGGAAATGACAGTGCTGAAATCGGGATAATAATGAGAGACACAGCTCCATAAAATCAGACCTATTTTTTTTTTTTTAGCATTTCACTACACTGGCCACAAATCCACAAAATAACAACATGCCATAAATGAAATGCCATTCTCTCCTGCACATTTGAACTAACAGAGTTGCAAGTGTTTTACCATTTTAGCTTGAAATAAGAAAACTCAGCTGACTCCTAACTCCTAACTACTGCGGCTGCCAGATTAGCGGTGGGCACTAGGAGCGTTGGACTGCAGCTCTGTTCAATATTGTCTGTATTTTCCCTCTGTCTGTATTTTCTCAGCCCCTGATAAAGTACAACTACAACAAATACCTTCTCTGAAACATCCATGCCTGGCTTTCCAACCTCTGGCCACCATATGTCTGACCTCAGGGCTATAAATTACACTTTTTAAACAGACTCTCTAAACCGCTCACTGACCTCAGGTATTCAGAGATGGACTGCAATCTTCAGAACAGCATCAAATGGACTTGGATGGATTCATTGGTTTTCTGAGCTACTAAAGTGTCTGTTGCCTTTTCTAATGAAAGTTGTGCTCGAGTTGTTGTTAATGAGTGACACTGTCTTCAGAATTAGGTGACTACTCTAAGAGCAGGGTCTATGTTTCAAATCCACACTAGTTTGTTCTTTTTTTATGAATATAACAGCTACGGCAGATCGTATTCTCTAGTTGGTGCATTAATCATATTTTGTGAGATTTTATAAGCAGATAGCTGAGATGAAACGTTAATATAGCCCCCCCACATACCCCCCAACCACCCCACCTCCCATTCCTAATCTTTCTCTTACACACACACACACACACACACAGAGTCTTTCTCTCTCTTCTCTGTCTCTCTGTCCAGCTACAGCGCCAGTGTTCTGATTTACTCATAGGCAAGTCTGGAGATGGCCGTTAAGATAGCTGCCACACCCAGACGGTGAACATACATTTGACAGGATTGCTTGGTGATCTTTGACCTCTCCTCCATTAGAATCTAGGTGATTTCTTATAACAGGCTAAAGGGCAATGAACTACAATGACACTGATACAGACAGTGACACAGGACTGGGACTATATTAGGCTTTTATAAGGGTTTAAGGCAGACAAAAGGATAGAGAGAACGACTGAGATGGCTACATATTATTGATCCCCAATATTCTGCTAAACTGACACTTAAACAGTCATGATAGTTGAGCAGTACAGAAATGCTATGTGGCAGCGATCTTTAGTGAATGATATTAGATGCATATGTCTGAAATGAAGTTTTGCTGTACAGTTCAGCTGTAGAAGAATAAGGGTTAGAGAGAAGACAAAATCAAATATTTTCTTTGCACATGCACACACACACACACACACAAACACATGGACTGTAAAAAGAAGCCATAGAACCTGGAGGAGACCCACACAGACACAGGGAGGACACGCAAAACTCCACACAGGCAGTTAGTGGACCAAACCCATGATCTAAGGCAGCATCACTACCCTCTGTGTTTTACCATGCCACCTAATATTTCCGTTCACATCTTGATCATATTTCTGACTTTTGATTTTTCCAATACACATATCATACCATATGTATGTGATCTATGACATTATGAGAACACAATAAAGGTCAATTCATCCACAGTGTAAAAAAGGGGCTGAACATATTAAAACATAGTGAACTTTGTTTTCCAGTCTACCAAAATTTAGATATTTCTGACAGACTCAGAATCTGCCACAGTTTTTTTTCAGTTGCACATTAATGCTGCAAATCTCCTGTTCTCCTGCATACCAAAGGTGCTCTATTGGATTCAGGTTAGGTCCAAATTCTGACCCTACCATCTTCATGTTGCAGCAGAAATCAAGATTCATCATCCATTCTTCAACTGTCCAGTTTTGTGAACCTGTGCCCACTGTAGCCTCAGATTCCTGTTCTTGGCTGACAGGAGTGGGACCTGATCTGGTCTTCTGCTGTTGTAGCACATCCACCTCAATTCGATGTGTTGTGTGTTCTGATGCTTTTCTGCTCACCACGGTTGTAAAGAGTGGTTTTTTATTTCCTGCCAGCTCAAAATATAACCGTCGACCACAATCATCTCAGAACAGGGGCAAGGGTCTCCAACAGCACTTATCATCTACCTACCACATCGTGCTGACATGTCTGCTTCTGATTCACATGTCTGGACCCCAGTGTCTTGTCAGTTTCATGATGCCACAGGTGTGAGTCACACAGCGATTAAGTGATGGGGATTTTCCCATCTTTAGGTAGAACTGAGGAAGCCCCACACCATGACCAAATAAGTCTGGTCACCAAGACTATACTAAGAGAAATTTAGTGTCTTGTTCTGTCCTGAAGTAGTTCGTGCATTTTGTCATTTTCAGTGGTTTATTTAATTTTGTGGTGTTCAGATGATAATTATACAGTATATTTTAATTAATGAAATTATTAATTAATTAAAATTATTTAAATTGTATTATAACATGCATAGTGTAGCTGTTTTGTTTAAGTGAAATATATAGTATTTAAATGCACCCTGCTTAATGTAATGCAAAATATATTATATTAATTAAATACATGTTAAAGAAAATAATATATAATGTTGCAATTGATTTTGCTGTTTAAAATGAACTTATTGTAACTAAGTGTAAACTTTGTAAAAGATAAAAAAAAGTATTCAAATCACCTATCTGGATCATAAATAATCTTGAATAGGCAGAACAACCCAGAAATTACCTGTGGCTGGATCATGCCTGGCATTTTTTAGAATACAAAACCAACATGTTTTACGTAATCCTTATATTTAATATTTGGTAAAAGGTAATGCACCTGTAATTACACTATGACTTTCTACACTTTGTAAAGGGGGTCTACATACTTAGCTCACACACAGTGAAACTAACAACAACAACAACAACAAAAAACAGAAGAACTACTCATGGTCAGAACAAAGTAGAACTCTCTTCGTAGTCTAGAGAGAGTACTGGACAAGACAAAAGACAGAAGTCTCAGTTCCTACACTGAATTGGTCTGTACTGGACATTCCAGTTTCTGTTAATGGGAAAATATTGTAATACACTGAATGAGGATGCAGGACAAAAGCTTCATACTCTAATATTTTATCTTTGTCTCACAGATCACATGAACATAGACTTCATTAGGCCATTGTGTGGGCTTAGACCAGTGTGTTTCCAAAGGAAACACATCACAAAAGAACAGAAAGTCAAATGAAGCTGGTCATAAATAATATGACATATTACTCAGCCGATTATATACAGAGAAATGGCATTGTCAGTTGTTTTGTGCTTTCACTTGACTGAATCTTTAAGCAAACACAAATGTGTACAGATACATTGTGTACCCAAACACACGTTTAGTTTTTTGAGCTTTACAACATTCTAATCATCATAATCAATCAATACACTCAAGACATGTTTTGGAAATGCTGTGCTCTTGTACGAGTCTTGTATGTCCCGATCCTGAGGACAGGAAGCTGAGCAATATGAAGCTCAGTGGCTGTAATCCTTGAAAATCTGTCAACAGCCCCAGTATACAGATGCTACACACTCATCCCTCTTTTGGTCTATGCTCAATCTTTGCTACTGGTAATGGGAATACAATTCTTAACTTTCTCATTGTCTCTTTGTGTCTGCTTATCTGTGCACCAGTTGGTGTGTGTCCAAGAATTTCTATTCAGCAGTGATTGTACATGATAGAGACAGATGTCCAGATCCAATTTGGATTTAAATATTATTAGTCACTACACTGCAGATGACACATTGGGAAGGATTATGGATAAGTGGCATAAGTGGCATGGCAATGTCTCTGTTTTAGTGTCTAAATATGTTCCTGTGTAGATATACATTCCCCATACACTTTATTAGGAACACCTGTACATTCATTCGCTTATCCAACCAGCCAATTATGTGGCAGCAGTGCAGGTACAGGTCAAGAGATTCAGTTAATGTTCACATCAAAGATAAGAATGGGGAAAAAATATGATGTTAGTGACTGACTGTGGCATGGATGCTGTTGCCAGACGGGCTGGTTTGAGTATTTCAGAACCTGCTTGTCTCCTGGGATTATCAAACTCCTTGTTGATGAGCGAGGAAAGAAAAAATGGCCCGACTAGCAGGAAGGCTACGATAATACTATAGTAAATAACCACTCTTTACAACTGTGGTGAGCAGAAAAGCATCTCCTGCATAAATATATACTCCCTATATGATTTAATTAAACAGTATGTAAGGCTAATCATATTTTAATACATTATAAGAAGTTGTGGACTCTTTAGGACAAGAGGTCCAAAGTTTAAAAAAAGTTCAAAGAATATGTTTAATAAAAATTTTAAGGGAAAAACAGGTAAAATTAAAAGCCTTTTTTGTTGTGAACGTTTATTCAGTCGTTGTGAACAAAAACTACAACCACTAACTTGTTTAATGTGTAGTTTTGAATATGATTTTTTTTAAATATGTGTACACGTAGGCTACCATTTGATTTAGGATCACAGTTCATGAACAGCATGTGTAGTCGAGGCTGAAACGTCATGCTTGCGTTGTGTGTTCGTGCAGTGGACTGAATGGCGCAACACACTGAAACGTGCCGGAGAGCGCAAACAAGTTTTAAGTTGCCTTAGGGCGAATGGCCAAAGTCTTGATACAGAAACAAAGCAAATGTTTACAAAACCATAGAATTGACTAGTGAGAAATACCAGCCAGAGACTTAATCCAGGTGTTAATATGTAATATAGTGTATTTTGTATTATGGTTGTGCTGTTAAATGCTTCTCTGAGGTTGTTTGTGTTGTAAGGCACAGAGAGGGAATTGTGAGACGCTCCCTGAAGCAGACGCGTCCTGTGACATGCTGTCAGTCCACTGGAGGACCCGCCTCCTCTCCCATTCCCATTGGCTGAGCCGCCATGGAGTAGCCTCACTCTGACTTCTGATTTTAAAAAAATAATTAAATAATTATCCAGTACGTTTCTGGCAGAATTAAACTAAATGACTCTTGTCTATTCCATACATTCTGGGTGTCGTGGCAGATTTAATTTTAAATCAACACCAGGAATAACTTCTTATGTCGGATATTCCCTTTAGAATAAATGTTTAACCTTTTTTTCCCTACAAAATATTATTTGTAACAAAAATTCCCAAGCCCTGTTAAAACTTTATATCTACTAGCAAGCAGTAAGAGTAACACAGCAGCAACACAACAGCATATCATCTCTCCCTCTTCTACACTCTCTCAGAGTTTGTATCCCGCCACAGTCCGAACCAGTCCAGCTTAAGCGCGTAACTAGATATTCAAAAACAATACGTAATCCCATAATGCACCGTTCATCGACTTGCTGCATTACCTCATCCCATAAGGCTTTGCGCGGAGAAGAATCTTCTGGTGGTAGTCTAGGCAACGCGCCTTATCTGAACACAGTGGAACGCCCCACGAATCGCCTCCAGCCAATAAGAGGCTTCAGGCATGACATCATTGGGAGGCCTATTTTTAGTGTAGCAGCGGTAGCAGATAAGGTTGGCCTCCACGCTGGAGGAGCTCAGAGTATACAGACCTCGCCACAGAGCAACAGCCGAGAGACGAGCGCTCCTGAAATCCAAAACAAAGTTTAGAACCATATGCTTTCCGACTGCCGACACTCTGAAAGCTCATAACAGGGCCAGATATACTAGTTTTATCTCGTCTAAGAGTGGTTTTAGTTCGTTTTGATAACTTTTTATTTGGCGGAAAAGTTTGTTACAGGACGCGGAGTGTAACCAAAACGGACTGTGAAGTTTGAACCCGCCTGCTGTTGGTAGGCTCCCTGACACTATTGTACACACTTTCTTTTTAATCAGAAATAAGCTGAAAGAAGACTGAGGTAACTCGGGAGTGTGAGTGAAACGACTGCTTGAGCCAAAAGTTTTGGTTTCTCTTTCTATGTCTACTAAGATGGAAACTACTTTCTACGACGACTCTCTGAGCGGCGCGTTCTCGCAGCACGACGGCGCCGCGTTCGGATACAACGCCAAAGCGCTGAGGCACAGCATGACCCTCAACCTGTCGGACCCGAGCAGCACGCTCAAGCCGCACCTGCGGCCCAAAGCCAATGACATTCTCACGTCGCCGGACGTCGGACTGCTCAAGCTGGCCTCTCCAGAGCTCGAGCGCCTTATCATTCAGTCCAGCAACGGTCTGATCACCACGACTCCAACGCCAACCCAGTTCCTGTGTCCCAAAAATGTCACGGACGAGCAAGAGGGTTTCGCCGAGGGCTTCGTGCGCGCGCTGGCCGAGCTCCATCACCAGCACATGCCTCCCAGCAGCGTCACCACGACCCCTCAGACTACCATCAACAACTCCATGGCGCCCGTGTCGTCGATGGCGGGTGGAGCCGTGTACAGCTCGACCGTGCGTTCGGAACCGCCGGTCTACGCCGACCTGAACACGTTCAACCCGGCTATCACCACGGCACCGAGCTTCACCAGCGCCAATCCGGCCATGAGCAGCTACACGACCACGTCTATGCCACCACAGCAGCAGCAGCAGCAGCAGCCGCAGCAGCAGCAGCACACCATGGCCGTGCAGCACCCGCGCCTGCAGGCGCTCAAAGAGGAGCCGCAAACGGTGCCCGAGATGCCCGGGGAGACGCCGCCGCTCTCGCCCATCGACATGGAGAGCCAGGAGCGCATCAAGGCCGAGCGCAAGCGCATGCGCAACCGCATCGCCGCTTCCAAGTGCCGCAAGAGGAAGCTGGAGAGAATTTCCCGCCTCGAGGAAAAGGTCAAGGTGCTCAAGTCGCAGAACTCGGAGCTGGCATCCACCGCCAATATGCTGCGCGAACAGGTCGCTCAGCTCAAGCAGAAAGTCATGAACCACGTCAACAGCGGCTGTCAGCTCATGTTGACGCAGCAGCTGCAGACATTCTGAAAAGGGCGAGAGAGGACATATGGAGCTGTCGCGTAACGAACTGAAAGGACACGCTAACCAGAGCTGACAGGCCGGTAAAAGCATCTCTACTGGCAATAGTCCACCAGGACCGGGAACTGTGTGACCGCGCGCCTTTACGCTTTGGCGCGTGAAAGGATGTCCGGTTTGGAGTTGAAAACTCCGCCGACTGCGTCCACTGGTGACAAACCGGGGCACCACCGGACAGCATGAGAGCCTCGCACTGTTACATGTTGTTTCTTCTTTTTTTCCCTAAAGACAAAAAGAGACTCAACCTTGCTCACGTTTGACCAAGTTGTGCATGGACCTAAGCTTTACAGGAGCACTCAGTATTAGAAGAGAAAAAGAGAACTGTGATAGGAACGTTGTCGCCTGTACTGGCGCGCCAAAAGCAGGAAGTTGCGTCCACTTAAGTCTGAAAAAAACTTTTTGACAAAAGCTGCCTGACTTCTGAGTTGCAATGTACCTTTACTGCTCTTAAACTGAATCAAATTGACGTTGAGTTAGTCGAGCTTCAGCAGTTTCTTTTTCTAAAAAGTTTTTTTAATGAGGTTTCACTCATTGTTATGTGTAAATAAAGACAAAGAGGAGTACTTAAGTTTACCATTTGTAATAAAAGTACTACATAATTTTTTTATGTTTGTTTTCTGGCTTCATCAGAAACTAATCAATATTTATGAACTGTAATAAAAGTATGTCCAACGAAAACAATGTCTCTTGTCTCTATGGAAATGTGTGTGTTCTTGCCAACACAAACATGTTTATCCATGTTTTCACAGCAACTAGTGCAAGGAACATTTTATACATAGCCTGAAATACTGATTAAAGCCAAGCTGCATGTACCTCTCCTCTAACAACACATCAATACATAAAAGAAATTTTGTTCACTTATTTAGGTAGTTAATCTAATAGTAAATCTAATACACAATTAATACCTTAAATAACTTCTAAATAAACTAATGTGGTGTGACTAAAGCCTTCAGCACCACTTGTTAGTCTGACCATTAGCCTAATTATGTTATTTACATGTAGTTACAGTTTAACAATGTAACTATAGTTAATAAAGTGTTAATACAGGAGTGCCTGACTACAGTTACGGAGGGCTGGAGTCCATAGGTTAGTGATTTATCTACTTTATTACCTACTAATAAACCTGGTAATTAATGGGCATGTTCAGTGAAGTGTCTATGAACAGAGAAATCAGCAAACTGCTGCACTGTGATTGTGCACCACTTAATATTTGTGCCATTTTGGAACACTTACATCTTTCACTGAGCGATTTTATTTGCAAAACAGTGGCCTAAGCTATTAACACATTAAAATAGAGTACTTTTACTGCCACTGCATTAATATTTTAGACATACCCAGGTTTACACTTAATCATAAAGAGTGCTAGGATTTCATGGTTTCTACACAATAAACATACATTCAGTTTATATCACTGTAACAACAATAAACCTTGTTATCACTTAATCCAAATTCACATCCAATCACTTAACATCCAAATTATGTTTCCATTCTAATTCCATAACTGATTGTTTTATATATTAATAATTGTAGAACAGGTAATAAGCCAGCTTTATAAGGTCGATTATAAAACTTGGACACAGGTCTGTAATTTCTGACTTCTCACCAGCTGGTTTCTCGTCAGTAACGGGTTTATACCACTAGAGGACGCCATCACTCCGTGTTAAATCAGCACAGGTCGCCATCCCTGAAGTACCCTACACCTGCCGTAAACACAGTGTTTTCCCTACACTACAGCAACCACATCGTCCCTGCATAGGCCTGATAATCAGCTGATCAGGTGTTTAAATATAAATAAAATAAAATATGCAATTCAACTACATTTATATGCATAAAAATAGTGGAAAAGTGATTTTAATGTGTTCTAATAAATTAATCAACTGTTTTATTATTACAGTACAAAACAACGTGTTAGTGTTATATGTGTGCTACATAGTCTATTTAAAATTGTTTTCAAGCAATCTATAAACTGGTCAGATATATTTTCCTCCACACACACACACACACACACACACACACATATGTGTGTGTGTGTCTATATATATATGTGTGTGTGTGTGTGTGTGTGTGTGTGTAATCCACTCCTGCATGTGTGTTATATTGTCCATTGTTATTTTACTTTATCGTCTATAAGCACAATGAGTCAATTTCCTTGTATACTCTGTTGTATTCTGATATGGGATAAAACAACAAGTGCAGTCCAGACCTATCATTTAATGTGTTAAATATTCATTTGTTTCTAGTTATTTACGTTGGTTAAAAGGACAATAAAACTGCCTATAAAATCACATTTTATCATTTTTATATTACAAGCTGACAAAAGAAGTGTGGTCTTCCTCATTTCAAATTCATTTCAACAGATGTCATATTTTATGCAGTATTTATAATATAATTTCATACAATATTCATGCTCTCCTTTCACGGTCCACGTTTGTTAAAGGGTGACATCATACCGGAAAGCTTTTCCCCACATGACCATATAAGGCAAGATAAAGGTCGGAAGCCCAACGTCATCTAAGCAGCCAGTAGGCGTGTCTTCCTGGAAGTGGAACTCCTCAGCCTGAGCTCCATGCTTCAGTCTTTGTTTGCTCTTTGCTTTTGTTATAATAAATATATAACTAGCTGAAGAATTGAACTTTTTCTTTCTTTCTTTCTTTCTTAAGAATTGTAGTTATATATCTTAAAAGACTGACACAATGTTTTTCAATACTGTAAAAGTTCTCATACATTCCCAGAAACATCAACTTTGCAAGAATACATTACTACTGTTTACCTAGTTAAACACTTAATGTATGTCATATAAGGGTGATGGTTTCAAATAATTAAATGTATATGTAGGCTTTACATAAACACTGTTATTCACAGACTTTGATCCTGTGACCATGTAATTATTAATAAAAATATTTTTTAAAAATCAGATAGACACCAGCTTAATTTCAGAAGGTTATATCCTGAGAATAAATAATAATAATAATAATAATTATCATGTAGTGTGACGTTCCTTCAACAGCACAGGCTATACAAAGACCTTATTTGAGAAGATTTGCACATATTAAAGTGTGTCTAAGGCATATTCATTTACTAAAATGTACTTCATGAGTGCAGTGCTAGTCTTGGTAATACATGAACACAAACACAACACAACAACAAATGATTGTTATGGTTACAGTAGTCATGTATCAGATTACACAGGACTAGACACCTTATATATTTTCAATAACTACAACAAGAACTACAATCAAGACAATATGCATTCGTGAAGTGGACATTCACCTGCATTTTGCCGATATGTGGTTGCTAAGAGATATGTGAATGCTTGGCGATAACTGAAGCCATTTTAGGCACGCCTATGTCCAGACCTCTCAAAGGATTTTTGGCATAGGAGACATTTTTGGAGCTCTAACCATTTACTGATGTTTTAGCGTAAGTGCCATGGGTTCAACTAAGTTTACAAATCCATATGCTATTGAAGTAATCCGGACTAGAAGGAAAGAGCTTGTTGGGGGCATCTCCAACACGGAAGATTTACTGGACCTTCTGGTTTCTAATGGAGTCCTTCTACCTGAGAACAGAGTTCTTGTGTCCAGCATTACAGCACAAGAGGAAAAGAACTCCAGAATGCTCAGCATCCTGGTGTCACGAGGGGAACGGGCATGTCGCATCTTCTTCTACCCCTGCCTGAAGACTGCTCAACCTGACCTCTACCAGAACATGAAAACCTATGTGGGCCAGCTGAATGAAAACATTAAGGATACACGAAGGCAGCTGATTGGATATCTGCTAGAAAAAGACAGACAAGGGCCAATTAAAAAAATACAGGACACCTCTAGGAACCCTTTGAATGAAGGAGTAGAGCATAAATCAAAAAAGACAGAGTTGCATCCTTCCTCAGACGAGTTAAGGAAGAGCTCTGCAAAACCCGAAGAATCTTCAAATGCCATTCTCAAAGCAGTGTCTACAGGTGACGTGCCCCTATTACAGGAACTTATAAGAGGCATAAATATCAATGACAGAAATGCATCCTCTGGTACCCTCCTACACCTTGCTGCAGAACACGGCCAAGTGCCAGTAATAAATTTTTTGCTTGGTCAAGGAGCAAAACTGGATTTGAGGGATCGCTTAGGTCGCACTGCCCTCCACAAGGCATCAGAGATGGGACACACAGCAGCTGTAGTGGCTCTTGTAAGGGCTGGAGCTGACATCTATGCCACAGACCAAGCCTCAAAAACCCCCCAACATTTAGCAGCACAAAATGGGCATGAGAATGCAGTCAGAACGCTGGTGGTGGAGGAAAGAAGAAGTTTCAAGAACCAGACTACATTCCTGCACATGGCTGCTGTAGATGATGACTCTGTGCTGGCAGAAATTTTACTAAGAAATGGTGCCTCAGTAGACACTCGAGATGGCCAGAGGAAGACGGCACTGTTCCATGCCATTAGCCGAGGAAATGAGAAGACAGCTGCCGTGCTTCTTCAAGCTGGAGCTCAGGTAGATTCTGGAATTATTGAGGCTGCATTCGAGCTAAACAGGAAGCCTGTGCTGTCTCTGCTTCTGAGGAACATTAAGACAGCAATGTCTCGAAATGAAGTAAAATCTATTCTGTTCAAAGCAGTACAGAGGAACTTGGATGGGATTGTGGCTGCTCTTATTGACAGTGGAGCTGATGTAAATGCACGTAATGACCTGGGTTACACGCCACTGCTCCTAGCCATAGAGCTGAGCAATTTGGAGGTCTTTAAAGTGTTGATCTCAAATAAAGCCCAGCTAGATAAGAGACTACCTAATCAGATGTCTGCTCTTCACCTGGCCATCCAAAGTGGCAGTATGCCAATAACAGAGGTATGTTAATAATTTTGGTATCAAATTCATATTAAAGCACATTTATGCTGTACAGAAACACTGGACTTGGTAAATCAAAATCATTTATATGGTAAAAGACCTCTAATAATCTTTGTATGTTTATTCACATTAATATAAAAGCAAGTAACTTTTGAAAACTCAAAATAAGGTATTTAATCAAGTATCACCACTATTTCTTTAAATAACTTCTAAAAGTTTCTTCTAGCTATTACTAGATATGGCCATGGACCCCAACATAATTGGCCCCAAAGAGCGGATGCCTCTTCATCTTAGTGCCTTACACAACCAACCTGCACTGATGGCCCTGTTGCTCCACAAAGGGGCTCAAATCAATGCAGTGACTCAGGATGGGTTCACTGCCCTCCATCTTGCTAGCCAGAGTGGACACAAGGAGGCTGTGGCCCAGCTGTTGGAAGGAAAGGCGGATCTCCATGCACAGGACAGACAGGCTAGGACAGCGCTACACTGGGCAGCTGCTCAAGGTGATGTAGGCATCATAAAACTGCTTCTTTTTGCTGGATCCAATGCCAACGCTGTTGACAAAGACAGAAAGACTCCATTACACCTGGCAGCGATGGCAGGACACGCTCAGACCGTCTCAACCCTGCTTAATGCAAAGGCAAAATTTGCAGCCAAAGACATGGATGGCTGTACGGCTTTGCACTATGCTGCCAGAAATGGTCACGTACGTGTGGCTGCTGCTCTTCTCACCTCTGGTAGGAATAAAAATGTGAATGAGAGGAACGTTTGGAGGAGGACACCTCTACATTTGGCTGCAGAACATGGGCAGGAGCTTGTGGTCGGTCTGCTGCTGGAAAGACAAGCCAAGATCAATGCCATTGACAATAATAAAGACACACCGTTACACTCGGCCTGTCGAACAGGGCATCTGGGCACTGTGCAAAAGCTGGTGAACTGGACTTATGGGGAGAAGTTAAACCTCCAAGCTACTAACAATGTGATGAAAACACCCCTGCAGGTAGCAGAGGCCGAGGGCACCCTTAACCACCAGCGCATTGCTGTGCTGCTGAAGAGGAAGATGTTTCTTATAAAATAAAATTTTTAAAAAAAGCCTATGTCAGAATGGTTTGATGAAAGAAATCATGTTGATTAAAGGTTTTTTTTTTTTTAAATTTTGGTTGAAATCTGTTTCATGACACTGCACATTTGCAGAACTATAACCAGGCAATGTAATGTAATGAGATACATGTAATACACATTATGAATAGGCTTATTTTCATCCAAATAAATGCTACATCAACATCTGGTCACTAGGTGTCACCCAAATGCCACATTTTATACAGCCCAATGCAACGAGGTAAAGCTTCAATATTTGAGCCTACCACTAAGTGCTATATTGGTTTATAGTGGTGCTTACTGGTGAGGAATTAATATATTAAAATGTTAAACTCTACTTAGTAACTCTTACAGACTAATGTACTCCATACCCACCAAGTTTTCCTTTTGGGTGGCTGCCTGTATAAGTAACTGCATTCATACTGAAACTGATACTAACATGTAATCAGGGTGTTCATACACCCTTTCTCTGTAATTAGCAATTTTTTCTTAAAGAAATTCTACAAGAGCATGGTACAAAAGGGACAGGGTTTGGAATACATATACAGTAAAACCTGGGATAAGAAGTAGGCGGGTCTAAATGCTGAAGGCAGACAAGCATGATCTTTATGTTATGTAATGCTGAAGAAATGAAATCCTAAGACATTAAAGAATATTTTGGACATGTATAACAGTGTTTGACAAAAAAAGGAATTTGCCATCTAGATGGAAACATGAGTAATTTCAAAAAGAAAGCCAGGAAAAGAAATTAATAACACAAATTATATACCAATCACACTCACATCATATCCTTACAATGTGATGGAAAGAATGCTCACTAACAAACTTAGATATATTTTGAGAAAGAGGCATATCATTTGTAACCCATCCAAAACATTGATTAGATAGGAGAAACATTGATTGGTGTTTTCAAGGAACTAAAAGAGAGGAATAAAGAACCATAACAAGGTTATGGAAATAGTGTGGTGTGTAAATATTAATGGAAATATGTCTAACAGGAAAACTTTGATCACTGTTTAGAAAAGAGTCAGTTTATCATGTTTTATTTGTGTATAGCAGATATATAGAAGAAAAGAACAAGGTCACACAACAGTTCAGAGATAAGATCATATTTTACTTAAATATGAATGCGATTTTTAGAGCATGCCCTCGTATCAAAATCAGTAATGGCTCTGACCTTGTCATACCTGACCCTTCTGTGCCTTAACTCCATATTTACCACAGAATCCTCTGTTATGTTGGTCTGTTGAAAATATTGTTGTGAACCTTTTAAAAGACTCTGGACTGCATAAAGAAAAATAACAGGATGTAGAGAAATCTGGGCCAAACCTTATCCGCATATAAGGGGTCTTAGAGATGCTGTAAAGATAAAAGTTGTTTTTTTGTTGTTTTTTTTTTTTTGGTTTTTTTTTTGCAGATGAGAGATTGTGGTCTTACAAATGAGAAGAGTAAATATTTGGTCCAACATTAGTCATGGTACTACACACTCATTGCACTTCTTTTTAACAACTGTCATGGGAAAGTAATAATGTCACTAGGTGACTAATGGTCATAACCACAATCAAAATCAAGTTTTAATATCTGAGTAGATGGAGGCCATTGAAAATGTGAAGATCTTGTAGGCAACTTAAGTTGTTATTTCAGGAGGAGGTTACTATATTGACAGTGATGAATAAAAAGTTTCCCATCTAAATTTAGTAGCCATCATTACAACCCAATACTCAATAATCTCTGTGACACCTTTAAATTAGTAGCTCTATGGCAATATTCACACACTGACGTTCTTCACTGTACATGGTTTAAATCTAATGGTTCCTGCAAGTCTAGGATTGACTTTTTGCTTATCTTGGTTTCTTTGTTAGACTTTCATAATGGCTGCCCTTTTTATAGATCATTGTGTAATTGGACTAAATTTGTCACCTTCAAATGGCCATTTTATAAATAAGGGTTGAAATGTCTAGAAATAGGCTTAATAATCTTATATTTGGCTTATTGTAATCTTATAATAGGAAATACCAGCTACATTCGACTATTTCAAGGTATATGTGTATTCATATTCAAGGGGCACAACCAAGTCAATTTGACATAAATAAGGAATAAAACAGGGGCACCCTATAAGTCCATTTCTGTTTATATTAGCTTGCCATTGAGATGCAATTGAGATGCTTGCCATTCAAATTAGGAATTTTGTTATAGTGAAACTTAATGTCAGCTGCAATGAAATTGTGATCAGCCAGCGAGGAACTTTTGTTTCTTATAAATGCTGACTAAATTCCCAAAGTAATACTAAACACTTTTCCCCCCAAAGCTTCAGGATTATACTTACATTTGATCAAATGTGAACTGATGGCCATACATGATTGTCCTTTATCAACAATTTATTGGACCCCTATAAAAACTTCAGTACCTGTGTTCATGTTATCAAGGATGCTAATACCAGTCAAAAGTTTAACATATGGGATAAAATTAACAATTGTACAGCTAAGCTTAAGTTTTGGTTACAAACAGGTATCTATGTGACCAAGATGGAAAACTTGGCAAGATGCCTTTACCCAGCATATTTATTAACCATTCCCCAAAAAAAAAAAAAAAAAAAAATTGTCATCAAAACTATAAATCAACTGAATTTTAATTTCGTATGGAAAAACAAAATCCATTACCTTACCAAGGGTATTTGACAAAGGGACTAGACCATGGGCTACAAGTAATTAATTCTGAATGCATTAACATCACTCTTATATTCAATTGGTTAAGACCATTTTCAACTTACTACAACAGTTTTTGGTTTTCACTACCCATGTAAACGTTTAAGAAATTAGCGGGAAAAGACTTTCTTTTTTACGGTTAGATTTCGGACTTCAGAATATACCAGTTAAGCTATCCTCATATGATCAGCAGGTTTTACTTTACTGGAAATCATACAATAGATATAAAAAGTCTACACACCCCTGTTAAAATGGCAGGTTTTTTGTGAAGTAAAAAAATGAAACCAAAAATGGTCTTAAAATGGATAAAGGTATTTGGTCAGTAATATAGCTACTAAATGGCAGAGGCAAGTTATTAACATGTGAAGAATTCTGCAATAAATATAATCTTCAGTGTACATGCAAAACTTTTAATTGAGTTATCAAAGCCATTTCATTAAACATTATATGTATGTATGTGTGTGTGTATATATATCGTGTCATCGGCGTGTCATCGGCAAACTTGATGATGTGATTCGAGCTGTGCATTGCTACACACTCGTGAGTCAGCAGAGTGAACAGCAATGGACTGAGCACACAGCCCTGTGGGGCCCCAGTGCTCAGTGTGGTGGTGTTGGAGATGCTGTTCCCGATCCGGACTGACTGAGGTCTCCCAGTCAGGAAGTCCAGAATCCAGTTGCAGAGGGAGGTGTTCAGGCCCAGCAGGTTCAGCTTTCCAATCAGGTGCTGAGGAATGATTGTGTTGAATGCTGAACTGAAGTCTATGACCAGCATTCGAACATATGTGTCTTTATTGTCCAGGTGGGTGAGGGCCAGATGGAGGGTGGTGGTGATGGCGTCATCTGTTGAGCGGTTGGGGCGGTAAGCGAACTGCAGGGGGTCCAGTGAGGGGGGCAGCAGGGTCTTAATGTGCCTCATGAGGAGCCTCTCGAAGCACTTCATGATGATGGGTGTGAGTGCAACAGGATGGTAGTCGTTGAGGCAGGACACTGGAGACTTCTTTGGCACGGGGACGATGGTGGTGGCTTTGGAGCACGTCGGAACAACGGTGCTGCTCAGGGAGGTGTTGAAGATGTCTGTGAAAACATCTGCCAGCTGGTCTGCACACCCTCTGAGCACTCTGCCAGGAATGTTGTCTGGTCCAGCAGCCTTCCATGGGTTGACTCTGTGTAGAGTCTTCCTCACATCGGCCGTGGTTAGACACAGCACCTGTTCATTGGGAGGAGGGGTGGTCTTCCTCGCGGTCACGCCATTCTGTGCCTCAAACTGAGCGTAGAAGTCGTTCAGCGCATCTGGGAGGGAGGCATCACTGTCACAGGCAGGTGATGTTGTCCTGTAGTTGGTGATAGCCTGGATGCCCTGCCACATGCGCCGCATGTCTCCGCTGGCCTTGAAGTGGCTATGGATTCTCTGAGCGTGTGTGTGCTTTGCCTCTCTGATGGCCTGGGACAGTTTGGCCCTCGCTGTTCTTAGGGCCGCCTTGTCGCCTGCTCTGAAGGCGGAGTCTCGGGTCCTCAGCAGCGCACGCACCTCTGCAGTCATCCACGGCTTCTGGTTGGCTTCTGGCACCAAGACGTTAGCAGCAGATCCTTTAAGTCCTGTAAGTTGCGAGGCAGGGCCTCCATGTATTGGACTTGTTTGTCCAGGACATCCCACAGATGCTTGATCATATTGAGATCTGGGGAACTTGGAGGCCAAGTCAACACCTTGAACTCTTGGTCATGTTTCTCAAACCATCCCTGAACAATTTTTGCAGTGTGGCAGGGCGCATTATCCCACTGAAAGAGGCCACCGCCATTAGGGAATAATGTTGCCATGAAGGGGTGTACTTGGCCTGCAACAATGTTTAGGTAGGTGGTAGGTATCAAAGTAACATCCACATGAATGCCAGGACCCAAGGTTTCCCAGCAGAACATTGCCCAGAGGATCACACTGCCTCCGACAGCTTGCTTTCTTCCTATAATGCATCCTGGTGCTATCTCTTCCCCAGGTGAGCGACACACACACACACCCAGCCGTCCACATGATGTAAAAGAAAACGTGATTCATCAGACCAGGCCACCTGCCATTGCTCCATTCTGATGCTCACGTGCCCATTGTAGGCGGTTTCAGTGGTGGACAGGGGTCAGCATGGGTACTCTGACCGGTCTGTGGCTACACAGCCCTTGACTATATATATATATATATATATATATATATATATATATATATATATATATATATATATATATATATGTATGTATGTACTGTATATATATATCAGAGATCACATTCTTTTTGATATTGATAAAAATAATAACAGCAGAGATTTTGTTTTAAATGCATTCATCATCCTTGCCAAGGTTTTTGTGCATACATGTAAGGCTAATAGTTTACATACACCTTGGCTAAAGACATTCAAGCTGATTTTTTCAAACTTTCAATTTTTCAAATTCCACACATTTCATGTTCTGATACATTTCCTGTGTTAAGTCATTTAGAGTATCTACTTTATAGCCATAAGAGGTAATTTCAAAATAAAAGCTAATATCAGATTTTCAGTGGGTCATAGGTTTACATACACTTTGTTAGTATTTGGTGGCATTAACTTTTAATTCATTAGCTTGAATCAAACACTTCCAAAAACTTCTCACAAGCTTTGCTGGAATTTTTGCTCATTCCTTTTGACAGAACTGGTGTAATTCAGTCAGGTTTGTGGGTCTCCTTTGCTCAGACATGCTTTTTCAGTTCAGTCCACTTATTTTCTTTGAGATTCAGATCAGGACTTTGTGATGGTCACTCTAATACTTTCACTTTGTTGTCTCTAAGCCATTTGTTACAACTTTGGAGGTATGCTTAGGATCACTGTCCTGCTGGAAGACCCAATTGCAGCCAAGCTTTAACTTTCTGGCCGATGCTTTGCTTCAGTATTTTTAGATAATTCTCCATGCCATCTATTTTCTGAAGTGCACCAGTCCCTGAATGAAGCAATATGTGTGTGTATAAAGATGGAAAGACTTTTATATTTGCATACAATTGTTTGTACAGATGTTCATGGTACCTGCAGTTGTTTGGAGGAGCCAGACTTGTGGAGTCATTAAATTAATTTCTGTTTAAAGAGACAGTCAGAGTGGTGTATGAATCATGAATATCAGACTCATGAGTATGAGTCAGAATCATATTGTATTTTTCTTCACTTCCTTAAAAAAATATGCAAACATGCAGTAGAAAGAAACTCTTGAACCTGCTTTGTGAATTTAATTTCTTTGGTGACCACTATTTTTCTTTTTCTTTTTTTTTTCTTCTTTCCTGCTCAGGAAGCCATAGGGCCATTTGCACATGTGATATTTGAATAATTATTTCTGTTATTTGTCTTGTATTGCATTGCCTTTGATACTCTGGAAAAAGTCACTGTTACAAAGAGGGCGCTAATGCAACCATGTAGAGGAGAAGAAGAAGAAGAAGAAGAAGAAGAAGACGAAGAAGAAGAACTGTTATTAAAGTTACTGTAATTTGCCAGAATGCAGACACCATTACGGAGCTCAGTGTCTCCTGATGATGAAAAGGTCACACGGTGACTAACACACGCTCACTGACGTCACTGCTTTCGGTTTGTGCGTGTGTCACGTGATTCCCCACTTTCACTCCACTTCTACTGGAATGGCTAGGAATGAAGAAAAACAGCTTGGAAAATTAAATCGATTATGGCTTCAGAAAGAAAGAGAGGGTAAAACCTGCCTTCCGTTCAGACTACAAGTTTCAGTCTTTTGCTTTTTTTTTCTAATCTTTGTTTCTGACTGTGTGAGCAGTACACTGCCTGCGTTTAATTGTTTTCATTTGTCTGTTTTTAAATGTAGAAGGTCGCATTAAAGATGTGCACACGTCAAGACCAAAACTTGTGAGTTATTCATCCCAGCACACTTCTACAACAATTAGCTATTGCTCCTATTATATAAGTCTTTCAAATTAATCTTGCTAATATTGTTCCTCTAGGCGACATTAAATTCTGTTGCAGCTGTGAAGAAGTGGATACCAAGCATCAAGAATGAGATTGAATATTACCTGCAGGTATACACCACATGATCATCATCATCATTATCATCATCATCACCATCATCATTATCATCATAATCATCATCATCAACCATCATCATCATCCTGAAGTGGTGCACACTGTTTTAATAGCAGGAAGTGCACATGTGCACTGCTTATAGGAGTTCATATCATTGCTTTTGTTTACATCAATTTCACCAATCCGAGTGAATTCATTCTGAATGAACTGTTTATATGTTTTCTAAACTGGACACTTTGTAGGCAATCTTGCTTTATATGCACGTTACATGATATTCGAGCCGAAGTTATGCGCATGCGTGGAGGGAGGTTTAGCATCAATGTTACCATAACAACGAGAAAAACTTGAGTAAGTCAGAGAAATAACACATTCATGCACACATTATCCATCTGTACAGTGCATTTACCCATCTTCTAATGTTACTAATGTTATTAAACTGATCAGGCCATGTGAGGGGTCCAGGATGGTTTAGTAGTCCACTGACATGCAGAAAAAAAAATACAGTGGAAAAAAAAGAAGAAAAATACAGTGAAAATACAGTTGAGCTAAGGTGGCCAGCTATGATGGTCTAGGCCTCTGCATTGTTTATAACTCATCAGATAAGTTGTTGTAAAATGGTTTGGTGTGCTGCAATTTTCATGGTAAGAGCCATTTAAACATTTGTGGCTAATTACAAACATTTTTTAAAATGTAGTTTTTCCCTGAGGGGCTTCTTAAATGGTTTGACCCGGGTCCCAGGCAATATGTAAGGTGGGCCTGACTACACGAGAAATATAAGGCTAAGTTTTGTCTAGTTTATCCCCCTTTTTATTACTGTGTATATATTCTGAATGTCTGGCACTGAGCCAATGTTATTGAGGACACTTTGCTTCCTGGATCTGCCTCAGAATGTTCATTTGATGCAAGTCCAACCTCACAATTATTTTAAATAGATTCAAATATGTAACATGAACTGCATTTTCTTATATTTTATTCTACAAGGTGTGCATCATGACCATAGGGTTAAAATATAGACAGAGCACACTTAGCACACTTGAGCAGTTGTCTCTTATGTGATGGAGTTATCAGTATGGCATCCAAAACAGGAAATGATAACCTATGCCAGTATACATAGAATAGACAGCTGACAGTAAAAAAAAGAAAAAGACTACTACACTACGTAAATTGTATACGCATATTTTTTGGCTCTATGTGACTATGTACGTTATAACAGCTTCAAAGTAGCACTAGTAGTCGTAGTTTCTGAGTACTGGTCCACGAGCATTTGTTTACAACGAGGGTGAGGCGAGAGGGCAAGCCCAGGAGAGGTCAGTGAGGTCAGCGCTCCAAAAATCTGATCAATTGAATAAACAAAGTCTATGTCCTGCGGATTTTGAGAATGATTTAACAATGAAGACTGTATAATCACTGATATAGTGAAGCTTTCTTTAAGGAGATATGTATGGAAAGAGTCTCCGGTATCAGAGCTTTGTAAGAGTAAGGTTTTTTTTTTTTAACACAGAAACTCTCCAGGACAGATAACCTTCTGGTTTGTCTGACCACCTGCGTTTTTTGTCTTCTTAATTTCAAGAGAAAAAAAAGAGATTGATGAGGGAAATACTGCTTATAGCTGCCATAATGTAAGCGATAACAGAAAATTGTCTTGCTGATGTTGCACAACATTAAATGTAACTATAAACAGTTTAAAAGTGGTTCATTAATAAGTTAAAAATTGCTGTGGTAGCTCAGGACATGCTGTTAATGGAGATGAACCGATGTTGATTAAGTTCCTGTAACAACCCCGTCGTGTTTTATTCCTTACATACTAATACTCCAATAATACGTTTCCATGTAAAATAAATCGTAGTCAT
This sequence comes from Pangasianodon gigas, assembly GCA_022758105.1. Lineage (NCBI taxonomy): Eukaryota > Metazoa > Chordata > Actinopteri > Siluriformes > Pangasiidae > Pangasianodon > Pangasianodon gigas. The sequence continues at coordinate 4,273,774 of CM040472.1, read as the reverse complement.
AGTGGGTTGAAAAGGGTTGTATTAGCTAAGCATAACAAGCAAGTTCCTACAAATCCACCAAAGCGATTGCTCACATTGACTAGTACAATATTTCAGTAAAAATAAAAACATGCTGTACATTTGAATGTTAAAAATGATGAGTTTTGGGGGGAAAATATCACCTTAAATGATCACATGCTCTCTCTCTTCACTTCCTTAACCTCGCTCTCTGTTGTACCTGTAGCAGTCCCAGTTGTCCCACTACCCAGAGAGGAAGATAGCAGAGTTCCAGCAGCAAATTGAGCGACTGGAAAAAGAGTACAAGGCTTATCTTAACAAACTGCACTTTTTAGACCCCAGCTGTAAACACCAGCCTTGGAGCCCCAGAGCGTACACCAAGAGGAGGCCAGACTCTAAAGGCCATCAGTGCATTGGTTAGTCAATGTGATCTATATGTACTGATGCATATTTTACATATTTAAACTACATATTTAAATATATTACATATTTAAACTTCCCACAAATTCTAGTGTACATTAAATTTCTCAATGCTCCATGATCAGCTTGTACAACTTAGACAACTGTTCTTTTAGACTTCCTAAACATAACATAATGTTCTCATCCTTTGTTACAGCCAAGAGACTATGTGCCCCTGCTCCTGATGTTCAAGCCAGTTATCAAGAAAGTTCTGCAACAGCTACCGCAAATAAGCAGGATGTATGTAACTCATCACAACCGCATCCTACACACCCCTCTGATCTTCCAGACCAGGATCTTCCACTCTCCTTTGACCACTCCAGGCTGGCGATAGCAGTAGCTGGGTCTCGGGGGGCTTCCACAGGGCAGCAGAATGAAACACACACCCTGGCACATGTCCTGCGTAACAGCCTCCCGAACCTGCACAGCTCAACTTTAGCACAAGTTCCAGGACCACCAGAGAGAAAGGGGACAAAACCTTCCCCCTGCACTGAACAAAATGAGGGTAAGACAGAACATGTTTTGGGACTGGGCTGCTACTCATCTTCCTCAGATGAAGATAATTAAAGTTTTAAACATTTCTGTGATCTCACTGGTTTGTTCATATGGACATTTGTAAATATCGTTGTTTGCTTTTTCCATTTTGTGCTTTCTAAAAAATATAAATGACTTTACATGTATTTCACTGGTAATAAAAGTTTAGCATTTGAGCATTTCAAACACTAAGAGTTTGAAAAATCCAAAATGGCTCTTTGTCTTTGTCTCGTTTTGCCAATTTCGGTCACGCTGTACTTCTCAGACCCGGAATCAGCTTCAGAATGAGTTTGTTGGTATAACTGGCATAACGTCTCTTCTGGAACACATCACTGATGTGATTGTGTGATTGGGCTCTACCTGAGTGGGTGTTTTTTTAACTTCATTTCAGCAGTTTCACACTGAGACAGTGAAGCTCAGTGTATGGAGAGATTACATAATGACCCCACCACAAAAGCTGTTCAACCACATTTGCATCTTACTGAATTATCAGTAAGCAGAGATATGCTGACTCAGAGAGAGAGAGCCGGGTGATGCTTCTGTATAAAGCGCACTCTTGCTCCACTAGTCTGTTTGCTTGTAAGGCATCCCACGCCGACCCCAAAACCCTTCTTCCTTTTTTCTTCAGCAGTGGGAACTGCTTAGTGTGCAACACTTCGGGGAAATGAAGCTTTTGTCAGTAGTGAGGCTTTAATAGGACATATGTGGCTTTAGTCACACGCACAATCAGGGACAGGGTTTCCCATACCTGTAAGGGGAGAAATGAAACTTCTGAACGTTTACCTGCATAATTCATCATCTGTCAGATAAGTTTTCTTCATATTACATCATGCGTTTACTCGTCTGATGTCAGGTTGTACATGTACTATATAATGTAATGTAATGTAATTTACATAAGAATTCAAGACAAGTAGACATGACAGATGTATGTTCTTGGCATTGTACGGCTAAAAATTATTAATACAAATTATTGCACATTATACAACTAGATTAATCTTCAGCTAACATGTCAATCATTATATGATGCAGTTACACATGCACATGAACATATACGAAAATCTGCAATTTCATTGTCCTTGACAATAACAGTAAACCTTGAACCTTGAGCAGTGCTGCTACAGCCTTCACTTTTAATCTTTAGGGTAAGATTTGTGAATAGAAATAAAGTTCATGCACATATTTGGCTGTAATAGAAAAGAACTTGCTGCACATTTTAATTTTAATGATATTGCAACAATGATAGTAATAATATTGATAATATGGGTAATAAAATACTAGTCAGTTGTTATAAGAATAATAGCAATTTTCCCATACTGGAAAAAAAAAAAAAAAGCCTGAGGACCAAAATCAGGTTGTATGTTCAGGCTATAGACTTGTTATGAAAATACTAATATTTTAATTTAAAAAAATAAATAAATAAAAAACCTAACATTCAGCGTTCCCACGAAAGTTTGGCATGGAAAGATTTAATTGGATGTAATTCCCCAAGGTGCCGACATGACTGTCACTTACGCAATCTGCATCAACAGCTGTGACAAAAATCTTCCATTTGGGTGACATATTTTGGATAGCTCATTACGCCAACTTTTTGTTTGTGCTGCTTAATATGAGGCAGTCAATGTCAAGCATCTCAAAAAGGATCATTAATATCTTCTTTGTCATTGATTATTATTGTGGTTTAGCTCGTTTAATAATTAGATTTTGAGAGTGATACAAATGACTTGTCATTCTACTGGTGTAAAGTAGTAAAGTAAAGTAAAGTAGTTATGTGGACATAACTTTCAGTTTCCAACCATTCAAATGCTGACACGAGAAGAATGTTTGCTTGTAGGAAGCAATTTCTTAGAGTACGAGTTTGAAGTGGCTGAAAAAGATAGGACAAAAAATGAGTGATAATGACTTATTCAGGGTGGGGAGTTGTAGTGAAGCACAGAAAAAAATATAAAACCCTTATTTCCCTTGTGTAGAACCCTTGTTCAACTTCCGGTGAATTTGTGTTGAAAATTAGCAAAGACATATGAGGAAAGCTCAACTGCCAGACAGACTTCATCTGCTTTGACGAAATCGAGTTGCCAGTTCCAGTAAACTGTGTATGTGTGTATGTGTGTGTCTGAAGGATATGCAATGTAAAGGGCACAGGTTAAAGTGATGCTGCTCTCTTGTCTGGTCTAAACCACACCACGAATCTCCACCCCAACACCCACTCTGTTCTCATGCAGACCCCTAAGAATGCAGGATGCAAGACTGCAAACTCATGCACACGCACGCACACACACACACACACACACACTCTCACACTCTTACACACAAAGCGTGTTTCATGTGGAAGCTTCTGTTCCTTCGTGGTTCTTCGTAGGGTTTGTGAAACTATCTTTATTCTGCTACATCATTGTTTACATAAACAAAGAACCAAAATTTTTATTTGGATGAGAACACATAGTGTCTTTCAGTTTGTTGAAACATATTAGCAACTCCTCACTGAGTGCTCACTGACACTTCATGTAGTATGTTAGAGTGTCACCCTTTTCTTACTGCACATGCTGACTGACAGGATGCTGGTGGTCTTGGGTACACACAATGTGGATTTTCTGAAAAATGCTTTCTAGGTCATTCTAAAAATGTATGACATTTGAGTGACCAGTGAAACATTTTCAGCTGTTCTGAAACAACAGCTAATAAGTACTGCACTCAGGATCTAGCCTGTTGTTAAAGGAAGAGTCACTGCAACAATGAAACATTACCTTTCTAGTCATTACCTTTCTTCATCAATATGAACACGGCAGCCACCATGTTTGTCACCAACGTATGAATTAGTTTACCAACCAACTGATGGCAACGTTTTTTTTGAGGTGCAGACAACTGAAACTTACATTGGCATCACTAGAATATGTGTGTGTGTCCCCATATATATAAACATATATACATATATGTATATGTGGGGGGAGACATGTTCTAGTGACCCCAATGTAAGTTTCAGTTGTCTGCACCTCAAAAAAACATTGCCATATATATGCGTGTGTGTGTGTAGTTACAAGTAAGCACCAGTAAGTAAAAATCACAGTCGATCATGGTTAAATTAGTAATAAACATAGTTACCCTAAAGTAAAGTATAGTATTTAGTACCATATTAAAACCATGGTAATATCATAAAGCACCATGGTAGCATCATGGTTAGCATAAAGTGCCATAGTAAAACCATGGAAGCATCATGGTCACCATCAAGTACCATAGTAAAAAAAAAAAACATGGAAGCCTCATGGTCACTGTATAGTCTCATATTTAAACCATATTAGTATCATGTTTAGCATAAAGTATCATAGTAAAACCATGGTACCATTGTGGTTAGCATAAACTACCCTAGTAAATCGATGGTAGCGTCATATAATATTACCTAATGAGCACTATCAAACTGTCAGCCGATTTGGACAGAAAAAAAGCAAATACTGGAAGTAAATTGCGGAGTTGCATCATTGTGGTAACATGATGGATATTTTTTAATAGGGCATGGCCACGAATTACTATAGGCCACTAGTTAATATTTCGAAGCCCACATATCAGGTAACTCATGACCACAAATTTTTTATTACGTATTTTTATTAATTAAAAAAATAGGTTTGTGTAGAAACGTCATACTCGGCCAGAGGGGAATTATTTTTGACAGGAACTGGCAAAAAATTCACTTTGAGAATTTGCTTGATGTGATGTGGGTATTTCCATGTGACAATGCCAGTAACTCCACTATGTCTCTATGCATCATTCCAAGATTGAAGTAAAGTTATAATATATTATAATATAAATAATATTGTCAATGACCATGGTTAAATTTCTGTGGTCACAAAGATCTATTTCAATATTCTCTCCGTGTCTCACTCATTTTACAATACAAGTGCCACAAGTTAAGTATTTTATGGCCACCAAATAGATCACCAGATTGTCTTGTGGCCTCAATATATAAATTAATGGCAACACATTATTAAAAATAACCAACAATAATGTCATGTCACTAGCTCTGTATATAATAGTTCCTGATGACAATAATATATGTGTTTTGTAGTATGTATCAGCTGGGCTAATGAACTGTTTTGTCATCATTACAGACTCCAAATTTTACATTGCTTAAACAAGAAAATCAAATGTTTGACAGTTCATTGAAGAACATGTCAAAGAAAGGTCTAGTTATTGATGTGACTGATTTGAGAGCTGACTGATTTGAGAGAATGAGAGGGTTTCTTCCCATGATGTCATCACCATCAGTATGCAAAATATTAAGGCAGGGCATGAGTTCTGCAAAGACAAAGAAAGAGAGAGAGAGAGAGAGAAGAAGAAGGAGAAGAAGAAGAAGGAGGAGGAGAAGAAGAAGAACAACGTGGGAAGTGTTGAAAGTGTCTACCACACAATTTTTTTTAAAGGAGGTGTAATATTGTGTGTCAGACACACTTTAACATTTCAGACACACACAGAGAAGCAAGCATGCACAGTAACCTTAGTTACACGTACCCTCCAGTGTTCACAGTTGATGCTGCAGGAGGCTTTCCTCGTCAGCATCAGGCTGCAGGCATCGAACCTCCCCCAGTCCCCTGCTGGACATTACCTCCTGCCCGAATCCGGGCCAAGAGAAGGGGCTGTGGAGGGATGAGCTCTGCAGGATGCCTCCTGATTATGGTCCTCCTGACAGTGTTTGCTGCACTGGGACTTGGAGCCTATCAGATCATGAGGCTGCAGACAGAGCTGATACGTCTGAAACAGGTGAGACTTATCTATGTGTCTGTCTGTTTGTCTTCCTGTCTGTTTGTTTTCCAGACTGTTTACCTACTGTATAAATAGCAGTAAACTAAAATCTATGCAATCACTCTGTGTAAAATTGTTTTTGTAAGAAACCCAATTATTTGTTCTTATAACAGATACATAATGTTTTAACAAAATGATCAAAGTCAGGCCATCTGTGACTGAACCACTAAGCACTAATAAAAATACTAAATAGATGAGCTCTAAAAAAGAATTTTTATAAACTGGTAATTGCCTGTGTATTAAATATTGGACATATCCCCATCATTCAAAATGGTTTTAAACCTTTGTTCTTTTTTTATGGTGCATAGTGCCTTATATGTAATTTGACATTTACTGGAAAATTTTAGCATTTACTTAAGCACTTACATTACGATTGTGGTCACCAGTCCAGAAGTACAGGATATCCTTTACTTAAACCAGAGCACAGTCTTGCTTTCATATGAACTCAAACTGAGTGAGCATTATGCATAAACACAGTTTCTAATTTATCCACATTTATGCATTAAAATTATGTGCAAGTGTATGTTTGTGCATGCATGCACGCATGTGAGTCAAAAATATCATACAGATATATGATGTGACCCTGAGGTTTTATTTATTTCTCTTATTTTTATGACAGGAAATAAACCCACAGCCTGAAAGCATTACACCACAGAGGCTAGTCGGTAAGATACAGTCTTGTTTTAATCTCTCATCTTGTCATCTATATCTTATATGAAATCTACCAAGCTTACAAAGATAAGAATGCTAACATGCAATATTTAATGACTTTTGCAGGGCAACAAGTAGAAGATAACAAGGAGCCCAAGCATGCACCAGCTGCACATCTGATGGGTAAAGAGAGAATCCTAATGTATTCAGTAGATCCTGCGATATAATTACACCTTATCCAAATAGCAAGGTGTAATCAAAACTCAAAGTAATCAAAGAGACCAAGCAAACAACATCTGCATATTTGATAGGTAAAAAGAGCTGAATTACTAAGAGGCATTTAGCAGACTTTCCCTCATCTTGAGAATCCTAGTGTATATATTAGTTAAACCTGAACAATTGCACTTTATCCAAGTAAACATGGTACAAATTTGCACCATACTAAATTTGTAATGTTCAAACCTCGCATTAATTGCAAACCAATCAATTCTATCTCACTGAATTACGCAGATGCAAATTAAATTCCATATTACCTAGACCTGGACCTAAAATTTCTTGGGCAGTAGACATCCAAGAGCATACTTATGTTCATGTCTAATGAGTACCAATAATGTCATCTTTCCCTCTTATCCATTCAGGACAAACCCAGGACAATAAATCGAAGACCCTAAAGTGGGAGTCAAGGCATGGTCGTGCTTTCACAGATGGCATTCTGTACCGTGACGGTGGTTTACAAGTGAATGAGACAGGCCTCTACTTTGTCTACTCGCGTGTGGAGTTCCTATCAAAAGACTGCAAACCAAGGGACTCTCTGGCCCACATAGTGTACATAAAGAGAGGCGAACGGCTGCTAACGCTCATGAGCGATCATCGAGAAGGCTTCTGCCAAGTCGGAAGCAAGCAACTGTGGACAGCCGGAAGTAACCTTGGCTCCATGCATCAGCTCAGGCAGTCTGACTGGGTGTTTGTCAACGTATCCCAGCCAAACCGGCTCAGTTCTGACCACCAAAGTAATTACTTTGGCCTTTTTAAACTCCCATAAACACTCACTGTGTTCCTCAAAGGTTTGGCAGGCCAGTGTTCGGAGGAAATGGGAAAAGTGCATTTGAAAGGTCAAATTGGTCATTGTGTAGAAAGAAGTCTAGGGAATCATCTAAGGATGTTTCACTGTCCTCTATATATAAAATATTAGCCATTTTTGTTGTTTACCGAACACTAACATGCTCCCGTATGGATGTTATTTATTTACAGAAATCTTTATTATGTATGTCTGGGCATGGTCGGAACTGCATATCTATATAAATTATGGTCATATTGACCATAAAAGTCTAATAATTTACATTTTACAGCGAAATAAATTATTGTTGTTGTTCAAAATGCCTTTGTTTAATAAATAAATGATGATGATGCATTGAACAAATATTAAGAAACTATTTTAATGTCCAACCAAAAATAGTACATGTAGTTACCATTATATCACACAGTTGTTGATGATGGCAGGGGAAACAGTGGGCTGGTGCTGGGAGAGATGAGGAAAATATGCTAAGCATTACAATTAACATAGTTTCCAGGTCTGTTTCTATACTGACCAATTTAATTAACATTTTTTTGCATGAGTCATAACTTGTTACTTTTACTAATTCTATCAATTATCAAATGTTTGAAGGGTTTTAACTTTCAGAAAAGAGATGCAACATATTCAGTGTTGCATACTGAGGTTTTAAATATCCTCTTTTGGGCCATCAGGCAACTCTGCAATGTTGCATTTTCATTCCTCATCATTTCTGCAAAGACCCTCATGCTGTTTTCATCGCAAAGCCACAAATACACACGTACTCTTGCTTTCTCTAACACACACACACAGATTTCTGCTGCTGACGCAGAACACTGTGTCTTTTTTCAGTTTCCTTCCTGTGTTATAATTCTGGCTCGGCGGCTGGAGGTAAATTGTCAGCCTGAAATTTCGTCAATCTGTAAAGTATAATATGCCTAATCTCCTTTTGGTTTCTAATAAGACAATATGTTTTGTGTGACAAAGTTTATGTGTTGCCACATTCACTTTGGCAAAGTAGAGTGCAAGTAAAGTACTGTAAATTTCTGTCATGCCACAGAAAACATTTTGATAAAAGTCATGAGTTTTGGCACAATCTCATGTCTTTTATCAAAAAACATTTAGTGCTTTAGTAGTACTCAGTCTTGGGCAATACAGTGAAGGCAAACACACAAATGTACAAGGCAAAGTACTGTAGTGCATTATGTAGTGTATTAAGTAACTAGGAGTGGACTTTAAATGTACTCATACTCATTGTTTTAGAGGTGAATCAAAATTTCATAACAACCTTCAAAGTAAGAGAAACTACCCGTATAATGTTAGATATACAGTGGATATAAAACGTCTACACACATCTGTTAAAACTGGAGTTTTTAGTGAAAAATGAAACCAAGATAAATCATGCCAGACCTTTTCCCACCTTTAGTGTGATATAGCAACCAACAAAATACAAGTGAAAGCAACTTAGAAAAAAAAGAACAAACTTACAATAACCTGGTAGCATAAGTGTGCACACCATTTTATAATGGGGCATGTGACTGTGTTCACATTCAAAATCATGCACTCCCTGCATGTGACAACTCTCTCTAGTCTTTTTCACGTCTGGGCTATGGGGTAAGGTGGCTAGACGGAAGCCCTTTCTCACAAAAAAAGCCCACCTTAATCACCCCATATCCTGTGATAAAATGTGGTCTCATGAAACCCATGGTGAAGCATGGTGGTGGCAGCATCATGTTATATGGCTGCTTCACTTCAGCTTGGACTGGGACTCTGGTAGATAGATAAGATAGATTGGTATTTGGAGCTATCCATGATTTGCTCTATGTTGGCCCAAAACCTGCAGGCCTCTGTTACATAGCTGAAGATCTAAGTAAAATCATCTTCTAGCACTATAATGACCCAAAGCACAAATCCAAGTCAACAAATAAATGGCTTCAGAAGAAGAATTTCAACGTTTTGGAATGGTCCAGTCAGAGCCCAGATCTAAATCCTATCATAAAGAGTTGTGGAATGACTTGAAGAAGGCAGTGCACAGGATATCAATTTGATAGTAGTTTGATAGATCTGGAGCAATTGTGCTAAGTTGGTAGACTCTAATTCAAAAAGTGCTGTATTACAAGCAAAAGGTAATTTAACAAAGTAATAGTTAAGGGGTGTGCAGACTTGTGCAACTAGGTTATTGTAAGTTTTTTCTTTTTCTTTTTTTTCTAAAATGTTTCTATTTGTTTTTCACATGATTTATCTGGATTTCTTTCTTTTTTTTTTATTTCTTTCTTTTTTTTTTTTTTAACATCAACACCTGCAATTTTTAACAGGGGTATGCTGATTTTTTATATCAACTGTGCAAAACAATTTCAGTATTTCTTTCATTATGCCTGGCTGATGATAACAGCAAATATTGTCTACATTTTTCTTTTTCCAATGGGTGGGACTCCAGATACCTCTCTCATGTTCCACTAGTGGAAACCAGCCCACACACATACACACACACACACACACACACACACACCCATGTGTGCAAACACCCCCAGAGGAAATGACCATTATGGGCCAACTTTGAGCTTAAAGGTCAATACTAGTTTATAGCCAGAGGTCTTCAAGCATTTTGAATTAAATCTGTGTATTAAATATGTGATGCAGGATATAAATGTCAAAAGCAACCACTCTGATGTAACGATAAGATTCCCAGAAATACAACATGATCAAAATCTTATCATAGACAACTTGCAAGGACACATAGGCTGTGAATTCATCAGAAAATTAATAAAGAATTGCGTGACTTTCAATTTTACCGAGAGGTGTTGATAAATCAGACTTATCAAAATTAACCAGGTCTGTTAGACAGTCAACAAGTGTGGTGGCAAAGTGACCACATTTTGTAAAAAAAAAAAAAAGATTCATAACTGATTTTTGAATGAGATTTTAATATTCACTGAGTTGCCACATCTATCTGTACATCTACCTGGATCGACTTGGCCATTTTATCAGGTGAACCTTGTAGGCATGTAGTTACTGACTGTAGCCCATCTGTAGCCCAGCTATTTGTTAGCTTCCCTCTACTCTGTCCATCATTGAAAAGAAGCCACTACGCTGTCAGCATAGTTACACCACTGACAGCATTACTTTTAAGTGGTGTCAGTATAATGTGGGGAAAAAATGTGTAAACATAGAATGTGTAAAGGTGGTTAATCACTAAAATAAGCATATTTGTCATTGAGTAGGCTGTATGTTTTTGGAACATAGGCAATATTGAAAAAAAGAGATAAATTCATTCCTCATTTCTAAGATGGCTGTTGCAGACAAAACGGAAAACACATTTTGAGTGGACCCCAGGCAGTTTAACACATTGATGGTAGCAGTAAACATCATTAGAATAACTAATTCAAAATTAATATATCAACACACAAAGTGATCATTTGACATATGATAACCGATAATTTGACAGGAATATTGAATAGTGTTATTTAGACATGTTCTTACCTCTCTTTTTTTTTCCAAACACAAAATATTTTTAAGTAGAGAAATTTTTTTCCTGCAAACCACTGGTTTCAAAATAATTTGCCCCCTTACAATTAATATTTTGTGAACAAATCAAATCTGGAGTCTTAGATGGTCATTTCAAAACACTGACTTTGTGTTTCTATAACCATTTCACTATGTGAGCAACACTGAACCACCTTTTCTTTTTTTTACAGTAGGATGACTTTCTTTTTCAGGTGCTTTTCATTGTATACAATCAAATTATTTTGCCAAACGTTATAATGATGTGCACGACCAAAAACTTTGATTTTGGTCTCCTCTGACCACAAAGCATGATGCCCGTTGTAGTTCTAATGATGTTTGGTGAAGTTCAGGAGCTGTAATTTGTGCGATGCTCTCAGGAAAGGATCCATTCTTGCTATGCTTCAAACAGGTTGACAGTTTGACAGCTTTAACGGTTGATTTTGAAACTTGACACCCACAAGAATCAACTAAACTGTGCAATTCTAAAACCGATCTTTACGCTCTTTTTCCTCCTTCTTATCATGTGTGTGTGAGTTGGGGGGAGTGGGAAACTTCTTGTCATGGCCGTAATTTTGAATAATAGTACCGTATTTTAATTGTTTCTTTATTTTTTATATCTATTACCTGATTTTTACACATCAACAACTATCTGTCTCTTTTGTCAATATGTCTTTTTAAACACCATTCTTATACAAATCTATCTAAATAAAAGGTCAACTTGCGATATGCTTTTAAAAGAATGATAATGAGAGTAATTAATTGAGAGTACATACGTCAAGCAGAGTACACACATCAAGCCATTATTTAAGTTTCAGCATTAAGCCAAACCTCATATATTAAAGTTTGTCTATTTTAGTCTAACTGCTAAACTGCTAACTGTCTATTCCGTCTAACTGAGACTAGTTTTTGTTAATATGTATAATGCTCAGTCACAAGAATGCGGAACCACGAACAAAACTTTAATAATAAAGTATCCAATATCAGCTCTCCATCCCATCCAGGGTATACTGATGCTGTAATCTCATTAAAGTGTGCTCCTGAGTCACACTATTTTTTACTTAAAAATAATTGAAAATTACTGAGGTGTGACAGAAAGGTAAGAACAAAAGATAGTTATACCAGCTTCAACCATAAGGGGCAGATGATTTTTTTTTTATCCTTACCTTGCATTGAAAGTGGCAAAATTTTACCTGCAATTGAATGGGTTGGACAGATGTACAGTATGATACAGTATATTATGTAACTAATTTAATTCATGTGCCTCAACTCCTATAATGGATTAAGAAGGTAAACCTTTACAATCTACCTACTAGAACCTCTTTGTGTACATGCAATGGACCTAATTTATCAATCTTTTAGTAAAGTTGTGTTTAATTGCTTTTGTAGGCCAAACCTAACTAAAAAATTCCCACCAGATTTACAAAAGGTGATTTTCTTCACACTCACATGCCCATGTTTATACTTGCCAATCACCCAAAATTACCAAGCGCATTCACAGCACAGCTGTTTTTTAATGACATTTACTGACACTAACAAAACTGTGTGCGAAATGTAAAGAGCTAAATACTAAACCCCTTTTTGTCTTTCTGTTAAAACACTTAATCTGTGTTTGACAATTTTATGTAAAATTTTCCATTTTTATATCATGTGCTTTGTGTTGTATGTAATTTAAATACCTTTCTGTATATTGTTTCAATTATTTTTCCAGCACTATACACAGAGAATGCTAGCTGTGAAATGTAAAAGTTTAGAAATGTGCATTGCACAATGCGCTCATTTCTGTGTTTTGGGAGCTTGTTGTATGTTGATAGATTTAAAAAAAAAAAAAAAAAACACTATCTTATTGAAATGTGGATTATGAAAATCAAAATGAATAAGTTGGGAGTGAAATTGGTAGTGGTAAATATAATGAAATTATTTTAATTATTTTATTGTATTCAGACAAATGCACAAATCTATGAAATACAACCTCGTTATAATTTATCTCTAGTGGGACCAACACCATGCTATTCCAGCAAAAAAAAAAAAAAATGCTAAGTCATCAAAAATCTGTCTGTGCCTTTGGAGGTTTTTTGCTCCAGCTGCACTGCATATGCATCACTTTGTTACTTCAAAGACCAAAGTGGTTTAGAAGAGCTTCAGAGAAAGGAAACATAAGACGTTTGAAAAGTCATTAGAATCTCTCGATTTTTCATTCCCCTATAATGCGCGTTCTGTTAAGACCACTACAGACTTTTTCCATGTCAACCACTAAATATGAGTCATCACCAATATCTGGTAAATGACTTGTTCCCATGCAGAGCAGGTTGAAAATAATGGACAGATCATCCTTTAATTCTGATCAATTATTTTTTGCTGATTTTGCAAACCTTCAAATTTATTTATTTATTTATTGTAAATGTATAATTGTAGCAAACTGCTCCTTTTCAATAAAATATGGCCATGACTCATTTTGGGGATCACAAAGCTGTTTATTACCTAACAAGAGACAAAACTCAGAACATTTTACCCAATATGCCCAAAGTACTACATGCAAAAGGCTTACTGCAAATTTCTGCTCATTTTCTAGGTGCAGATTTGCTGATTACAGAAATAAAATGTCCAGTTGTTTTGAAATAAATTCCCCTGCAAAAAAATACAGGACAAAAGTAGCAATAGCAGTAACAGTGACACTAACAGGGAGTAACACTGTTCAATTCTGAGGCCTACAAGTGGAATTTGAACATGCTCGGTTTCCTGAAAAAGCACAGGTCTCCCCTGCAAAACGCAATTTACCATAAGTGTCTACATCAGATAAAGCAGAGGTTAAACGTGGAAGAGGATGTTAAATTGTTTTGTACTGGCGGTAACTTTAACAACTTGTCAGCGCTTCCTCACTTGGAGTTTTCCCCATTATCCTTTGTGTCCCTGAGTCCGGTTAAAGCGGCGTTATTTAATGCATGCTCTGTGAATGACAAGCTCTGCTTTTGTTAGAAAGCGTTCTTTTGTTTATCACAGAAAAAAAAACTGGACCCTGTGTGCTTAACAGAAACATGGCACAAACAGAGTGATGGATTACTCTTTAATCAAATTACTCACACGGGCTATGGGTTGTTTGATCTCCCGTGACTGTCTGGCAGAGGCGGGGGTATTATGGTGATTCATAACCTTCAACACAAGCCCAGTGTCAGTACCACAGTTTTCTCCTTTTGAGTGTCTCATTCTGAGTGTCTCTGCCCCCCTCACTATCATCCTCGCTACAGTCTATAGACCTCCTAAGACTAATGAAGCCTTTTTGTCTGAGTTTGCTGATTTACTTTCTATGCCGTGCCTCAAGTTTAAGACGATTCTTATCTTGGGGGACTTTAACATCCACACTGACTCAAAAGACTTAGTGATAACAAAGGACTTTCTGTCTTTATTGGAGTATTTTGATTTAATTCAGTTTGTTGACTGTTCTACACATAACAGAGGTCACACACTAGACCCTGTTTTTGCAAATGGTTGTTTCGTGTCTGAGCTTTCCTCTGCTGATTTAGGTCTTTCTGACCATCTAGCTATCTTTTTTAATATGGAATTACCACACATAAATATCTCCTCAAATTGCACTGTAAAATTACGCTTCTTTCTTGCTTCTTCTTTAAGTTGTTTTTCTCCATCAGATCCCCTTGATGACAAAATTTCTCTGTTAAATAATGTTCTCATATCTGGCTTCCTTTGCTCCTTTGAAATCACGGACCATTTCGTTTTTGCGTTCTGCTCCTTGGTATAACGACAATCTGTGCTCAGTGAAGGCAGCTTGCTGTAAACTGGAGCGCAAATGGCATCTTTCTGGCTTGAATGTATATTACCAGGCTTGGAAAGACCACTTGCATAATTATAAAGCAGAAATTTTATCTGCCAGGTCTCATTATTTTTCCCAGATCATTGTTGACAAAACCAATCCTAGACAACTTTTTCATACTTTAAATAGATTGCTCAAGTGTAAGTGCTCCACCAACTTGCCTCCACTTGACCATGTTACTCTAAGTAATGAGGTATCACGTATGAAGGTTACCACTTGCATTGTTGACCCTATACCAACTAGTTTATTTAAATCAAGTTTTGCCTCCTTGTGTCCTGTATTCTTGAGTATAATAAATGACTCCCTGTGCACTGGTGTTGTGCCAGCAGCATTTAAAATTGCTGCTGTAACTCCAGTACCCAAAAAGACTAGCTTTGATTTGGACAACTTTGACAGTTTTCGTCCTATATCTAACCCTTCTTTCCTTTCGAAAATCCTAGAACGCTCTGTTGTTCTCAATTACACAACCACCTCATTGCTAACAATCTTTTTGAGCCCCTTCAATCCAGCTTCCGTAAACTCCACAGTACAGGAACAGCTTTAGTTAAGCTCACTAATGACTTGTTAATAGCTTCTGATTCTGGTTTTCATTCTACCCTCATCCTTCTTGATCTCAGTGCCGCTTTTGACAATGTTGATCACACTCTTTTACTTACCTGTCTTGGAACTGTCTTTGGTGTCTCAGCGACTGCTTTAAATTGGTTTAGATCCTATCTCTCAGATCGTAGGCAGTTTGTCTCTCTGGGTAGATGCAGGTCAGAAATAGGTTCAGTTCACTGTGGTGTCCCTCAGGGTTCAATCTTTGGCCCCTTACTTTTTAGCATTTATATTTTTCCTCTTGGTCAGCCCTTAAGATCTCTCAGCCTTAATGATCCTTTTTACGCAGATGACATACAGATTTACATTCATTCTAAATCTGGTGATAACGTGGCAGTCACTTTTCTTTTACACTGTATTTCTGAGATAAAAACAGGGATGGCTCAAAATTTTCTCTGTCTTAACATTAATAAGACTGAAGTAATGCTCATTGGCTCTCCTCACCAGCTTTGTAAAGCTGGCTCTTTAAATTTAACCATGGATGGCTCTGCTTTGGAGTTTCAAACAAAATTAAAAAACCTAGGAGTTATAGTTGATGCAAGTCTGTCTTTTGACCCACATGTGCAGAATACTGTTAAAACATCCTTTTTTCCATGTCAGAAATATTGCAAGATTGCGGCCTATGTTATCTTTTTCTGTGGCTGAAAAGTTGATCAACACTTTTGTCTTTTCTCACATTGATTATTGCAATGCGCTCCTGCAGTATGTGCAAAATTGTGCAGCTAGAATCCTGACTAGGCCCAGGACAAGTGAACACATCACTCCTATTTTGGAATCCTTGCACTGGCTCCCTGTCAGGTTTCATGTAAATTCTTATGCTTACATACAAGACTTCGCATGGTTTGGCTCCTCAGTATTTGGCTGAGCTTTTAACCCATTACACCCTTGTGATCGCCGCTCCTCCAATTCTGGTCTTTTAATTGTTCCTCAGACTCGTTTGCGTACTATGGGTGATAGGGCCTTTTCGCCTTATGCTCCAAAACTGTGGAACTCACTACCATCTGATCTTAGAGAAGCCCAGTCTTTTAGTATATTTAAATCTTCTCTTAAAACTTATTTCTTTAGGATTGCTTTTACTTGATTACTTTGTTTTGTTTTTTGTTTTTTAATTATTATTATTATTACTACTACTACTATTATTGTTATTAATAACTGAATTGTATTTTATTATTAGCTATTTTTCGATACATGTTTATATACTCTTATGGAAAGCGCCTTGAGAGGCCTTTTTAAAGGCACTATATAAAATAAATTTTATTATTATATTATTATTATACAATGTAAGAGGATACAATTCATGGCCTGGGTGCCATATTATTATATGACCCAAGAACAGGTATTCAGAGACCGGTATTGGTTATAAAATGCACAGCTCATTCAGGTTACACATTCAAAGCATAGGTTTTCTACTTCCTTATGTTCTGTACTGCTGTGGCAGTTTCTTTTGGAACTAGTAGTCTTCCTGTGTGCTTATTCCCTGGATGACTACAAATTAACAAAATAAACCTTGTTACCCTGACCACACATAGGTCACCTACAAAATGTCCCTATTATGTCATATTTGCCCTCTTTTCATTTCTACTTTTGCTAGGAGTTGAGGAAGTGGATTAACAGACTCTTAAAATACAGAAGCCTAGTCTCTTGTTTCTTGTCTCTTGCTTGTATTATTTCATTATTATTAAATCTGCATTATCAACTTAGTGTGCATTAACACACACTTTAGGTGATGATAATTCTGGCATTTGACTTATTACTATTTTCACCACATTTTCACAAGACTTAACTATTAACTGCAGCATAATGTGCTTCATGCATCGCTATCAACATCACCCAGGCTATGGGAGTACTGCTAACTATTTACTACTTTCCTCTAAGACCCCTATCGTAAGACAGTTACCAGAGAAGGTGAGGGCTAACACGTGCTTCCTCCAAGACAGAGGAAGCCAGCTGCCACATCTTTTTTTAACAGCCGCACACGCTGTGTCACTGGGCAGTGTAACACACTTGGAGGAAAGCACTATCTGCACTAGCATAACACTGACATACTTTTAAATGTAGTGTCGTAGTTTTTATTTGAGATACAGCTCAAGACACCGATCAAGATAATTAAAAAACAGAGCACATCCATGTGTATAAAGTCTCCATGTTGCTGAATGGTAAAACATACTGTATGTGTCCCAGAATAGTTGGCATGAAATTGCCAAACATTTTATAGGTTGAAACTTTCAGGCAGAGATGTTTCAGCTCTGATTTGCCATGAAGTGGAGATCACTTTTAATCCTGAGGATGTACATAAGGTATGCAGACAAGTGTTTTAACATTGGTGGTAACATTGCCATTGTGTCCACATGTGCACATGTTGCACTAGGTACAGAGACTACAGGCTGAACTGGCAGTGGACTACAGTGAGAAGGCAGGTTTGGCTGGCTCAAATGCAATTTCTGGAGCCTGGTAAAAATACAGTGCTTCACCTGCAATTAACACCTGGAAAGAACTTTAGCCCAGGAGGCAAGGAATCCTTGCCTCCTTCTGTCTAAAATCATGACTCCACTAGTTCTGAGGGAATCTGCCCTGATGCTCCTCCACTTCAGAGAACCTCATTGTAACAATCTTGGCAGTACAATGCTCAGGGAACACAGGAGACCAAGCGCAAGAGCGCCCTTTTTTTTTTTTTTTTAAATTTGTGCTTGTTCCCTTGGTACAGTAGCTTTTCAAAACATATCACCTTGCAGCTTTCCAGCTCACTTGTCAATTTTTTGCTCCACTTTTGCCGTACTCTGCTCAGTGGCAGACACATACAGACTCATTTCACTGCTAAAGGAGAGAAAGAGAAAAAGAAAGAGACATCTCATAAATTTATGTAGGACGACAGGGGTCAGGTCAGCCACATTAGATATTACCCCTCTAGCTCATCCCAAAACACCTCAATCCCAGGGCAGACCCATGCTCCCACATACTATATACCCCACTGTCGATGAGAGAGATAGTCAGCCACTACCACTGTGAACTTAAAAGGCTGTAATGCCAGATGCCAAACAAGTGCTTCACACTTTGGCATCCTTCAAGCAGAACTACTGCAGGGGTGTATGGTCTAAGCGGAGGGTGAAAGGGCAAATGTTTTTAAGCACCTTACTATAGTGCTCAACTAACCCATCAGTTTGAGGGCAGTAGGCACAGCTGTTAATTTCCAGCAATTCTTAAAGTATGCATATTGTATGTAACATAAATGATGTGTCCTGCTCAGTTAGGCTCTCTTTTGGGGATTACAGAAGGAGATTCAGCAAAACACTGCCTCTGCTACTCTTTTCACAGAGACCGTCAGCAGAGGCACTGCTTTGGGATACTGCATCTCATAGTCCACCTGGCAATAGGCCTTTGCTGACCAGTCTGATGGCATGATGAGATCCAAACCAATTCTTAAAAAGAGAATGTCGATAAGCCAACCTGCCCTGCCAATAGAAACGAGCTATTAAGTAACATGATGTACACCAACAACCTACCCAGGCAATAGAAAAGAGCTATTATCTGCTGTAATGTTCTATGTACCACTAAGTGTCCAGTCATAGGATTATAAAAAGCCCTGTAAAAAAGTATGTCCCTGCAGCTTCTTGGGACCAAAACTTGGTTCACAGTTTCTCCTGTTTATGTGTCCCAACTCACTCTATATACTGTAGCTTGTCAGTGAAAATGGAAAGGCTGGTGCGACCCCAGCATGAACATTTCAACCATAAAGTGACCTGTGACCTGGTCAAAAACATTCTTTAAATTATTGCTTTATACCTGGACAGTTGAAGACTGGAAAAAGACCAGACAATGTTTTTCTCCTGTTCTTGGTTGATAATGATGGAGCCCACTGTGCTCCTGGGACCAGTCATTGCTTTAGAAATGGTTTTATACCCTTTACCAGATCTATATCTTGACACAATTTAATCTCAGAGGTCTACAGAGAGTTCCTTGGACTTCAAGGCTTGGTTTTCAGTCTGAATTGTGGGACATTACCTGCACAGGTGTGTGTATTTCTAAATAAGGTCCAATCAATTGAATTTGATACAGATGGACTCCAGTCAAGTTCTATTCAATTTAATCCATTTTAAATATAAACTATACGACAATAAAATGGAGAACACCTGAAGGGGTCTGAATACTTTCCAAACCCACAAAAACAATGAAGCACTCAAAATCAGAATCAAACAGTTGATGCAGCATTACAAACAGAATGTTATATTATCATTCATTCATCTTCAGTAAATGCTTTATGCTGGTCAAGGTCGCAGTGGATCCGGGAACACTAGGACGCAGGGTTGGAGAATTCATCCAGGATAGGAGGCCAGTCAATCACAGGGCACCAGGTACACATTCACACCTAGGAGCAATTTAGAGTAGCCTATCCACCTACCTGCAAGATTTAGACAGTGGGAGGAAACCAGAGAACCCAGAAGAAACCCATGTGAACATAGGAAGCATATGCAAAAGACAGACAGTAAGCTCAGGATCAAACCAGCAACCCTGGAGCTGTGAGGTAGCTATCCACCACGCCACAGCTATCCACATGTATATCACATGTGTGGCTATCCATGCCACACGTTAAAAACACTAACAAAAATGTGCCATAAAATGAGGAATTCACCAATATAAATTTTTGTCCTAGTCCTTATACTAGTGCTTTATTGATATGGACAAGTAAGACACAATACAAAATGTAGATGTTGTTGGTTGAGTTGTGAGTCTGTCAGGTAGGCATCTTGTTGTGTACAAGATGCCTACCTGACAAAGCTGGACTAGACAGCCCTATTTAGCAGTTTCCTTTGGTCGAGATGTGGGCCCCATGTGGCCCGTATATTGGTGTGAATGATGGCCAAAATCTGGTCTATGTCTGTACAGCCAGTGCATTGCCATAACGTACAAATCTCTATCAAAATGCAGCAAAAGAAATAACATTTTATATGGCTCACATCTGTAAAGCCAGAGCCACACCACAACACACCCACATCTATTCCAGCAGTAAGTCATTAGAAATGTTGGGCCATATGCAGATTGCTTATATGGCTCTTGCTCTTTCATCCTCACATCGCCTACGTATGGTTGACATACCAAAAGCAAATGGAACCCTAGGAGTAGCAAACTTACTCCTACACTCTTCCATAAATTAACTTACCCCTACCCACACTAAGAATAAAAATAGAATAAAAAATGTCCAATTAATAGAAGTTAGAGCATTTTACTTGCATTCAAAGGACGTTTCCAAAAGCAGTATTAGTTCATAGTAAGGTAAAATTGTTACCTGGGTCTCAGAGTGGAGCCAATGTCTGGCAGGGATTGTTTAGGTACTCTGCTTAAAAGTTAGCCACTTAGGCAAAAGTAAAAAAGAAAGCATGGTTTGATCATTTACAGTTCAAACATTATGGTTAGTTTGGCCAGTCAGTGTAAAATAATATTAATGCAATTCCTGTTTCTACTTCCTTTCATTCCAGGTGTCCAGGACGGTCCCCTTTGGAAGTAGTGGCGTAACCATTTGCTTATTTCCTTGCCAAGTACCATCATCAAATAGTTACCTTATGATTGTGGTCCCACAGGGGCAACCTATAAAAGGTCCCTGCTACATCACGCTCATCCTCTTTCCCATTCTTGCCTTGTCAAGGAAGTAAAATTTAAGATGTTAATTATAGTGCTTTTTTGTTGTTGTTGTTTTTTTTGCTAATTTGGTTATCATTAAATCTGCAATGTCAAAGGAGTGTGCATTGATGCACATCTTGGGTGACAGTGATTCTAGTGTTTATTACTATTCTCATCATACACAGGTGGAGCTAAGAGGTGGCTATCACTCTAGAACTGATAGGTCATTGTTCAAGTTCAATTTTAGCAAACAAGCACTATTCAGTCATGTTTTTGGGTGATCATGCAATAACCAGCAACTTTTTTGTAAATGAGTCTTTTCATTTACATATGTCCATAGAGAAAAAGGAAATACTGCTCGAGTTGAGGGGGGTGCAGAAAAGATGGTTATGCAGAAAGTATGCCACAAAAAGCCCCTTACCTACATGACAGCCCCTGCCCTGATAACATTTTAAAGGTACATACTCTAAACCTCACTGTGCTCTGTTTTGTACTATATTTTTACTTTGGTCAAAATTTTTGTTGCTTTTTAAGTTTTTGCTCCAGAAAACACATGCATTTCTAGAGATGACATGCATGGGTACCAGATATGTTGTTTAGTTTTTCTGCATTACTGATCCCTTCAGAAATCAAACAATATGACAGGCTACCTTGTATTTTCAATGATTAATAAACAGTCAATGTGTTTGGTAGTTTGGCAATTATGATTTTTCTGTTGTGTATGTCAAAGGTTTTACTGTACTATTATGGCAAGGTATAGCCAGTCTTGAAAATTATTAATGATGGAAAATACAAATTCAGAAATAGGCATAGAAATAGCAGAAGTAGAAATACTCTAATATGGTGTACAGACTAAAACATACTATAAACACAACAGTTGAATCTAATCTTTATATTTATAGGCTGAAATGTGCAATTATATCACACTTTAGCATTAGCACATTTAGATTCATTTGCATGTCTCGCATTGCTTAAAACCACCCCTCACTAGTTCTGTGTCCCACCTTGTCCACCCGAGTCAAAATGTTCGGGAGCTGCTACTGTCACCTCGGTTGAGTTACACCATTGTCTGCAACTCCCGAAAACTTCCATGATCCTCAGCCCACAACCTCATCAGCCCACATCTCCAGTCATGCACCTACCCTGCTCACAGTCACCTGATTACTAATGAATCTCACCTGTTTGCAATCACACTACTCCCTTTAAATTACCTAGCCTATTACCATGTGACGGCTTACTCCAGGATTGTGCCTGTGCTGAGGCCTTTGTTATCTGCCTGTTGTGATTTTTTTTTTTTTTTTTTTTTTTTTTTTTTTTTTTTTTTTTTTTCTC
>CM040472.1:4167569-4251325 GCA_022758105.1 Pangasianodon gigas | reverse complement strand
TAAGGTTATAAGGTGTCACAAAATGCAAATCAGCTGTGCCATTTATGGGTGCTTTGCATTCACTGGCAACGTGCATGTGTATACGGTGAAAATCAGCGTGGCCAGAGCAAACTGGTATATTTTGGTTAGCTACCACTTTCTGTGGTAGCTAACACTAGCCTGCTATTTAACATAGGCTAGCTTGACAGGATTTCTAAGGGGATTTTTAGCGATAAACTGGATGTGCAATTACAGTCTGAGTACAATTCAATATATATATATAAACATACATACATATTTGAGGTATATATTTAAAATATCAGGCCAGCTACTCAATAATAGCTACTTTAATATGATAACTAGGCTAACATTACCTTGCAATGCATAGCTTTACCTAGTTTAAACTTCTTGTACATTCCTCTGCTACAATACAATTTTTATCAAAACTTGGGATGACAAAATGGAAGTATTTTGTAGAAATTACAAAAATGTACAATGATGTTTTAGTCTACACAAAATTCTACTGACTTCTCATAAAATGTCTTGCACATTTTAATTTAATTTTATCCAAGGTTTTCTCTGTATGCTGGAGACCAACTGCAGCATCTGGCTCACATGAGATTGTCATGGTGTGCTGGTGGTGTTGATGCAAGCTGAGCAAAAAAAAATCTAACTAGCATGAATTGTACCATGGCAGGTGATAACTGAGCTCCCCAAGCCTAAATTTAGTAGAACACACCTAAAGACTTCCACATATGAAGCATCTGTATATCCTTGGGGTGCATCCCAAAAGTCTAACTGATGTCTTGATTCCATGATCCTACATCATTCAGCCTATATGTTGATCAAAATCAGCCATTATTAAGGAAGTACCAATTTTTAAAATGGAATAAAGGAATGGGGAGATAGGAGGTTTACAGATCAAGGTACACAGGTGCCTTCAGACAGGCATCATCATGAGGGTCCCCGAGCATGTGAAAAGCTCTTGTGTGTCTACGTCCATAAATAGTATTTATATTCCAAATATCTCAAACAAATATATGTTTTATTTCGCAGCTGTACTGCTATGAAGTCTGAAAGGATGTCCCAGATCAAAGTAATATATATTAACTAAGTGCTGAACAAAATGTGGGATTGCATTACAATAATCAATCAATACCTGCTACCAACGTGATCCGACTTGGAGATTAAAGTGTACAGGAGCTCCACCACGAGCTGCCAGAATACCTTCAATGCAACCACACAGACTCTACATGTCTCTTGGAGTGTGCTGGGGGCTGATTCCAAAAGATAGTGGTGTTTTGATGATGGTGGTGGTGAAGAGTGATGTCTAACATGTTGCTCCAAAATCTCCCACAGGTGTTCAACTAGGTTGAAATCTGGTGACTGTGAAGACCATAGCATATGATTATTTTTTATACTCCTCAAACGATTCAGTGAGTCCTAAGGGCATGTGGAAGTGGGGTTGTCATCCTGCGAGAGACCATTCCCACAGGATAGATCTGTTTCATCACAGCATAAAGGTGAATAACCAGTCTGAATAACTCTGCATTGCTTTGCACTGACCCTTTCCTCAAAGATGCCAAGTAAAACCAAACTATGCCAGCAAAATGTCCCCACAGCACAACAGCAATCAATTGTTCCTGTCATTCGTCCGTAGATCTCAAGGATGAGGGCTGGTTATGATTTTTAAAGAGTGTAGGTTGCCATCTTGTGGACATTCTCATATTGCACAGTTACCACCAAAACAAAACAGGGAAGAAAAGTATACTTACATTATGGCATTTGGCAGACACCCTTATCCAGAGCAACTTACAATTATCTCATTTAGAAAACTGGGCATTTAAGGGCCTTGCTCAAGGGCCCAGCAGTAGCAGCTTGGCAGTGCTGGGATTTGAACACTCAACCTTCCCATCAGGAATCCAACATCTTAACCACTGAGCTACCACTTCCTGCTCTAGGGCTCCATTTCTAACCGCCAGGGGACAGTGTATTAAAACTTGAATAATTTCTTGTGCACATGCACACACATTCTGAGATCTTTACCTGAGATTGTGTGCTGACCATACAATGTAGTGATTGCTATATAAAATACCATTGTTTATTCTTCTTGCTTTGTAACCACGTGGGGCTTTTTTTGAGCTATCTGCCTAACAGCTTGTGACTATAGTCAGCGCTACAGGTAACCTGCCCTCCTGGGCCATAAAACAACAAATACTTTAATGATTCGTTATTTGTATGAATTAATAACCGATTAATGGGCTTTAATATGGCTTATAAAAAAGAACGACTGAAACAAGTATCAGTGTTGCTTTTATTAGACTGTGCTCACATTGCTGAGCTTGCAAAGTTAGTGTGCTCTGTTAACTCACATTTACAGGCTGGAGTAGATTACTCTCCATCTTCCCATATCAGCGTTGAATAAGGTTCCTCTCTGCATTTATTCTCAACTCCTAGGTTAGCAGCCACTTAAGTCACTCACAACTAGCCTACTTTGTTGTGGGATCACTGAACAGTGGACTGAGATTGGAGTCGAGCTCTTCACTTCCTTATTTTCTCCTCTCAATCAGTTTTTGACTACTTTTTTGTTTGTGCTCATTATTATATAGTATATATAGTATATAGTATATAGTATATATTCATTTAGTTTCACAGCCTTTAATACCAGTAGAAATAGCAGGCTTACGTTTCCTGCACTATATACGTAAGTTTGGCTCCACAAGGAAATAAAGCACAATAATGCAGGCTTCTCACCTGTATGGACAATGCCTGAGCTCTCTGGAATTAGTTTTGTACTCTTTGCCTCTGCATTGATCATCTCAGAGTGTCAATTGTCAGAACAGTCGTTTCATGCTCAGTCATGCCGATGCTGACAAGGCACGCTCATTTGGTGGTTCTCGACATAAGTTTTGAGTCAACTATTATCCAGATGCCAGTGCTCAAGAGGGATACTAGACATAAACGGTAATGGACCCCCACTTCCTGTGTCCTTGTCTAGCACCAAGGATATTCACGAGTTGCATGCTGGCAGCCCTTATCACACTTGACGGCATGAGGCATAAGGATACTGCTGTATCTGGACAATTGTTAAACCCCCTGTTAAACACAGACAGAAGTGCATCCTCGTCTCATTGAGAGGGGTATGGGCCCTAACTCCCTGGAAGAACAAGACTTATCTCTGGAAAAGGGTCCAGTGGGAGCAGTACCCCATTATACGAGTTAATCACTATGGATGCTTTGCTCACTGGCTGTGGAGCAGTGTGGTATCACAAAGGCACAGGATGCATATGGAGCCAATCACCACATCCTACAGGCAGATCATACACCTGGCTCCTGCAGTGACATGCCACTCTATGTGAAACATCTCCTCATGGGCCATTCTTCGTGGTGTGCCACTGCAGCAGGTCTGTGCTGCTGCTACCTGGGCATCACCATGCACCTGTTCCAAGTTATATAGGATCAACACCACTCCTCCCAATGGAGTGAATGCAGTAATTATATCTGAACACTCTTCCAGTCAGTCTTAGAGTTGGTTGCTCTTGACATACTGGTATAGGTTATCCAGGTGATAAAACAGAACGGTAAACACCTTTGGGATGAACTGGAACACCGACTGCACCCCAGGCCTCCTCACCCAACATCAGTGCCTGATCTCACTAATGCTGTTGAGCACAAATTCCCACAGCCACACTCCAGAATCTAGTGGGAAACCTTCCCAGAAGAGTGGAGCTTATTATAACAACAAAAGGGGGATGAAATCTGGAATGGGATGTTCAAAAAGCACATATGGTGTGATAACCAAGTTTGTCCATAAATTTTTGGCCATAAAGTGTATGTAACAATGGTTCTGTGATCACCAGGGTTCCCCATCAGAACCAATGCAGAACCAGTAGGAAATTGGTGAGAAGGTTCCAGGGATCAATGGCCATTGACTATGATATTTTATAGGTCATACAGTCATCACATGACTTTGTGGTAAAGATCTCAACATGTGTGAGCATATGAAGAAACCCAGGTGTTATGACACTGCCACCTGGTGGTAACAGTCGAACAGTCAGAAGGCTGATTAAAAAAATTTACAAAAAAATTCGAAATGTTTGATAATTGCTAACATGTCATCCAGTGACATTCATTAATCCTCATTTATCAGGTGCTCCAGCATTTATTAATTCATTTATAAAAATAAAATATGATCATTGGAAGCATTTCTATATCTTCAGTACTCACAACTATGTCCTTTGAACATCTTTATTCTCATCACATATCTAAAATATTGCAAAGTAAATAAATAAATGTACAAGGGCTCCCAGAATCAATGGAACTGTCCATTGTTTTGAAGCAAAAACCACTGGACAAAATTCATTTTCAGCAAAGGCTGTTTTTGTAGTCTTGCTCTATGGTCTCAGTTCAGCACTACCTAGCACTTTCCAGTTGTTTATATATGTGGTTTAATAATTGAACATTTGTGAAGAAGGTTCAGTTATCAGAGCCATCATTCAATGTGTGCTGTGTTTCAATACAGTCAATTTTCAGGTAATCAGCAGTATGTACAGTATACTAGAATATGTATATACCCCTACTGGTTTTCACCGCCTACACACCACCATCCATATACTCTTGGTGATCATAGACTCTGTCAGTCATTATCCTGAGGAAAATCTCCACCATGAACATTCCACTGTAGCAGAAGAAATAACTCGGGCATAAAGACCCTACACCCCTGTAGCTCTAAATACCTAGAGCATGTCACCTTTCTCTCCTTTGTATCAAATACAAAGTAAACTCCTTCCAGGTCAGTTCTGGTTCAGAGTGACAGGAAACCACATTGGACACCTAGTTACATACATACCTAGCACTCTATTTCACCCCTTCTAAGCTCCAGGGGTGGTGTTTAACACCTGGATAAACAATGCCACAATGTCACAAGGAACTGACTCACCCTAGGGCTGACTGGATCATGACTGAAGCGTGTTGTTGTGATTTGTAGAATCTGAAGAAGGTGCATTGTGATGCCCACGTACCTACAGCTCAGGTCTCCTGGAGAGGCAGGGTGGATTCCAGCAAGGTACACTGATCCCCCACACTTTTTGGTGCCATAATCAATAGCAAAAAGCAGTCTTTAGAAAGACCCATTTCAGTTCATCATCCTGTATGCAGAAGTGTAGCAAGCATCCTTATGCCTCTGGCCATCAGAGGTGACAGAGCTGCTTGAGTGCATCTTCTAAGAACCCTCAACACTAGCGAGAGGCCAAAAGGTGGAAAGTTTAAGTTTAAGAACACCTGTTCTTGTAGGGCAAACAAAAAATCTGTGTTCTGGAGCAATGAGGACATCGTATATGCATTGTGCTGATCTGCTGTCATGAACCAGTCTTGTGGCTGCATGCCAGAAGGAACATCTGACAGCTTTAACATTGTGTTTGGCATCTGCAAACTTATAGAGATTGAATGATGTTTTCTGGCAAAACAGCATAGTTGCTTTAAAACAAACAGTTTTAGGTAAGTAATACAAGTTACTTTTGACAATTTAAACATGGCATTACTAACTCATGTGTTATAATGATTTACTTTTTAATACTTGAGTACATTTAAAAGTAGCTAAGTTTTTACTTTAACCTGAGAACATTTTTGCCTGGATACTTCCACTTTTAACTGAGTAAGATTTTGACACAATGGGCCTTGTTTTTCAATCTTTTAGTAAAGTTGTGTGTAGTTGTTTGTGTAAGACAAACTGAACAAAAATTTCCTGCCGGATTTACAAAAGATTCGGAAATGTTGGTTTTCTTCGTACTTGTCTGCATATGTTGATCGCCCATATGTGCAAAGCGGGTTCCCAACACAGCTCATTTGCATTTAGTGATGCCCACAAAACGCCATTAAAGTTCAAGTGAACAAACAGCTGGGAGCACAAAATGAACGATCAGGGCAAAGACTGAAAGAAAGAAGTGGCAGTTATTTTGACTCCAATAAATTTGACTCCAATAAATTCCAATAAAAATATTTAATAATATACAACATTGCTAATAATAAGTGAGCACTTAATCTTCCTTCAGATGAGGCATTTGTTTATGGCTTACGGCTATGCCCGGGCAGACCGGCCTGTCCTCTGTATATATTTATTTTGTCATAATTGAATGATTAGTTAATTTATGGGTTTGTGATGACTTGCTTTCTTTATTTTTTTTAATATTCTTTAATTAATGCCAATCATATAAAACAACTGATTTTCACAAAATTTTCTTGATAATAGTCCCTGTAGTGAACTAGCATGACGATGTCTTTTTGATAAAGACTGCAAAGCGTCTCTGAAAGTCTTTCTGAATAAAGGCTTAATACACATAATAAAAATAAGTAATAAAATTAAGAGAGAAAAGTTCTGTCATCTCCTTATCAATCAAGATCTTTCCCATTTTTTCTGAAGTAATCATTTGTAAATCCATATTAAAGATACAATCTTACCCAGACTTCTAAATAAAAGTGGAGTGGCATAATCTGCACATTCCAGTGTAAGAATGTACAGATTTGCACACAAGTAAAACAAAACATAAAGTGTCTCTCCCAATACTGGATCGTAAATTCCCCAGGTCAGGACTCCACTGTCCACCACTTGAAGGACAAGGGACACGTGTTTATGGACAACAATGTACATATACTGAACAAAGAGGACATCCAATTTGAAAAAGAGGTCAAGTTGGGACAATCATCTCTGAATAGTGTGGGGTACGTTCTTTAATAAGTCCTGACATGTTTGCCTGTGCGGTTTTACTCTAATCCACACACTGTTGTCATGATAATCTCACGATCTCACAGGTGTGATTCACACAATGTTTAAATCAGGGGTGTCCAATCTTATTCGCAAAGGGATGGTGTGGGTGCAGGTTTTTGTTCCAGTCAAGCAGGAACCAGACCTGATTCCACCTGATTAAACAGTTAAGATAAGATTGGACACTCCTGGTTTAAATAATATAGATTTCATATTATTATGTAGAACTGTGAAAGCATCTAGAACAAATGGTAAAATGTCCTCATAGCCTCAGTACAAGACGGGATTCCATATCCCCATTGTCCCACAACACCAATACTTCTTGAGAGTTGCCATCCAAGGACAAGCGTTCCACTTCGAAGTCCTGCCCTTAGGCTTCAGTGCATGCAGGCAGCCTGGTCACGTCTAACATCTAGAGGCACAAAGATATTGGTTTATTTGGATGATTGAATCCTATGTGCCACCACCAAGGAGAAGGCCATTTGGGGCACCATTATGGTGCTCGGTCTCACGGTGAACTCAGTGAATAACATCCTAGTACTGAAACAGACCACCATCAAAGTGAATGCAGATTCATTTAGAATGCTAGGCACCCTATCATTCCAGTGCGTGGCAGACATTACTACACTTGTCAATCCATTTCAGGCAGGTTGTTATGTGTGGTACGTGCTCCTGTTGAGAATTGTTGAACACAGCTGCAACAGTGGTCCCCTTGGGTCTGTCACAATTAAGGAAATTTTAGAAGTGGATCATCAGCCTGTGACTAAACCCCAAACACCACACATCCTCATCTCAGTCAAGGGGGCATAAGCCCTAACTTTTCTCATAAAAGGGGTCAGCTTGGTAGCAGTACCGCATCGAAGACAGAGCTAGTCATCATGAATGCCTGACTCACTGGCTGGTAGGCATTGTGGTGTCACAAAGGCACAGATGGCATGTGGATCCCCAATGTGAGATTAGGACACATCAATCAGCTAGAACTGAAGGCACTTTATCTAGCCTTGAACTACTTCTTATCAATTCTGAGACATTGCCATGTGCTGGTCCATTTGGTGAGATACATCAATCACAAGGGCAGCACAAGGTCAGTTGGTGCACTCCTCCTTACCTGAAAACTCCTCAGCTGGGCCCACCCACTATTAGTCTCATTGAAAGGAACTCACTTGCTTGAATGGCACAATAGCACAGCAGGCACGTTGTCGAGACAGCACATACACCCAGGAGAGTGGTGTCTGCACCCAGAAGTGGTTCCAAATTTGGGAAAATTCTGGCAGAGCACTGGGGGACCTCTTCACTAGTGCCAAATTGACTGTCAACTGTGGTTCCCCTTTGGCAGAGCTGAACAGCCCGCCAGATAGGGACACGCTAGTTCGTGACTGGCCACACTCTCTGCTGTATGCATTCCCACCTCTACCACTGATTTGGCCCACATTGCACAGAATTAAGCGATCACACCACAGAGTCATTCCTGTGGCCCTAAAGTGGCCACAAATGGATGGAATGATTTGGCAACCTCACCCATGTTACCTACACCTGTGGATTTGGCGCCTTGGAGTGAAAAGCAAGCAGAAGACTGAAACCTGGCAGTTCACATAATGCTCTTAAATGCAAGAGCCCCTAGTTACAGGAGCTTTGTACACTAGCAGGTGGAAACTATTCTGTGAACGGTGTGGACTCTGTGAGTGTTATGAATCCACTTTGCTAAAGTGCTGGCCTTCCTATCGGTAGTGTTAGACAGCAGAAAGTCCCCATGTTTGTTGAATTTGTATGTGGCAGCTTTTGCAGCACATCACAGTATCATGGATGATGTTTCAGTGGGGGCTCAGAAACCTGTCACAACTTGTCACTGTGGGGGCTGGATGCTGAGCCCCTACCGTGACATGCCATTCTATAAGGAGTGTCTCCTTTTCATGGGCATTACTTAGAGGCGTGCTGCTCCAGGAAGTCTGTGCTGCTGTCACCTGGGCATCAATATGTGCCTTCACCAGGTTCTACAAGGTTAACATCGCCCCCTCCCAGTGACATGAGTCTAGTGGTCATCACTGAAGACGTTTCTAGTCCTAAGTCCTAAGGTGGGTCAGTTCCTCAGGACATTGTGACAGAGGTTATCCAGGTGATTGACCCTGCCCCTAGAGGTTAGGATGGATGAAACAGAATGCAAGTTATACACGTAACTGTGATGGTTCATTTGGAACAAGCATCAAAACAGTGGGAACTAGAACCATGTGACTATGGTATTTAAATCAAATACTACATCATATGGTCTTGGCAGATATCCAGGTGATTCTTGCTGGCCTTGGCAGTTATCCGGTGTACATAGAACCACAGTTACGTATGTAACTAGCACTATCATGATTCTAACATTAAAAAATAAAGGTTGTAATGACAACCCAGCTGTTTTATGTGACCTACCCAAAAGTTGGGTTAATATAATATGAAATAACCCAGCAAAGATTCAGCCCCAGACAATGCACGGCTGCTTGTGTGTGTGTTTGTGTATGTTAACTTTTGTCTGGTAAGGTTTGCACCTCATATGCTTGACTGTGTTCCTCTTGTGTTTGGGTGCACGAAAGAGAAAGTGGCAGTGCAATGTAAGTTTTAACATCAATTGAGATATGACGGGTTTGTTTTTAAAATCATTCATTTGTATCTTGAATAGTATTTTCTACTACTAACTTCCTTGAAACTCCAACTCTCACCAATAGAGTTGTGAGATGATGACATATACACATTTGGCTGAGTTGTGGACAGCATTGGGTTCACATTTGTTGCTGAGTTGTGGTGAGCCATGCTGTACATGTCTGCTGCTATCCACATGGTGGCAGTCATGCCAATGAAATACCCTAGACCCACAAACCCAATACCACTAGTTTACCTTCAATATGGGGTCAAATATGTGTAAAAGAACTAAATTATATATGTATATATATTTTTTTAAATAATTATAATTGCAAAGTGTGAATAATGTAATTTTCCTCACTTTTCCTGGCAACCTAAATATGAACACACTGTCAAGGGATATTTTGCATCTTGCATTCCAATGTAGTTGACTGGTGCAGGCACAAAAAGCCCAAATGACAGAAACACCACATTGAAACCCACTGACCTTACTCATTCATCTTCAGTAAGCGTTTTATGCTGATCAGGGTCACTGTGGATCCGGAGTCTATCCTGGAAACACTTGACACATGGCAGGAACACACCTGCAAAATTATGCCACCCTGCATTCCCAGTCTTATCCGGACGAATGCCGAGCCAGTACATTTTTTGTGTGTGTGATTTTCCAGCTAAAAACATAATTAAATCAGATAATCAGAATTTTTCAGCACTTAATGCTTGGTGTGTTTAAGATTATTAAGATTATTAATCCTATTTCTAAATGTTTTTACTTATTTCAAGCTTGAAATAAGAAAAAGAAAGAAGAAAAATTCGTACGTATGTCTAGAAATAGGCTTAATGGTCTTATATTTTTTCTATAATAATCTCATAATCAGAAATATTAGATAACTTTTCCTTTATTCCAGATATCTTCATTGCTAAGATATAATTTTTTGTAGTTTACATTATTCAATCGTGTCTTGGAAAAAAAAAAAATCATAATTGATATTAGGAATTTGGTTCATTCAATTAAGTGGAGTTCTAGATGATCAGCAAATCTTTTTTGAATCCTTGAACTTCCATCAGAATACCTGCTAAACACAACAAGTATATAAAGAAGACATTGTAGCTGGTATGCAAACCATGTATATATTCTTATTAGATTGCCAGATGTTATATGACCAGTTTGGATTGATCTGTTTTGGATATATTATTGTACATACTGTACAAATTAATTGATATTAGCCATATTCAGACCTGTTTCAGACATAGCAGCATTAGCTGGATGTTTTTTGTAATTTTAGTATATTTTTATATGAATCTCTGTATAAATATAAGCAAACAATTAGAAATAGACAGTATACAAAAGCAGCAATGAGTATGCTACTGTGCATATGACCCATCAGAATGTAAACAGTAATTTAAAATACTTAAAAAATGTACAGAATTAAAATAAAAATGTACAAAAATGCTTAAAATACTTAAAAAATATATATGAGTTTAAATTATGCAACATGGTATCAACTAAATTGTGGGCATAACACTGGAACTAAAATAAATGGTTTAAAAGAGGTGATATGACTTTGTGTATTTTATCATTTTTATACTACCCGGGTGGTGCAGCAAGTAGCGTTATTGCCTCACAGCTCATGGGTCGCTTGGGCTACTGACTGTGTGGAGTCTGTTCTCCCCATGTCCATGTAGGTTTCCTCCAGGTTCTCCAGTTACCTCCTATCTTCCAAAAACATGTTTCAACTTTCAGTAACCGCTTTATCCTGGTCAGGGTCAAGTTGGATCTTGAGCCTATCGTGGTAACACTGGGTGCAAGCTGGGAGAATTCAACTCAGATGGGACACCAGTGCATCACACCATGTACATACTCATTCACACAAACAGGCAATTTAGCATAGCCAATCCGCCTAGCTGCATGTTTTGGATAGTGGGAGTAAACTGGAGGACCTGGAGGCAACCCACACGAACATGAGGAGAATATGTGAAACTCCAAACAAACAGTAAACTGAGTTTAGGATCGAACCCAGGAGCTCTGAGGTGGCAATACTTCTGCCAGTTGGTGTACTGGCTACTTCAAAGTACAAAAGAGTGTGCTCGTGTATGCATGTTGCCCTGCAATTCCGTCCAGGGTGTATCCCTGCCTTGCCCCCAGTGCTTCCGGGATCCACTGCAACTGTAAAAGGATAAATAACAGTATCATGTAATGTTATGTTAAATATAACAAATATGAGCTGTTTCACTTTGGGACTGCAAATGGAGAGTCACCTCAGTCTCCTACTTTCACAAGTGACAAATGCAATTCCAAACCAAAAAAACGTGACAGAGACTTTCACATATTAGTTTAGAATCTACTTCTTGAGAGTCATACGCTAAAGTCCTAACACTGGTTCAAATTATCCTCTGTTTAAATCATGTTGTTAGTTTGGTTGCAAATTTCACTTTTCAAATTTCACCAAAATCCAGCTGATCCTGAATGTGCTAAAATCTAGCTGACACTCTGATCGTCATTTTGTTTCTAACAAATTCACAAAAGAATGTCAATCTTGGATCTACTTATATATTTGTAAACAGAAATCAACATAATCATTTCGAATTCCTTCTGATGTAGCAGTAATTTGGCTGTTTTAGATCCATATCTGCTATGAATGCACCTGTAACACTAGTAGGTAAGCACACAAACTGACAAACCTTCTACATTTGTAGCATATAGTAATATAGTTACCCATATGAAAGAGTACTGATGATACACAGGCATATATGGGCCTGTGTGTGTGTGTGTGTCATAGAGAGCATTTTAGACATGATCATGCTTTAGTTACAGACACAAATAACGAGCACAGGCCTGAAGTGAGTCAGATGGGGGAGTCCCACCAAACAAGAGAGAGAGTGGTCCCTGCATGGAGGAGCGATAGCGGTAGCCGCCCCCTCTAGCACCGAGTCAACAGCATCAATCAGGTTACTGAACTGATGACACCCACTTGTTTTTGGAAAAATGCTATGGTTCCCAACACCTCTAGCCCCTACACACAGAGGGGCTTCCTTTCCATGAAACTACTTGTTTACCTAGCTGTTAGTTTCACTGTGCTCCTATCGTACAATAACCATTGCAGGACCATAATGAGTAAGCAACCTAAAAAATGCCCCAGATTGAGACCAGCAGAAGATCAGCTAGACTTTAGCACATATTCTTAGTTCAGAATCATAGTTCAACATATTTCACATACCTTTTATTATTTCCCTGCATTACATATACTATATACATATACCTGCTATCTGTATCTATACACAATCTTTTGTTCATTAGAGTAAAATTCTGGTGGAAAATCTGTGTCCTTTTTTTTAATGCTGAAATATGCCAATATTAATGTAAAGTAATGACCACAATTGAAATGTGATTAGATTAGGAGAAACAATTTATTACCATAGTGAAACATGTATGCCTTGTCTAGAATAGAAAAAGACTGGAAATGATCAGTCATTTAGCCAGTCTCAGCTAAAGCAATTATGTGACCACATTTTTTACAGCTTTTTAAAATCTTTTCCTTGGTTATCTTGAGTATATCTTGTTTTTAGACGTTTATGGGTTCCAAGAAAATAAGGGGTTTGTACATATTTGAACAGTTTAGATTTTATCATTTTTGGGTTATTGGATAGTCACTTTCAGCATTTTAAGAGAGCAGTGCCCTGAAAGTTGCCTTTTCATTTTTACAGTGTGTCATACAGTAAATACATCTTATTCATTTTGAACCATTAAAATGTGGTATTTTGTTAATTTGGCTTTTTCTTATACTGAGTAGGAGGATAGGGTATTCACTGATCTTTTGTGTTCTGCAAACACACTTGAAGAGGGTACAGACCATTAAGTGGATCACTTTTGGCTTAGTTCAAGACAACCCACTTAGTTCAAAACAACAAAGCACCTTTGATCATATAAAACACAGGTTATCATCATTTTGGGCTGAAGATAGTGGGATTATACTACACTATCCTAAGCTGGGACATTGCTATGTGCTAAAAGTTGAAAAGGTTGGTTTATATCTATAAATCTGAAAGTCACTCAAGATGGGAAAAAAAACAATTGGCTATGAGCCCATGTTTTTACAGTAACCTATGAGTATAGCATATGACCAATGAGCGTAGGAGGACAAATAAATCTTTTTATCAAGCATAAAATCAAAACTTTCACTACATTTCTCTCTGTCTGCATTCTTTATCACTTATACACCACAATAAGCAGAGACTTGATCTGAGACAGTTTTTCTAAATGCAATAATTTTCTGAGAAATAGCTATCTTGATTCAGGTCAAGTATGTAACATTTCTGTTACACTCATGGTGAGTTTATTGTCATTGTGGGAGTCAAACTCTGTATGCACTATTATTGCAGAAGAGAATACAAGAAATTTTGTGTCAACTCGAGCTGCAAGTGTAGCTAATATACAATAAAACTATGCATTGCAAACACCTGTGTCCAAGGTATATACAGGAAGTAAGAGGTGGGGGGCAGTGTCACAGGAAATCAGCTGATTTCCCTTGTGGCAGAGAGCTTTTCAGACATGGCAAGTTCTTTCTTGAGTTGGGTTGGGTAATTTGAAAAAGGAGTAGTTTGTGCAATCTGAGTGTTAAAGCCAAATTGAACCCCATTGTGAAGACAACAAAACACCAACACGTGGGGCTCCTAAAGAGGAAAAGCCAGGAATCAAAGATGATTAAGTAGCTTTTCTGCGAGGTGACTCTTTCACCTCACATGGGATGGAAAATTGACATCCTGTGACGCACGGCCCACCACCAAATTTCTCAAATACCTCAGAATGGAAAACTAAATGTCAGAAGTCTTTCATCATATATCTTTGATATCTTTGTACACAAGACCATGTTTAGAGTGGAAGCTGTGTTTGTGTATGATTTCCTTTCATACTTAATAGCTGTCAATACAAGGACTAGTGAATATTAGTTTTGCAAGGTTCAGTCTTCATTAGGGCATAAAGATTATTATGAGTTGTTTAAAGTAAAGCAACATTTATAGGTGATTTTGAAATTCATTTAAAGATGGCATTAAAATTGTAAATACTTAAAGATTTTGTATTAGAATAGACTACACTACCATCACATAAACCACGGAGAGTGAAAATATGAAAAACTGTGGGAAAAAAAAAATCACAAAGAAATAATATCATAATTTCCATTAGGTGGTTCCTCACCAATAAGTGCTTATACCATGAAGACCTACACTATATGGCCAAAGGTATGTGGACACCTGACCAATCACATCCATATGTGGGTCTTCCCCAAACTGTTGCCACAGTTGTTTGTATGCTGTAGCATTACAATTTCTCTTCACTGCAACTAAGAGGCCCAAACCTGTTCCAGCATGACAATGCCCCTTTGCACAAAGCGAGCTCCATGAAGACATGGTGTGTGAAGGTTGGAGTGGAAGAACTCGAGTGTCCTGCACAGAGCCCTGACCTCAACCCCACTGAACACCTTTGGGATGAGCTGGAACACCGACTGCATCCCAGACCTCCTCACCAACATCAGCCTGATCTCACTAATGCTCTTGTGGCTGAATGATCACAAATCCCAGAATCTAGTGGAAAGCCTTCCCAGAAGAGTGGAGCTTATTAAAACTGGAAAGTGGGGCCAAGTCCATTTTAATGCCCATGGTTTTGGAATGGGATGTTCAAGGACAGAGTGGGGTGTGATGGTCAGTTTCCCACAAAGTTTTGGCCATAAAGTGTACATGAACATTATTAATTAATTAACTCATGCAAATATATAATATTGGTACCTTACATTATTACATTGTAAATATATGTAACTCCAGGATTATTGCATGGATGATGCATGAATTAATGATTCCTCATGCATGAAATGATGTTTGAAATAATACTATTTCATTGAACGCATTGCCTACTTTGAATTTATCTGTATATATGTTAAGTACATGTTGTTTATTTGTTGGTAGGATTTGAACTGCATTAGTTCTACCTGGGTTCTGCCAAAAAAAAAACAAAAAAAACAATGCAGCCAACAGTGTGTCAGGACTACGTTACCCATCAGCCCCTGCACATCATGAGATCATGTGCACCTGAGTCACATTTATGTCTAATGAGCACGGTTATTTAAGTTCTGTCTCTGGTAACACTCTTTGTCTTGCATTTGTCATGATAACATCATGTTCTTGTGTTCTCATGTTTGCCTAGTTCTTGTTGTTCTTGTTCATGTTCCTAGGGTTTGTTTTTGTGTTGCACCAATTAAGCCTTATCTGCACTTGCATCAGCCTTGGACTCCAATCCCTGACAGAATGCAAGACCCACTATGGATGCAGCAGACATGCTTTAGTACAAGATGGCCCAGGACGAGCAAATCCAAGAGAACCAGAAACAGCTCAACTGGATCAAGGCCCTTCTGGAACAGCCCAAGGCTGGACTACCCCCAAAGAATTTGTGTGTCGGCCAGGCCTATACGGCCGAACACAAACAGTAGCCTTACAGCTGCGCACACGCCAGAAGCTAGAGGTCTGCGTGGGACTGTTTTTTTAAAATCCTGCTCCCTGCCACTGCCGCTAGGTTCTATTCTACACCCGCCCACTCCCGTTTCTGCTTAGAATGATTTGCTATTCTGCACCCAACCACTCCCGCTAAATTTAGATCTCGTTTTCAGAATCTCACATTTAAATTTTCCCCTAGAGAAAGAGAGAAAGATGGGGAAAACAAATATACAGAGTGTATTGATTTTATTTGTCCTATCAACATACAGTATTATTTTAACATATTTTACTGTCAACACAGCAAAAAAAAAAAGTCACAGAGAAAAACAGATCTCTTTAAATATGACCTCTGTCACTCAAAATTATTATGGCTTACTATACTGTAAGATGAAATTAAAATTTTAACAAGCTATTTAAAAACATCCATGCAAGAATAAGACGTCTTGCCTGAAGTTGGCTTCTTAGCACTAAACTGACCATTTTCCAATCCAAGTTCAACATCCTTTTGATGACAGCATACCCGTGCTTTGCTTAGTCATTCTTATCAACCACCTGTATCACCTGCTCTGAGGACTGTATTATGCATGTGCTGCATACACGGACAGTTGCTTTGTGTTTCCATCATACTTTCCATTTGGCATCATACTTTCCATTTGTTGTTAAAAATATGTATCTGTCCATCCATCCCGCTTATCGTACACAAGGTCGCGGGGAGCCTATCCCAGGGATCTCAGGGCACAAGGCCGGGGACACCCTGGACAGGGAGCCACCCATCACAGGACACAATTGCACACACATTCACACACTACGGACAATTTGGAAATGCCAATCAGTCTACAACGCATGTCTTTGGACTGGGAGAGGAAACCAGAGTGGCCAGAGGAAACCCCGAAGCACAGGGAGAACATGCAAATTCCGCACACAGAGGGCGGAGGTGGGATTTCAACACCCAACACTGGAGATGCGAGGCAGAAGTTCTAACCACTAAGCCACCGTGCACCCCAAAAATAAATAATATACTGTATATACTGTATATATAATTTTTTTAAAATAAAAGGCTATTGTCAGAGCACACAAAATACATGAGAGTTACTGAACACTACCGTCTTTAATTCAGAAATACAATCCTGCACCACAAGAAATCTGATCCCACGGTTCCCACGAGAGAGCCGCAGGAATGCAGACCTCTACCAGAGGCTGAAGGGGCAGCCTCACAAGTCACGCTCAAGCCAGAGGCCAAAGGGGCAGCCCCAGAAGCCATGTTCTGTCCAGAGGCTGACCAGGCAGCCTCCCAAAAAACGCCCAAGCCAGAAGATGAAGGAGGCCTCGCAAGCCACAGACGACGTCTCTCATGTCCTATCTGTTTCGACCCCTGCATCTGGTGAGGACGTCATTGTCCACCCCCACACCCTGCCCCACTGGTGACATTGCTTTGCCACCCTGCTCCGCTGAGGACATTGCTCCACCTCTCTGCTCGACTGAGGATGTCACTCCGCCACCCTGCTCGGCTGAGAACAGCACTCCACCTGCTTGCTAGGCTGAAGATGTCGCTCCCCCTCCCTGCTCAGCTGAGGACATCACTCTACCTGCCTGCTAGGCTGAAGACGTCGCTCCACCTCCCTGCTCAGCTGAGGACGTTGCTCTGCCTGCCTGCTTGGTTGAAGATGTTGCTCCCCCCTCTGGCATCATCGTGTTCATCGCTTCTTCCTCTCGCCTCACTGTGGATGCCTTTGAGACCAAAGTAGGCGCGTCAGGAGCCACACCTTAAAGGGGTGGGTTCATAGCCATTTGGTCCCTCATGAGTCCTTAGCAAATTAGCTTTTCCAGGATCAATGGGGACCATACTTGTTCTTTAAACCCTGCAAGTTTTAACACTACAAAATGTGGAAAAGTTGAAAGGGGGTGAATACTTGCAAGGCACTAAAGATATATTAGTGTTCCAAATACCAAGAATTGAGTTATGGTCACGTAAGCTTGTTCTTCTCAAATGATCAGACTACAGCTAAAGTTATTTTGTATAGCTTTGAAATAGACAAAAACATTCATAAACATGTACAGGTAATTTGCTTTTATGATGCTTGTTTATGATGCTTAGCAGTCAAGGTCATATTATACAGCTGTTGTAATCATGAGTCTGCATTATACAGAGGATTGAAACTACTTAAAATCTCTCTCTCTCTCTCTCTCTCTCTGTCTCTCTCTCTCTCTCTCTCTAAATAGGAACAGAAGATAAGATGTGTTGCATATGAGTCTATTGTAAGTATCGGGAGTGTATCAGGAGTCACTACGGTGGGAAGCTATTAGTGTTAGAGACGCAAAGTTTAATAGGTAACGTAAGAGAAAGGAATTCCATACACTATATAGGCATGTTCTGTAGATATTACAAGAATTTCATACAGGTTGTGATGCTTGGTTAGGTTCTGTAAAATCTACCTTACCTAAATCCATTTTGATTGACAGAATGTGCTGATGTGAATGCATAATTAGCCAAGACACAACATTTTCCCAACATGGCATTACTGTCACTACTGCAATTTTTATGCTATGTAGAGGGCCTGTCACTATCTGTCACGATTTTAAGGTAAATCACAGCATGTTTGGTCTCATAAATGGTATTAATGGAAAAAAGGAATAAATAACAATAACACCAAGTTATATTTTATACAAGACTGTCAAGCGTAATTTATAATTTTACTCACTTAGCATAATTAGCAAGAGATGGTCAAGTGCACAGAATACTGAAGTGTATTCAGTGTACCTTAACATATGCCTTTTAATGCTTAGCCATATGCTTATATGCTTAAAAATATATGCTTATTTTAACCATCAGTAACGCAGTAGGGTACACATTAATAAAAATCAGTGCGAAGAACGATGAATGATATACATTGTTTTGAATGATTCTGTTATCACGTTTAGGCTTTTTTTTTGCAGACCTGCAGGTCCTGTACACATTTGTAGACTGTACATGGGCTTTGAGAGACTTGAACTTTTTGAATTGCTCAAAAGAATAAAACCCCAACAGCATATAAAAGGCATCTGGAAATGTAAGAGGACATAGCAAGTCATTACTCTACTCTGTTTGGTACTGCTAATCTACATGTAAGTTGACCTCACGAGCATATCTAAGGAGTTATTCCAAATTTGAACTCGGTTTCAGGTATACTATGAAATTTCGTTATTCTTATTAAAATACATCACAGTGATGTGTAAAAATACCGTTACCGAATTAAATAATGCTTTTTATTCAGAATGGTTGTCCATATACGGAATCATAGCATGGGATTATAACTGGAGCTTTATCTCTACACTATTATTATTGTCTATTCAATATTAATAGTTATGAGATAAGCTTTACATGCAAATGATGTTTCTATGCTGTTATAGAAAAAAAAAAAAAAAAATCATTTTATCCAAACAAACTTTTTCATAACCACAGTGAAATGATGTCTTGTTATACACTATCGTTGTAGATAATATGATAATATTAGATGACAA
The DNA here is from genome assembly GCA_022758105.1 of Pangasianodon gigas. Classification (NCBI taxonomy): domain Eukaryota; kingdom Metazoa; phylum Chordata; class Actinopteri; order Siluriformes; family Pangasiidae; genus Pangasianodon; species Pangasianodon gigas. Next base: position 4,231,989 of record CM040472.1, on the reverse strand, counting down.
TGATAAAAAGTTGTTTTAATTAAATTAGGAATGGCATTTGAATAAGTGCATTAGGTTAAAATTTTTATTTGTTTCCTTCTGAAGCAATACATTTGTCTTGTCAACAATAAAATTAATAATTGTAGAAATGTCACAGTATGAGAAATATGAATCAAACATATATATCTTATATGTATATGTAGATATGTGTTGACAGAATTTAAATGACAGAATAAAATCATTAATCAGTAATTCATTTATACATATCATACGGAGCTGGTATTATTTAAATGTTACATGCAACAGAAAGCAGCTCAATATTTCAAGGATGTTGTGCAGTCTTAAATATGAAGCTTAAGAGAAAGGATAAGTAATGTTTTAACTGATTTAATATCATTGTGATATGTACAAAACTCTGTAAAAGAAACTTGTCTTGTCATTATTTTTAGGGCAATTGATTTCCAAGTACACCACACTGTTTTCGTCCAGCTGGACTTCAGCCACAATTTCAGCCACATAATTTTCAGAATTTTTACAAAAGCTGGCTTCCTTAATTTCTTTCTTAGTTCCTTCTGACACAGTTGGCCTCCTCAAGGCCACCCTGATCACATCTTTACAGCTTTCAGTGCTTGTTTTATTCTTTTGCATTTTGCCGTAGAAAAAGTAGGTCCCATTTTGTTGAACTGTGAAGATAGGATATGCCTTTTCCTCCCCTGTGAACAAAGCACAATACATTTTGAATCAACTTTTTTAGACATAGCCAGCCAGCCCAAGCCAAAACTAAAATTGACTCTTGTTATTAGTATAATTTGATTAAATGCTAGACTTTATCCAGAGATTCAGCAGACACGGCAATTAAAATGTCAAGCCCTTCCTTCTGTGCATGGAACAATGTATAGTGTTGAACATCATTGTCTGACAATTACCTGAAATAATCAGTTGATGTGAGACATTCACCTGGTGTGTTACCTGTGGACAAGTGAAACTTGATTTGACTACATTCTTGTAGACAAATCAAAGATATCAGTATTAGGGCATCAGGTTAATTTTTAACAGAATTACCACTGACAACAGACATTAGGTATCACAAAGCTGATATCACATAATAATAATAATAATAATAATAATAATAATAATAAAAACCAGGAACCGAATTCTATTCAGAGCCTACTGTGAACACACAAATACATAAAAGCAAACCAAGTAGAGGAATCAAACCTACCTGTGACATCCAAACTGTAAAAAGTCCAACCATTCCTCCAACCACGAGCCCCAGCAGAGTAACAAGTGTCAGCAGGAGATACCTGGAATTGCACTGGAAGTGCCTGGACTCCTGCATGCCTTTGGAAGTCTTAGTTAAGTTCTGGCATTCGTGGAAGAAGACAGTCGTTTCCATGTTGTTGGAATGAATGAGCATCTCCCATTCTGCTAGACGCCACCTTTATATGAGAGGATGCTGCCCACTCATTCACATCTTCATTCTTTCACAAAAGCTGCTTTACAGCTGGTGAAACTTGCCCCTGGATTAAGAGGCAGCTATTGGCACGCCCCCAGCACTGTCACAGAGCCAAGATTGCCACACTCTAACATACCATATCCCACACACATTCAGAAGTGTGCTTCTCTCAAGCACATAAACAATCACTTAGTGGGAAGAATTTCTCAGGTGTAACCATTTAGCCATGAATAGATGCAGAGATTTTTGCAGAGGAAAGAATTTCTTAGGTGTAACAGTAATACTGTAGATACTGTTATAATATTTAACTACTTTCAGAATTTGCAGCTTGGACCAAAGGAGTTGTGGTTTATGACACATTTTTGCCAAGTCCTGCAGAAACATCGATTCATGATTGTGGAACATATTGCAGTATGGCAATAATATTAACCACATATACATCAAGATATTGAACAAGAAAAGTAATATTTTCTGTGAAAGAATACATGTTTGGGGGGGGGGAGTCCCACAAAACATAAGCAAATTATGCTGAGCAACAGTGTTTCTCAAGTGAAGTCTTTATCAAAAATAACATGAAATATATTACTTAACAGTATATAATGCTGAAACCCAGAGGTCTCAAACAAAAACCTGGGCACATGTGGATTTATTGGCATGTTTAGAGTTATCAGTGAACAAAATAATTTGTAATAGAAACTGTAACAGAAAATTTCATGACCTTGTGGTTGTTTTATGGTTCTCAGATACTTTCTCAATGTTTTCATGCATCTGTGTGTCATTTACCATCATGCAATAGGAAGTGCTCTTTCATTATAGTTAACTGCATCAACATTTCCATGCATCATCAAAACCACTGTATTAATTATAGTCAAACTCTCCATGTGACATTAATTGGTGAAATTGTTAAAACATCAGAGAATATATTTATTGTGTGTATCTAATATATAATTAGATCAACAGTGCACCTATTATACCCTTCTTTCCTAATTTATGAAGAATGTGTGGTAAATGCATGAGAACAGTAGGTTAAGAATAACATAACTCCTATATTCAGTAGTCAAACATATGCAATTAGGTGTAACAACATGCAAACAAAATGTGACAATTTTATTTTTTTAAAAATTGTCACTTTAAAAAAAAAAAAAAAAAGTCAAGCTTGGTCACAGATACTATACCTATATAATCATTTATTTATCCAGTCTAATGTTGTGCACTGCACTGAATAAATAAAGGTATTTGCATGTCAGAGCTAACCAGTGAAAAAGACTTAATTACTAACTGCTAAATATATCAGAAACTACCAGGGAAATAAAGAAACACTTCTGTGATCAAGTCTGATTTCCACCTATGCACAGGGAAAGTGTATTTCTCACTGGATTAGTTTCATATTCACACTCAGATAGTGCTGCAAGTTAAGGAGAAGGGGGAAGGGAGATTGAGAGTTTTTCGGCTATTACTGGTAGGCGAATCTTGCAGGGGAATTCCGATTGTTTTTGTGTTGCATCATGCCAAGGCGAAACCCTTCCTAAAAATAAGCTGAGTTACATCATTGCCCCTTTGGTATTCCAAGGATTACTCATTGGACAGGATCCAAAGTAGCTGTATTCGCCAAACACAAATGTACCCAGACAAACACCCACTCGAGCATGTACACACAGTTCACACAAATAAAATAACAAACCTATCTGTTAAACTCACCCAAATAAAACTTAATACAATACAAATTACAAAATATGGTTTCTTGAGTCCCACATTTTTCAAATCGTACAGGATATATTTTGCCTTTCTACATAAAATAAGGTCAATTTTTCAACCATTTTAGATGTGTGTTGATGTGTGTAACTGATAAAAGACAATATAGGTAAATAATTCTGGACTCTGTCCTACAGTGTACAGTTAAGATTATGCTTGGGGGGGGGGGGGGGGGGGGGGGGGGGGGGGGGGGGGGGGGGGGGGGGGGGGGGGGTGATAAAGTTAATCATTCATAAGTAAACTGTAAATTGTGTGTACCATAGTAGATGTGTGTGTGAGTGTCTGAGGCAGTGTGAAAGAAGCAGAGCCCTTGAGCCAGCAAGATACAGTTTATTTATTTATTTATTTATTTATTTATATTTTAGGACAAAATGAAGACAAAATGTAACTTACAACAAGAATACATTAAGTGCGATTCACTATCACAGGTAACAAAAAATAATGAAAGAGTGTAAGGTAAGATATGAGTAGTAGAAAAAAAAACAATGAGATCAAAAGTTTCCATCACACTTTCTGAATGTGATTATAAATACTATGACCACCCTCTTCCTTTGTAACTGTTTTCAACCTTCATATTTATGCTCTGCACAGATTTTATATTCTCTCCGTTATAATATGGCCTTCACTCCAGAACATTCTCCCTGATTATGCATATCTCTGATGTGTACATTTTTTTGCCATAACTGAATTGATTTTTAACAGTTAATGACATACACAAAACTGGTCTTCATTGACGCAGGTATTGTTTCCAAGTCAGAAACTCAGCTGAGAGATCACTAAAGCTGGCTTTAAGCCAGTGTGCAATTCCAACTGTCAGTTTATAGTTTACTGTCAAGTAATAACTTTTACAGTTATTACTTGTCACACTGTACAAGTTGATTTCAATAAAATTTTGGCAGAATTGTGTGATTGTGTGACTGTGTGATAACATGCATTCTTCATGTCAGAAGAAGATTGATGATCCTAGACCTATGACTAAAGAAAATTATTACATTCATACTGGTTGTGCAGCAACACAGCACAGATTAGTAGCTCTTCAACTGGAAATCATGAAAATCATGTATTTCACGTTGTCATAGTAGTAAATAAACTCAATGATCAGCTGTGTTTGGTCACAGTAGTACTAAATCGGCCACGGGTGAGTGTGTCACACGTTCTAAGACCACCGATCTCTACTCCTGACCAAAACCAGCTTTACACTGTATGATTTTTGGCCCGATTTTGCTGTCGCAGGCATAATCACACATCGTAAAGGATAATCTTTTAATTAGCACACAAATGCTCTGTTTACCCAGTTTATTTATTATTATGACAATGCAAAACTATTTCTTGATTTCCAGTCAATGAACTACAAACCTGTGCTGCGCTGCTGACATAGTACAGCAGAATAGTAATTTTTCTTTAATCATAGGGATCATAGGTTTAGGATCGTCGTTGTATAATCTGAAATGAAGAGCACATGTTATTGCACAGTCTGTTATAGAATTCTTATTTGAATTATTTCATACAGTGTGATGATTAATAATTATAAAAGACCACTGGAATCGCACAGTGTACAACCGGCTTAAGAGTGCCATACACCAAATCCTACAGCATACTAACCATAGTGTTTGGTACTGTCTCTGCTTCATAACACCTGTGATATGTGTTATTAAATATACTGACTTGGGCCTTGCATAAAAAAAACCTACATAACCTTGCATAAAAGTACCCCCTAAGAATCAAGGAAGGGAAACGGGCTCTTACAGGCTCTGTCACTTTTAATACTGTCTCCCTCCGACTGGATCTTGGCCTCCGGCACACAGCCTAAGTTCCATCTGCACTCACACCAAATAAAAAGACACATACACAAAAATAAACATGTACATTTGTATCTCTTAAACACTCTAAAACGTCAGACACTTCCTTGTTCCAAAGAAAGATAATGCAGACAGAGCTGCACTTCCTCCTCCACTGTGAAAAATATCAACACCAGAGAGACACCTTCACCAAAAACATCACACACAAAATTCCAAATTTCTGCAATTTAACAGATGAAGATGTTTGTAAAAGGCACCCAGCATGAAAGTATTTATCATTTCTTCCGAAGAACCTCAAATTTTCCCATCACAAAACCAGAATGCCATACCTGAAATTGTACCAACATGTACTTTGAGTGTAGACTTACAATTTCAGTTCACTGGAACTAAGAGGCCCAAACCTGTTCCAGCATGACAATGCCCCTGTGCACAAAGTCACAAGGTTAGAGAGGAAGAACATGAGTGGCCGGAGCCCTGCCATCAACCCCACTGAACACCTTTGGGATGAACTGGAATACCGCCTGGACCTCAGACCTCCTCGCCCAACATTAGTACCCGACATCACTAAAGCTCTTGTGGCTGAATGAACACAAATCCTCACAGCCACCTTCCAAAATCTAATGGAAAACCTTCCCAGAAGAGTGGAGGTTATTATAACAGCAAAAGGGGAATAAATGTGGAATGGGATGTTCAGCAAGCACACATGGGTGTGATTGTTCAGGTGTCCATGTTTTGGCCATATAGTTTACGTAGATGGGTGATAAATTATAGGAAACAACCAACATAAATCTTCACCTTGGCACAGATTCTACAAGTCACTGGGACTGTACTGGAGGGATGAACAACAAAAGATTTTGCCTCAAATGATGTTTTGTTGGTGGTGGTGTAGAGCACTGCCGAACACATGAAAATCTCTTATAAAATCTCCTATGATTTTCATACTCATCAAATAATTCACTTAGCACTTGTGCCGTATGGGTTATTGTCCAGAGATAATGAGTTGGTTCTAACCTACCTTGACAGGGCTGAGAGAATGTTTCTTGGCTTGCATGATTACTATAAACCAAGCAGAAGCAAGTCTGAAACATTGAAGTAGTGACTGAACTGCCAAGTGCGTGGGGTTCTCTGAAATCTGAGCCATTTAAGAAAAACAATATCAGTACCAAATGTTGTCAAGCAACGGAAACAACTGACAGATGAGAGGCATTAGGTGTGTGTGCGTGTAAAGACACACTGCACTTGCCACCCACTCTGTATTATTATAATACACCATAGGTTAACGGGCTCCACGGAAATTTATTTCAGGCTAACACTTACTGTTGATTTTTACATGCCTGAAAGGATTTCTTTTTTTCAGCAGAACAGAAACTTAGGTCTATAAAGAGGGCAGATTAGGTTTATTTTGGTGGTCAGTCCTCTTGTATTATATCAAACCTCTGCATTTATTCAAACCCATTCTTTTTGATTAAAAGACTTCTTTATGTAATTAAGACATCTGTATCATCCTTCTGTGGATAACTATTTGTTGCTAAATCTGCTTTAAATTTTAGTAAAACAAGACTTGTTTTCACTTGTTGGGTCCTTTAGTTATTGGAAAATAATTTCTAAAATAGAATAAAATTTGAATGGATATTCTGTTCAGTATAGTGTAGGTTGCAAAACTCCAGGTAAATCTGGTTTATTTTCATACTTGGTGATGTTGAGGCCTGGTAACTAAGTCTCCAATTATCTACTACAACGGTAGAACACATTCAGCCTCGTCCAAACGGCCTGTGTAACACATGAATCAGCCACAGCTGGATGGATGTGCCAAATCTCTGTTCATGTATCATGTATTAAACATTAAAAAAATTATGAGTAGGTGCCTGGAAACAAGGAAAAAGAGTCAAGAAAACTAGAAACTAGAAGCTGAGGGAGAGAAAGAGGAACCTTCTTCTGTAGTCCCAATATATAGGGAACGAGGTAACTCAAAACACAAAGACAACACTTTGCAAAGACACAGTGATACAGACAAATAAGCATAAATGTAACATTTGAGTTATTCATTCATTCATTCATTCATTCATTTATCTTTAGTAGACAATTTATTGTGGTCAGGGACACACTATACATGGGACACTAGTCCATTGCAGGGCACCATGCTCACACGTTCACACCTAGAGGCAGATTAGTGTAGCCAATCCACCTCCTGGCATGTTTTTGAGAGCACAGCAAATTTGAAATCAGAAATGTAACACTATAAATGTTAAAATGTCACCGTTTTGCAGTGTATATAAAAGACTTTCGCAGTGTATATATGAAAACCCACCAGAAAAAAAATTAATTAACACAATTCAAAGTGTTAAACATAGAGTGTTTGTGTGTCAACATCATCAGTGTTGGTTATTTGACACCAAAAAAATTATACCTACACCAGCATTTTTCAGAGTTACAGTATTGTTTACAGCTTATTTTTAACACTACCTGGAAGTTAAATGTCAGTGTTACCACAATGGTGAACCACAAAATTATTTTAAGCACAAAGCAGATTTTTAAAAACGCTCTTTTCTGCTGTTTTTGATATTACGATTGTGAAACATTTAACACTTAAAACTGTGAAAGGGGTATACTTTTGGTTACCAAATAGCAGATGACCTGGGAGCTTACTGGAATTAATTAATAATAAACACACATGTTGATTCAGCACACTGCAAAAAAATTTAAAAAAATAAAATAAAATAAAATAAATAAATAAATCTTTGTAATAGAAAATATCTTGAATATGGGCAAATGTATCTAATCTTTCTTATTATGAGATTATTATACATCAAATATAAGATTACTCTGCCTGTTTCTCAATAATTTTCCTCATTTCAAGCTTTCATTTTTTTATATTAGCAGATAATTTTGCTTTGCTTAAATGCTTAAAATTAAATTTTTTTTTTTTTTAATCTAGAAATAGGTTAATAATGGTTTTTGGATTATTGTGATCTTGTAATAGGAAACAGTAGATAAATTTGATTATATTCAAGATATTTTCATGTCATTTTTTTGCAGTGCAAGAACACTGATCAGGTAAACTGTATACTCAATCAAAAAAAATTTAAAAACTTGTTTAAATTTTTAAATGTTGCATAAGCTATAAATTACTTTTGACAAGTCCCAAAACTACTTTAACAATATTGGACGAATAGGTTTGATTATCCAGTCTGGTCCCCCACACGATCTACTTTTTAGCTCTCTTGCAGCTCCCAACACACTGAATTTGTCAAAATCGAATGAGAAATGGTAACATTTATTGCATAGATATAATCATTTATCGAAGCAAAAAGCAAAAACAGGAGTGCTGTAGTACATTAGCAAAAAAAAAAAAAAAAACAGCTACAGTAATCAAAATTCTTCATTAACTACATAAGTAATTGGAAAAAAAAAAACTGTTCAGTAACTACAAAAGAACCTGCACATCCATAAAAATGTCCTAAATATTTGCTAAAACCTGCAGAGCTCTTAAACTGCAGAACCACATTGTGCACATGTTAAACTAAACTGTTTTCCCAGACATAAAGCATGAGATAATTTGAGATGCCAAATTATCATGGTGGCTGTCATGCAGATTTCCACATTTGAAACATATATATATTGTTGAGCACCTCAGCCCGTTACGCTTTCTTCTACATCAATATTAAAAACAGTAGATTTTCAATATTGAGAGATTCGACATGCAACGTGCACACTGAAAACAAAGTGAGCCTTGAACAATTCATTAAGTTGCACTTGCCTGAAAGGGTATCAGCTTGTCAAAGTTTCGACCATCCACCTTGATAGGTCCCAAGGCCATGAAATAGGGTCCTGCTCTATCTGTCCGTCCTGTCTCTCTGAGGTGCTCATTGAAACTTTGGCAGGACCATGTACAGAGTATGAGAGAGAGAGAGAGAGAGAGGGAGAGAGAGAAGGATGGGGGGGGGGTGTTCTTTATCTCACAGCCCTTAAAGGAGTAGTAACAAGTACTGTCTGACTGTAAAAATAATATTATGAAACATCGCTTGGATAAAGTAATCTAATACACATTCTTTCCTTAGTCAGAGCTGATATAGTGTTTGTCAGCCCTGTCACTACTTTCTGCTTTTCGAAGAAGAAAATGTTGCTACATGTATAAAATTGTGAACTAATTTAATGTAAAACAAGGACGCAAAACTTGACTTCCTCTAGAAAATCAGTAAAGCCTGCCTCAGCCAGCTTGACGTATTTTCTACTGCTTTTGTACAGCACTTTCAGAAGCATTTATGCATGGATTAATAAATCACAGAGGGAAAAAACATATGTTTTACTTATTTTTATGTATATGTTACTTATTAATTCAAAACAAGAGTAAATGTCTAAAAGTTACTCTTTTTTAAATAATTTTTATGTTTTCAAATATGTTTTATTTTGAGTATGTTACAAATCTGTCCTCTGTAATGGATGCGCCAATGGTTTGATTCCACAGTTACTCATCTGCCTGTTGTATCAATGACTATGGCTCAAGAACTCCAGTGGAACTTAAAAGATAAACACAGCAAACATTCCAAAAGCTTGATTTTCATATAATGATTACCATATAACTTGAAAATCTGTAAAATAATAATAATAATAATAATAATAATAATAATAATAATACAGTCACAGATACAATTTCATATGTTAACAAATATGACAAATCAACCAATGGTAAAACTTGAAATATTAAACATTGTTCTCTGTAAAAAAAAATAATTGGATCATAAAATATTCATTAATTTGATGAATCCCATTTCCATCTAAAGGTATTAAAGAAACTATCACTGAATTATTTTTAAACTGTCCTTTTGAAAATGTATTACAGTACCATCAATTGTAACAGTGCAATCAGAAATATTAAAAATGGTTCTCTGTAAAATTAATGAATCATAAAAATATTCATTAAGCCATAATTAGATCACATTCACATCTAAAAATACTTCTAATTAAAAAATCTAAAACTGTCTTTTAGATTCAATGTATTGCAGTTACAGTATGACCAGCCAAGGTGCATCAAGTGAGAGTAGAAACTTTCAAAGTACACAAGTTATGATGAAAAAGAGTAGTAGCAAAAATGTACAGCCTACGACACACAATTTACTACAGTATATGATTTACTGTTGTATAAAACGTTTTTAAAATCTTATATTTTTATAAAGGGAAAAAAACTGTGAAATTTGGTCATTTAAGATATGTTACATGCCAGGCTTCATATTAGCTTTGTTAGCAGATTAGCAGCACAAGCTACTTGTACTTCACCAGAAGTGTCACCATAGGCCTATATATCTTATCTTCTTCTAACTAGTTAACACAAATTAATAGTGAACTAATCAGTGTGAAATTTGTTTAATTTACTTGTGACTTGTCAGGCTTTTTAGCTAGCTGTACTAGCTACAAACACACTCCAGAGACACCAGTGATCTGTACTACTTCCTTTTCAAGCTTTTTGTTCTTAATGTGTGTGCTCATATTCTTTTGAAAGGTTGTGTATGACATGATAAAAATGAAAGCATGGTTATAAGTTTTTCTTCCATTTCCGAGGGAAAATGAAAAATGTCAGTGGCCTGAGGAATCATTCGAGCCAATTGCTTTTTTTTCGCTTTATATGTACTTTGAATAAAGTTAACAAAATCAACTCATATGTCAACTCCTTGTCACTTTGTTGCTTGCAAACCGCTCTGTGTCATGCGCTACATGAAAATGAATCATTAACTGTCACTTTGATGCTCACTCCTGTGAACGCAGCTTAAGGCGGATTTCAGTGGGTGTGTTTACCATTGCCCTTTTCTTCAGGCTGGAGATGGTGTGGAATTGCTTGACTACTTCAAAGAGCACTTTAGGGAGCCCAATTTTATTAGTGCTGTGGCAATGGTGCTTTGAAATCAAGGAGACGTCCGGCTTTGCCATAATTCTTCCAGGAGAGCAACCAGGCATTTACACAGTCAACATCTAAAAAGTGGAAAAAGGCACATACACCACCTTTTGCTCTTTCACCTGTGTGCATACATAGCCACAAAGTGACCCAGCAAATCAACTCCAACCATGTCGATGTTGTAAAACTTGACAGCATATGCATGAAGGATCTTGATCATTTTGCACTCTTGCTTGCTCCGTCTAGCAGCATAATTATGGGGATGCTTTCCAACACAAGTCGAAGCCACATGTATGACTGCCCAATACAGCCACCTGGTTAGGATGATGTAACCATCTGAGGTCACAACAGAGACACCCCTCTTCCCTCCTCACCGAGAGCTTTTTAATTTTTAATACTTAATTTATTAATACAGTCTTTTAAACTACGCATAATGCTGATTAATTTAAGTATACAAGTGACTATTTTGATTAAACATGCATTTTTTGGGTTGAATGGAAACATGGAGCAACTGAACACAATATACTCTTTAAAGTGGAATGCCCGATACAGTGGACAGGTAAAATTTACAAATGTGGGAAAGGCTCAATCTGGTGGGCTGGAGGCACTGACAACTTATACCACAGTATAAATTCTCAAATCTGATTGGTCAGAGGCTGTGGATTAATTTGATATGGCTTACACAATAGTTCCATTGTTTTTTTTTTCTACTTTTCTGCTTTCAGTTGAGTACTGTTATGTGGTAAATATGTCTTTATAATCCTCCATTATTCTTCATTCCTGTGTTCCAGTTCACATATGCACAGAATCACAGAGAAATGTATTTGCCTGACATTCAGGAACAAAGGTGTTCTGGCTGTTGAAAATAACATAAAATGCACACATGATTTATCAGTGTAATGGCTTTACTCTCTTATAATATTAATATTAAAAGCCATTGCATGGGAATAGCTGCACAAGAAATAATAATTTTAGCAAAAGTTTCGTCTTTTTTTTTTTTTCAGTGTTGAATGTCAAACAAATATCAAAAGCTGAGCTGGATTTACTGAGGTCAGTTTGCCTCCCGTATTCCAGTATCTGCCTCAAAATGTTACTTTGAGGCCAACCCAACCTCAAAAGTACATTAAATAGATTCAGATCTGTACCATGACCTGCGTTTTTTACTTTTACCAAGATGGTGCCATACAAAAAAAGGTCTGGTGCCATGAAAAATCACCAAGAAACAAGATTAAATGTGAGCATGCTGAGACGTTTAACAAAGTCATGAAGTGACCACAGTAAGCGTATGTAGTGTTAGGTCTAACCACCTTTGTTGTATGCTCATCCTTCCCTTTCTTCTTCTCGCTTTATGCACATGTACCTAGCAGCCTGTGACTATATGGGTGTAGACACTGGGCAGAGATTTTAACATTTCTTAACAATTCTGCAGTATATATGTGTTTTAGGTTCTGTTTGAAACTGCAACCTCTTTCCTGATTACTGTCAGAGTTCCACCACCTTCAGAACTGCACCAGTGATAACCATGCAGGGATGGACAGATCAGAGGCTGCTTGGTGTTAGCTAAGGCCATGTGAAGGGATTTCCCACACACACACAGAAAGAGAGAGAGAGAGAGAGAGAGAGAGAGAGAGAGAGAGAGAGAGAGAGAGAGATTCCACCCACTGAGCAGCGTGGGAGTGTTTAGCTGCATGTCCAGTTCCTGCTTGTCGCGCTTGTCATGTGTATATTTTTGAACACTTAATGGCCGATAATAATGACGATGATGTCATGCGCAGTGATGCAATGCTCTCTGTTTACTTTGTCGTTTCACATGGGATTATTTTGCAATGCGCCTGGAGCCTTGAAGCAAAACGAAAGCGCAACAAAACGAAAGTTCAAGTCACTAGTCTGAGTTTCTTCTTGTCAGAGTTTCATCTGTCCCCTTATTACCTCATTACTGTAATGTCATCTACAGAATGTAGGCTTTTATTATTATTATTATTATTATTATTATTATTATTATTATTATTATGAATAAGTGTAACTTTCCCTGGGGACGCTTTTGTTTACATTACTTTCCGAAAGTCTAGGCTGTTAATCTATTCACTCCAACACTTTCTAAAATATCTCTTTATCTTTATTCACAGTGAATATGAATATGCGCCTATACTAAAATGTCTCTCTTAATTAATTAATTAATTTAATTAATTTATGTAGTCCTTTGTAGTTCTGTGTTGTTCTGTGTTTGTCTCATGTAGCACCTTGGTCCTGGAGAAACGTTGTTTCGTTTCACTATGTACTAACTAGCTGTATATGGTTGAAATGACAATAAACTCCACTTGACTTGACTTGACTAATGCGGCACGCGCGAGCTCTTTCCCCCGCTTTTCATTGGCGAAACCCAAAGATATGATCACATCACTGTATCATGAAGTGCTTTATAGTAAACTGCAAACTGCTGGATTGCAGCTGCTGGAGCGCCATTTGGTTGACTTATTATACGAATAGAAAGGCTTCAACTAGGTTTTTAACATATTTGTTATCATTTATGCTCCAGGCACCCATGAATAAAAACAACAGAATTAAATCAGTATGCATTACTGATCCATGATCATTATATAGGGGTAACTGCACTGCTCAACGAAAATTTTGGATGGTAAAGTGAAAAAAAAAATCCACTGAAAAAAGCAATCACACCAAGAAACAAGATAATAAATACACTGTATGGACACCTGACCATCACACACACGTGCTTTTTGGAAATCCCATTCCAGATTTATTCCCCCTTTGCTGTTATAATAAGCTCCACTCTTCTGCGAAGTCTTTCCACTAGATTTTGGAGCGTGGCTGTGGGGAATTGTGTTCATTCAGGTACAAGAGCATTAGTGAGATCAGGCACTGATGTTGGTGAGGAGGTCTGGGGTTCAGTCGGTGTTCCAGTTCATCCTAAAGGTGTTCAGTGGGGTTGAGGTCAGGGCTCTGTGCAGGACACTCGAGTTCTTCCACTCCAACTTTGGCAAACCATGTCTTCAGGGAGCTCGCTTTGTGCACAGGGGCATTGTCATGCTGGAACAGGTTTGGGCCTCTTAGTTCCAGTGAAGGGAAATTGTCATGCTACAGCATATAACGACATCTTATACAATTGTGTGCTTCCAACTTTGTGGCAACAGTTTGGGGAAGAACCACATATGGGTGTCCACATACTTTTGGCCATATAGTGTACAATAATTAAACCTGGTGATAACAGGGATGTCATGTAAGCACGCGCAGTAGATATGGCCGATTAGACAGTAGGTCCGCCTCTCACCCGCCCATACTGGTGATGAACACTCTAGGTGTTCGGGTCTGGAGCATGCATGTTGTGATATTTCCTGAAGTGCAACATAATGTGGTGCATCGGCTAATTTAAAGTGTTATTAATTAATAGGTAATATGCTAAACTGTACTCATATATAATTTTTGCAGGTATATTAATTTTACCCTTGTCAGGAAAAGATTTTAGAGCCTTGAGTCATGACTGACTGAGCAACTATGTGCTAGCTAGCCAACATAATCCATCATTTTAATCAAAGTAATGTAAGTATAAGTAGCTAATTTAAGATACCAACTGAAATATATACTGGTAAAAAGCAACCATTTACACTCAAAACAACATATTTTTTAGGGAAAAAAAATGCTGCTCTCCCTGATTTTCATCTAGCTCTTACACCTGCAGTAAGTTACCCATTTTTATCCTCTGCCCATTCTATTGGTGGAGTTTGTTAAAAAAGGAGTGACTGACTAACCTTACCAAGCTACTTTGCGTGTTAACTAAGTTCATACAGTCAATAAATTGTTATGAAATTTAGCTAGTGTTAGCTGCCATGGTTTATGCTATCACTTTGTTCAATCACAATGGTTTGCTAGCTGTAGTAACAGTAAAACAACAGTTTACTGCAGACTGACTCCTGAGTGGCACAACAGCATATCGTTCAGCCTATCATGAATCTCGATGATGTCACATCCATCCGTGGCTGATGACACTTTCAGCCATGCTCTCTGAGTGGGATTGTGGAATTGGCCAAAATAAATTTGAGAAAATTGGGGATGGGACCCAGCAGAACAAGACAGGAACATGCCAGGTGCATGCTGGAAAGCATGCTCATAAGCCTTGACTGTCATTTCCAAAACAATCACTTCATCCAACATAGCCTTTTATTTATCATCAAATAACTCCTATGAAATGCATTTATTGTAAAGAAAATTGTTGAGGGAGATATCAAGATCAAATGGACTTGAACACTATGCTCGAAAATAATTTGTGGAGACGTAACTTAAATTGTAAGTTTGGGTCCTATCCCATTCACTAACATGGGAATGGGCGGGGTTAAATCTATACTGCAGCCGGCCACTAGAGGGCCTCAGACATTTTGGGTTCACTTTTGAATCCCCGCTATGACATCCACCCACATATACAGTCATTGGTGGATTAAATGTAACAAGCCCAGCTGTAGATTCATGATGATTCAAGCCAAATATGAATGCCTGACAGTTATGTGAGCTGATTACACAGAGTGACACGCCCACTAGATTTGAGCTTCATTTGGGCTTCCATAATATGTCATCAGCAGTCATGTTATACAAAAGACAGATGACAGAACCATAAGATTAGTGAGGTTTTTTGTTTGAATAAAATAAAATGGACTTGAAACACCAAAAAAAAAAAAAAACATAAACACAGGTCCCTAATCTGTGTGTGTGTGTGTGTGTTAATTTGCCCTGATATTATTTACATTTATACCATTTTACAAACGCCCTTATCCAGAGCAACTTACAGATATGATGTTGTTATTATTATTATTATTATTATTATTATTATTATTATTATCATTATTATTATCAATGACACCTCAGGAGATAATGTTTTGGTCAACCCCAGTAATTTAATAGTTTAACAGTTGAGCTATTGATAGATATTAAATTTTAGCCCTCCTATCTGATATCACCACAAGTGACCATATTATGTAGTATTAGGTAGTATTCCCCACCATCTGAATTGAGGGCCTGTAAATTTTGTAACGTATAAGTGTTTCATTCCGCATGCTCCTTGTGATTATCCATCAATGACTGTATATATTGGTGGACATCATAACAGGGGCTTAAAGGGAAGCCAAAATGAGGCCCTTTAGTAGTTGGCTGCAGTACAATTTTTAACTCCACCCATTCCCACATTAGTTAGTGGAAGTCTGTTTACTAGTATATTTTCAGTGAGTACATTATATTAGCTACTTACTTATATTACTTTCATTAACATAATGGATTAGCCAATGTCAGCTAGCTAGCAAATGGTAGTGCAGTCAGTCAATCAAAGCACTAAAATCTTTTCAACAATGGTAAAATCAATATACTTATTTATACTATAAATTGTACAACTACAGTTTAGCATTGTACATATCAATTAATTAATAACACTGTACTTACCACTTTGAGATAGCATTCAATGAACCATCTTTAAGTTGCACTTCAGGCAATCTCAATGTGCACACTCCTGGCTTGAAGAAGGATGAGTGTCCATGACCAATAAATGCAAGCGAGAGGCGAACGCACCAGTCAACTGGCCATATCTTCTGAGCATGCTCTGGCTCCAATTTTGACCTACTGCACTAACTCAGTCAATATGGCCAATTTTAATTTAAACAAAAAAAGGCTTCAAAACCACAGATTGGGAGTAAATGGTGCCATGTTGTCCACTCATATATACAGTTGTTGTTATCCATCAACTTTCCACAATACATAGCTTCGAAACCGAGTGACTAATAAGTCATGTTACAGGATTTGCTCCTGTGAGCCAATATCTAAGCTCAATGGAAGCCAAGGAAGCTATTTGTCTGCTGCCTTAGCGTTGACCATCGTAGAATAGTAATCTCCTGTTTGGATGTCCTGTGCACTGACTGTGCAAATGCCGATGCCAATACTGCAAGGCGAATCTGACCCAAGTGCTACAGCTTAAACATCCATGCTGAATGACAACTGATAAGCAGTGTAAGAAGCCAAGAAAGCGATCAAGAATGTCTGATAAAGTCTCTCTCAAGGTGTGTCGACATCATGCCAGACATGGCTCAATTGAAACTCTTAATCCTAGAACTGGAGACTTGTGTACTGGAAGCTTATTTGTCTTATACCCTGACAGCAGATTCTACCTCTTCCAGGTATGCTGTGTCTGTGGCCACTGTGGTCAACCGGCAGTTGAAAGGTTTGAAATGTTCAACTTGTCCGGAAATTAATTATCTGAATTAGCCTTTACTGCTTGCATGCACCTTTGGCAAGCCCCGAACAGGCTGTCACAGCTAACCTCAAAATGGTGGCGGCCAGGATTGGACTGGATGCTAACATGCAGCTCATAGTGTAGTGTATAGACTATACTGAAAGCACTAAAGAGGTTCTGCATCATCTGCTTTAACTTAGCTAACAAGCAGGTTGATCTAGGCATGTCTGCTTTTAGTATTTGACATATGTTTGCTGCTTTTATTTGCATAGCTTCACTGGTGAGTCCACCAGACGTAGTGCAATGTTCAGACATATGCTGCCCAAGATCTGAATGCAGACACACTGATGACATGTTGGTGAGGTTTTACAACTTTGTCTCATACATAGGCAATTTGTTAGCCATTTTGATGCCTGCATTGGAACAGTTGCTCCAATCTGCAGCTATCAATCTTCCTCGGTGACAGAACTCCTGGCAGTGGGAGACCTAGGCTAGGACGCAGTGAGGCTCTCCCCCACAAGTCTTGTGGAACCTGTCCATGAAGGACTGGGCCTGCTGGCGGTTATGCTATATATCCGGAAACATTGTTCATTGGGCAACAACAACATCAAACCCATGGGATCTGATGACAATGTCTCGGGGGTACAAACTCCCACCAGCCTCCAACATTTTCCAGGTTCAGAGCCTTGTAATTTTCAGACTCCATCAAGTTTCCAGCTTTGTTCCAAAACGTTTGTTTCCACTTGGACAGAAGAGCAATTGAAAGAGTAGACTCTGTAGTTCAGAACAAGGGGTTCTACTCAACATACTTCCTAGTTCAAGAGAAAAGTGGTGGTTTCCATCTGATTCTAAATTTGCGAGGGATAAACAGCCCTCCTGTTTCATGTGAGAAGGTTATCAAGTGTTATTCATGCTGTGCAGCCCCAAGTCTGTTTCTTGTACAGTACAATATGAGCATAGGGAGAATAGAAATGTAGGGAAATTGTTTGAACTCCATATGTCTCATCAACCACACATAGCTTCCAACACACTCAACTAATCACACTTTCATTTTTGTTTGTGAATCTTTATCCAACTCTTTCTATAGCAGTGTCACAAAATTCTGTCATTTAATTCCCAACACCTTCATTTCAAGGCCTTTAATTTGGAGTGTTAAAGAAAGGAAAATACATTTTTGTATGGCTGTGACACTCTGAGATGGCTAAAACACACTGAGGAATATGACAGTAGGAAAAAAGTGGAATTTTTTTTTTTTTTAAAAAATGGAGCCTTTAAAAAAAAAAAAAAAAAAGTCAGCCCAAACATATGAAATAAAAACAGGGTTTTTTTTTTGTTTTTAGTCTAACAGATCTTAAAACATTTAATTTATTTGATATAATACAAAACACACACACCCACATACACAATAGATTAGGTTCACATAACATCAGGTGCAAACTTTGCTATGTAAATAAAGTACTGCCAGATACAACACATCGATATATCGAATTTGGATCAAATGGGACATGCAGTTAGTGATGTTTCATAAGTGTTTAGTTATTTAAATATCTTCCAAGTTTTCCAGCACTTTGCATGTTTTATTACCAGTTATATTATTTTTTGTAAATAAATCCATAAATCATAAAATACACACTGAGAACATTGCCATGTTAACATTAACATTATCATCACTTTGATTATTATAGTGATTATTACTGCATAGCTTTAAAACAGCCTAAAAATCAGTAGGCAAGCCAATACTATTAAATATAAAATCCAGTATACATTCACCCATCTATATATGTGTAAACTATGATACAACATGGTATCAATTCACATATTTTCTATTATAGAATACATTATGGCATGGCTTTGTTGCATTATACAGTAGACAATTAGCCATTTTCAAGCATTCCCAGCATACAAATAGTTCCTAACAGGACTCTTGTATTAATTGCAAATTCAGGCTAGGAATAATAAAAGCAACCCATACCAGTAGATTAATTTACATATTGTAACAATATGATGCAAACGTGTCACTGCATCATATAAGCTGTGTCACTAAATTAGAGCTACTGCTCATACAAACTTCTAAATCCAGAACAAACATGGCTTACAGAGAAACTGCAGATACTGCGAGAAATATATATATATATATATATATATATATATATATATATATATATATATATATATATATATATATATATATATATATATATATATATATATACACACACACTCCTGGGCAAAAAAAAAGGGGCCAAGCCCAATGTGGCAAATATTAAGCATCTAATGGTCTTAACAACAAATCACAGCTCCTGTGCCACCATTTACTCATTTACTTTTGCTGCAGTGAACTTTTTGGGGAAAAGCTAGAAACAGGGAAATTCACTTATATAGTCTTCCTGTACGCAAAGGTAAAATCATGTAATGATTAAAATGTTTGATATAAAATTCAAACTAAAACATATCTGGGTGTACAGAATTTATAAAATATCTTCTAGGATGTTTTTTTTTCATTATTTGGTGACCTGCCACACCTGATGCAACCCGTCAAGGGCCACATTTCTTAAACATTTAAAGAAATCAAAGGGAAAAAGCTTCTCTTACTAATTTCTTTTATCTATTTGCTTAATTCTTGCTAATTTCCTGACCAAAGATTTGTTGTTAAGACCATTAAAAGCTTAATATTTTGCGATTTTGAGCTTGGGCCCAAAATGGCGCATTTTTTTCCCCCAGGAGTCGTTTTATATATATTCATTTTCTGTTTTCTGAGTAGAAAGCATCTTTTCCATACAATATGTTCTTTTTTTTTTATTGTCTTCTTTGGCCTCACAGGCATCTATCTGTCCAGTGTAACTAAAAGCACTGCTACCACCTTATCATCATGCAAATTTGCTGACTAACTGTGAGACAAATATTCAGTGTTAATAAGAAATAATCCATACCATTTCCCTTATGAGCAGGGTATGGAGTACCTTGGCATTGAATAATAATTCCTTTACGCATGTGGGTCATATTCTGGAGATTCAAAGTCTTGGGCTCCCAACAAGTAGTGTAGGCCTACACGGAGGACCTCCAGGAAGAGATATGGTTCATATGTGTTTCTGAAATGGAAGGTGACTTTCTCCTTTTCATAGAGGCTGATCACTTTCTGGTGTCTCACCCAACTCTTGCCTGATAAGGCCAACAGTTCAAAGGAGATATTTGTGTTCCCCTGTGACAGGGTCAGATTGCCTTTGGTGCCATTACCATACACAAGAGCACAGATGTAGAAAACGTAGGGGCCTGCGTGGGGCACCATTACCTCACTGCCATGCTCAAGCCTCAGACTATTGTTCCAGGTCACAGTGAAGTTCAGGTAAATGCTGGGTTCCTTAACTGATGCACACAAAAAAAACCACAATATGTGTTAGTTAAGTGTTTTTTGTCCATGAATTTATTTTGCAATGCCAGTAACTTGTTACAGAGAATGTGTCTAATATTGCTTTAAAGTGATCACAAAACCATGAGACACAAGCAAGCCCAAAGGCTAAAAATACAACTTGTACCATTTCTCACGTGTGCTTAAAATGTATGTAAAATGTATGTATTCTGTACACCAGTCTCGCACCTGTTCATCAGTTTTCTTTTTTTATATACTATTTTCTACTATTTTAGAATAATTACATAATAATAAAATAATAATAGAATAATGAAATAAGAACATGGACACAGTTTTTATACAGTAATCCAGGAGGCTTTTTTTTCTTCCACAAACAGGCCAAGCACTTGTTAGTTGCTTCTCCTAAATTGACCTTCTCCTAAAGAAAAACAACCTATTTGTGAGGGAAAATAATTTTAAGTAAAACCTACTTATTAAAACTATATTTTGATTCAGAAATAAATTTATAAATAGGCATTTATGTCACTATTTACATTTGTCTTAGAAACAAATTCCAACTATAACACTTTATCTTTCAATGTGTTTAAGACAGTGGTGTGTGTGTATACGTATATATAGCCTATATATATGTTCAGTCATTTGTGTCTCATTGGTACTTACACATCATACACTCTCAGAAAAAATACTGCAAAACTTTCCTCGACACTGGGGTGGTACCATCAAGGGTACATCTTTAGTACCTGTAATATGTATCTTTCACCTGGAAATGTGGAAATAATGTACCTTTAAATGATTTACGGTACATAAATGGACAAAATTTGTTTTTAGAGTAAATCTTTAAAGGTACACTACATGCACATTTGCAGGTATATGAAACATACCAGATACAAAAGGTGTACTCCAGTGACAAGAAAGGCACAGTTTAGTATCCTTTTTTTTCTGAGAGTCCCTTTAATGCTTAATTAGCAAAGGATAACTTCAGTATATTTCAAGCATTCATAACTTCTTTCTATATGTTATGGTCCATGTTATGGTAGCACTTGCAGTTTTGCCACCCACTCTATTTCCAACTATTTACTCAAACAGCCTGTCTTGGAGGCTGAGGTGGGAGGATGGACGTCAAGAGCGGCAGTGTCCATTACGCACAATCTGGGTAAAGAAATGGAACACATGATGCTCACCTGTACGCATGTTCAGGTATATCCCTTTGTCCACAGTCGGTCGTGTTGTTTCATGCTGAGTCAGAAAGAGAAATTATGATAAAGTATTTCAGGCTTTTATAAGGTTGAGAATTAGACACAGAAACTGGCCGCAGTCAGAGATTGGCATCACGAGTCATAACTATCTGACACGGTGCCAGATATGACAATGAGGTGAAAGTCATACAGAGATCTCCGAAATGTCCTAGTGAACAGAGACATAATACATCTTATGTATAATAGAAAACTGGCATTTCTAAATGGATCATTCCAATGATATGCTAGATTTTGAGAAAAGCAATTACATGCAGCACCAGCCATCTCTTCAGCCAGGTCTTGAAGTTCTTGTAGGTGAAACCCCTTTGCCAAGCAGAGTGCCGGATTTGCTTTATATCACACTTTACCTTTGCTGTTTTGCAGAAGGGACACAGGGGACTTTCTGACATAATGTTCACACAGACTTATATCACGTAATATAATGTAATGTTGTATATAATGTTTCATGTAAACCTTCCTCTGTATATCTATTCTCTAACATTAAAACGCAAGTACCAATCATTACGCAAACGTCCTCGGAGTTCAAAGTTGGTTCAAAGCCAATGTGGGGAAAATCTGTCACCAAAAACAAAACACATCATGGCGCGTTTTCACTCTCGATACTCGGACATAAAGGAGTATTAAAACAGTACCTGACTTAATGGTTGCGCGTGTGTGTTGCTGGTGTGTGTCTGCGCTTACCCAGGCTTCCTCTGTGCGGTGGACTTTGTAGAGCGTGTAGCTGCAGAGCGCGGCGCAGGCGCACGTCAGGACGCTTTGAGCGAAGAGCAGCGCCGGCAGCTTCCTCTGTCCGCGCGTCTCCAGGCCGACGGCTGCCTGGCCGTGCAGCATCCCCGCCTCAGGATCTTTGGTGTCCATAATGAGAACTGGAGCATCTCTGAGCAGCATCACACATTTTAAAGAGAGTGGGCACCCGGAGGTGGGAGTGGACCAAAAAACCACAAAGATCCCCTTCGAAAAAGCCGACATTTCTCATCATGTGTCGCGATCCACATAGCGCCCAGTTACACAACTACGCATTTCATACAGTTTCATACAGCCTGCGTAAATTCGAAACAGTGTTTTTTCATAGTCTAAAAAACTCCCTTCATCATCGCCATTATTTTAGTCGTCAAAGATGTGGATTATTTATAAGGTTTATACATTTATATATTTAGAATCTACTTAATATATAGCTATTACATACTATTCTATTCCATCCATGTATTCACCTTTATTAGAAAATAATTATTGATATTTCAGCTGACTTATAATTTTTTTTTTAAACCATGCACCCCACAGAGATGAAATCATAGGTGGGATTAAGATGAGTTAAAGATTTTACTGATAGCAAATGAGTAATGGCCAAACGCTGTCCCACACTTACGACTTCATCTGACCCACATAGCATCATGGAACGACAGGAAATAAATCATCCAAATCTGAATACCAGAACACTGCCACAACTCAGCCTTTGTGATACCATGTACACCTGGGCAATTTTCATCCAAAACTATGCCACTAATGCAATGGTTACATCTGGGTCTTTTCTGTCCCAGATTCCAAATGCCATTAATTTTTTATCTTGCTATTTATAATTGAGTCATTTTTGACCCACATTACTGTACACTTGCAATTGCTGTAAATGGTCTTTATGAACTTGGTCCAGAATCCTCTTGTATATGGGCAAATCCACTGTTATTTGAAAGCCAAACACATTCTATCCATCTATCAATCAAAAAGGGATGTGTGTAACCCTGCTATTCTGCAATCATGGCAGGAGCCTTCTGAGAAAAGGTGTTCCAACACCATTCCAGGGAATACATTTGGATAAAATTACAAACATGCTGTCAATTTGACAAATCAAGTCAGGTATTTCAGTGAGAAAAATCGAGATACCACAGCGTAGGAGAAACTGGTTTTTTAGAAACTCTGATCTATCTTAGAGACAGAGACCTTATCTTTCTTGGCTCTGTCTTAACACTTTCTATTCTACTATAAAACTATTTATACTCTCTGTAGATCCACGTCCAGTTGCTTACCAAAGGAATTCAAATAAAGATATCTAAGCAAGATTGTTTCAACCAAGGAAAACAAATGCAGCAATTAAGAATTACATATGCAAAATCTTATTGCCTAAGCACACCTGACATTAACAAAAATCAGGTGTCTTTATGAACTTGTGTAAGATGGTAATAAACACTATTATCCAAACAGATAATAAAAAAAAAACTGTTGAATCCCACCTGAAAAAGGCACAATTGGTTAGAAGAATCAGGGCAATTTATTATAAATAATAGTCCCAAGACATTAAAGTTGTGCGAAGTGAAAGTATAAGGATATTATTATTAAATAAAGTATGTCAGAAAAAATTTACATAAATAACACAAGCTTAAAATAAGACCTAGACCCACAAAAACAAGAAGATTAAAAAACAAAAACAACATCTTGTCTAATCTGAACTGCAAGGGTACTGAATAGGGCACTGAGTGGTTGTTTGTGACTATCTGATACTGAAAACCCCCACACATACTGTTGAATGCAAAGGTCTGCCAACCCTTAGGATAAAACAAAGACGACAAAGTAATTAAAGGTAATTTAAAAAAAAAAATGATATACTGACACAGAATTTTGTGTTAGGTTTGACAGATGCTGCTTCATTATCTTAATATAAATGGCCAAATAGTGTACATTGATATTCACTTGTGTATCCACTTCATCTACACTGCAACAACTCAGTTAGTAAATTATTAGCAGGTACCTCATAAGGTTTTTTTTTTCCCCCCTCAAGGTGTGTTCCATCTAGGCAGCTAATGCCTGCTTAGAGGCAAAGGGTTTAAAGACCCTTAATGTGCCTAGTTTAACTACTACTACTGTTTTGATTACAGACTCTGTGTTTAGCTAGACAATGACAATGAATAATAGAATTGTTAATTCAGGGCATATTAAAGAAAAATATAAAGCACTATTACATCAGCCCTCTGCGCTACTCTGTCCCCCTCCGTGCTGACATAAAATCCAACATGAGCAACGCATGTGTGAATGCATAATTATGTATATGCATAATGTCTGTTAAATATCCATAGTCAGTAGCAATAAAATCACATCCCTTTTAATTTTTTTTTCCTGGAAAAGTAAATCCAGGGGACAGTCAATCTATAAATATTCTGACATTTTCTGTAACTGCAATGGTTCCATATCTGTTCTAGGTACTGTAATTAGACATATGTCAAGGGTATTGATACTGGATGTGGCAAGTCTGCATTTCAGCTTGGTTTGATATTGGTTTGCATAATGAAACGGGCCAAATTATTTCAGTTCCCAGTAAAGATATTCCAGTTTGTCTCTTTTATATTCTAAAATAGCTTTTTGCGACTGCTGCCGGGTAAGGAATGGGAATTTGGGGGACATATTGTTATGTGATGTTAGAGTAGGTAGTAAACGATGGCATACTTTTTTGTATGAACTGACATTACTAAAAATAGTGGTTTCATTCTTACAGTAGGTACTTTCAAACTTGGTAAGCACCCCCTTTCTTTCTCAGGTGTCTCTTTCAGGTAATTTGAGACAATGTATTACTTATGTATTTAGTATTTGGGATCGTCTAGCAATGATTGTATTCATTAAATATCTTATACACATTATGATAATTAAAAAAAAACAATAATAAATCCCATCAGAAAAAATCAAACCCATTATTCCAATTATGGAATATGGAATATTTCCAGTTCCAAAATATTTAAGAAATAATTATTAATAACTGCAGCCCACTCATGGTTCAGCTGCCACTTTGTTTATAAAGATGCCAGCAGTACAAAGGGAGAGGCCAACATCCTGGGATTGTGGAAAAGATGCTTCAATACTCCTCCACTGGTGCACTACCATGGCATAACACGGGCAAGATTTACCAACTGCCATCAGGATAGAGCTGCAAACAAAGAGGCATTCGGACATGTTTCTTAGTAAACAACTGCTGGGGCTCAGATGTTAGAGTTCTAGTCAGATACTGTGATCTGAATCTGGAGCTAATCAAAGTCAAAATCCAACCATTTTATCTACCTCTGAAATTTAGTTCAGTTGTCCTTACAGCTGTTTACATTTCACCTCAGGCAGATAAATCATATGTTTTGGATGAGCATTTTATAGTATAAAAATTACTCTCACCGTCCACTTTATAAGGAACACCTGTACACCTGCACATTGATGCAGTTATCGAATCAGCCAATCATGTGGCAGCAGCGCAATGCAAAAAAATCATGCAGATATAGGTAAAGGGCTTCAGCTAATGTTCACATCAAACATCAGAATGAAGAAATAGTGTGCTCTCTGTGACTTTGACTTTGATCTTATCACCTTGTTGATAAGAGAGATACGAGGAAAATGGCAAGATTGGTTTGAGCTGCCAGGAAGGATATAGTAACTCATATAATCACTCTTTACAACCGTAGTGAGCAGAAAAGCATCTTAGCATGCACAAAACATCGAACCTTGACATGGATGAGCTACAACAGCAGAAGACCACATTGGGTTCCATTCCTGTCAGTCAAGAACAGGAATCTGAGGCTAACATGAGCACGGGCTCCCTGAAACTGGACATTTGAAGATTAGAACAAAAAATCACCTGGTCATTTTCCAGTGTTCAACTGTGCAGTTTGGGTGAGTCTGTGCCCATGATAGCCTCAGATTCTTGTTCTTGGCTGATGGGAGTGGAACCTGATGTGGTCTTCTGCTGTTGTAGCCCGTCCACCTCAAAGTTCAATGTGTCATGCTTTCCGAGATGCTTTTCTGCCCACCACGGTTGTAAAGAGTTCTTATTTTTAGTTATTATAGACTTCCTGTCAGCTCAGACCAGTCTGGTCATTCTCCTCTGATCTCTCTCATCAACAAGGTGTTTCAGCCTGCAGACCCTCCGCTCACAGGATGTTTTCTGTTTTTCGCACTATTCTGTGTAATCTCTAGAGACTGCTGTGTGTGAAAGTCCCAGGAGATCAGCAGTTTCCATGCCGCAGTTAAAGTCACATGGATCAAAATTTTTCCTCATTCTGATGTGTGATGTGAACACTAACTGAAACTCTTGACCTGTAGCTGCATGATTTTTTGCATTGCACTATTGCCACATAATTGGCTGAATAGATAACTGCATGAACATGCATGTGTAAAGGTGTTCCTAATAAAGTGGATGGTGAATGTATGAAAATTGAAAATTCATTTCCAGAGGCTGTCTTTATAATGGGGTCTTTATAAGTTGGGGACTTATAAAGACCCCATTATACAGGGTGAATATGGGGAAGGTCTTGCCCCAATATCACCAGCATAATCATTTCCACACGTGTGGTGATCAGATTCTTAACCACTGTTGTTTTGCACATAAGGACAGTCACAAAGCCCTCCCCATCCAGCTTTTGGCAAGGTCGATCACACAGACTGAAACAGACTGAAACAGGATAAACCACTTTCCTGTACAGTTTATCAATGATGACATCAGCACAATCCAGGCTTGCTTCAAAACCACAGACTGGCAGATATTCAACAATGCAGCAGACAGGGACATTAATGACTATAAAAATACTGTCACAGCATACATCAGACAGTCTGAAGGATCGCTAAGGACTGCTCCTCAGTGTGGAAAGGCCTCCAACAACTCACAGACTACAAAAAGAAGCCACCCAGCTGTGAAGCCAACTCCCAATTAGCCAACCAGCTAAACCAGTTCTGCTGCCAGTTTGAGAGACAAGGGTCCTCCTCCAACAATGATAACACTATCACACCCCACACCCTTTCACACCTGTCTCCCTCTGCTAGCAACACATATAACCCACTGCCCCAGTCATGTCACTCTCCATCTCCACCAACCATCACTACAAAGGAAGTACACAGACTTTAAAAAAACGAACATTAGAAAAGCTGATGGACCAGACCACATCTCCCCCTCTACAATCAAGCACTGTGCTGACCAACTGGTACCAATCTTCACAGACTTATTCAACAGATCCCTGGATTTATCCATTGATCCAGCCTGCTTCAAGAGCTCCACAAGCATCTTGGTGCCCAAAAGTAAAGCTCACTGACCTCAACGACTACTGTCCTTTTGTCCTAACATCTGTTCTAATGAAGTTGTTCGAGTGCCTCATCCTGACATACTTGAAAAAAGCCGCAGATGGTCTGCTCAACACTTTGCAGTTTGGGGATGTTTGCCTTCTTCAGACACCAGAGGAAATGTTGCTAGGCACTCTTGGCCAGGGAGCTGGTTGCTTGTCTAGGTGAGGTCTTGTTGCTGACCCAAACTGTCTAGGATCTCCTGGTGAAGAAAACCATGAGTTGCCTCTGCTCAATAACAGACTATGAAATGAGGAAAAACAACGACGTAGACATGTCCACCTCACCAGAAGGTGAGTGCCACACATAATATGCTTTGAGGTAAATAATACCTACCCCACTGCAAGACTTCCTGTGGATCAGATCAGCTGCACACTAGACCTGTCTTTGCCAAATGTGGCCAGTTCCTTCAAGGCAGCATCCATGGGTGGGTCCTCAGAGCATGCACCACCCAGTTAGCAGAGGTCTTCAACAACATGTTCAATCTGTCTCCAAGTCTGTCAGCTGACCCAGCATGCACCAAGAGGACCACCATCATTCCAGTTTCAAGACACTTGTCATCTCCTGCCTGAATGACTACCACCTTGATGCACTGACCTCCACTATCATGAAGTGCTTCGAGCAGCTAGTTAAAACCCATCTGCACATTATTATCTGCAACCTTGGACCCTCTCCAGTTTTCATACTGCTCCAACAGTTCTGTGGAAGATGTCATTGCCCTTACAATGCACACTGCTCTCACACACATAAGGGGAAAAAAAACACCTACACTATATGGCCAAAAGTATGTGGACACCCCTCCTAATTACTGAGTCAGGTGTTTCAGCCACACCCATCGCTAACAGGTTCATAAATTCAAGCACAGAACCATGCAATCTCCCTAGACAAACATTGCTATTATTGTGAAATGAAAGCACCTAGAAGCAACAACAGCTCAGCCATGAAGCCGTAGACCATGCAAGCTCACAGAGCAGGGCTGCCGAGTGCTGAAGTGCACGGCACGTAAAAATCGCCTATACTCTGTTGCTTCGCTCACTACAGAATTACAAACAACATCAGCACAAGAACTGTGTGTCTGGAGCTTCATGAAATGGGTTTTCATGGCTGAGCAGCTGCACACAAGCCTAAGATCACTATGTGCTATGCCAAGCATTGGCTGGAATGGTGTAAAGCATGCCCCTTAGTTCCAGTGAAAGGTAATATTAATGCTACAGCATACAAAGACATTTTAAATAATTGTATGCTTCCAACTTTGTGGCAACAGTATGGGGAAGGCCTTTCCTGTTCCAGCATGACTGTGCCCCTGTGCACATAGCGAGGTCCCTAAACACATAGCTTGACAAGTTTGGAGTGGAGGAACTCCAACGGCCTGCAGAGAGTCCTGACCTCAACTCCACTGAAAACCTTTGGGATGATTTGGAACATTGAGTTACAAGTCAGGCCTTCTCGTCCAATGTTAATGCCTGACCTCACAAATTCCCACAGACTCTCTCCAAAATCTTGTAGAAAGCCTTCCAAGAAGAGTATAGGCTGTTATATCTGCGGGGGGGCAACTCCATATTAATGCCCATGGTTTTGGAATGGCAATGGGTGAGAATCAGTAACTCAACCTCCTCCACACTGACTCTGACCACAGGTTTATCCTGTTTAGTTTTGCTGAATATGTTGTGTATTGTTTAAGTTACCACATGGTAGCATATATTTTGCAGACACAGAGTAACTAATCTCAATCTTAGCAACTGCAAAAATCTACATTTTGTCTACTTTCCCAATATCTTGTGTATTTCAGGGCAGGATGGCAAGCTGTTTGTTCTGCCAAGCCCCAACAGAGTCAGACAATAGACATGATAAGATAACACTTTCTTTATCCCAAGGCTGAAATTAGCATGTTCCAGAGACATATATAAAAGACAAGGGACAAATACACACAAGAAATAAAATAAGAATAAACTAAAGATAAAATAAGATAAACTAAAAGTAAATACTGAAAATATTGAAAAATAAAAAAAGATTAAAGGTAAAAATATAAAAATGTATGCATAGCATAGATATAAATAAACCTAATAGTATGTATCATATACACCAATCAGCCATAACATTAAAACCACCTGCCTAAAATTGTGTAGGTCCCCCTTGTGTATGTGGTCTGCAGCAATGTTTAGGTAGGTGGTATGTGTAGAAGTAATATCCACATAAATGCCAGGACCCAAGGTTTCCCAGCAGAACATTGCCCAGAGCATCACACTGCCTCTGCCGGCTTGCCTTCTTCCCATAGTGCATCCTGGTGCCATCTCTTTCCTAGGTCAGTGACGCACACACACCCGGCCATCCACATGATGTAAAAGAAAATGTGATTCATCAGACCAGGCCACCTTTTTCCAGTGCTCCATGGTCCATTTCTGATGCTCATGTGCCCATTGTAGGCGCTTTCAGCGGTGAACAGGGGTCAGCATGGGCTCTCGTAGCTACACAGCCCGTTACGCAGCGATGCACTGTGTGTTCTGACACCCATCTTAGCCAGCACTAACTTCTTCAGCAATTTGTGCTAGAGTAGTTCATGGAATCAGACCGGACAGGCTAACCTTCGCTCCCCATGTGCATCAATGAGCCTTGGGAGCTCATGACCCTGTCGCCGGTTCATCGGTTGTCCTTCCTTGGACCACTTTTGGTAGGCATACCGGGAACACCCCGCAGGCCCTGCTGTTTTGGAGATGCTCTGACCCAGTTGTCTGGCCATCACCTTATCAAAGTCACTCAGATCCTTACGCGTACCCATTTTTCCTGCTTCCAACACATCAACCTCGAGAACTGACTGTTCACTTGCTGCCTAATATATCCCACCCCTTGACAGGTGCTATTGTAACGAGATAATGTTATTCACTTCACCTGTCAGTGGTTTTAATGTTATGGCTGATTGGTATACATCTATAGCTATGCTAAGGTGCAAGAAGTACAGTATATTGTGTTATATATTGAAGTTCTATACAGTGTAATGGTTATGTATACAGTATTATCCACAGATGAGATAGTTATCCACATAGAGTGCATAGTTGTACAATCTGATGGCTACTGGGAGAAATGACTTGCGAAAGCGTTCCTTCCTGCAGCAGGGCAAGAGCTGCCGCTCAGTGTACTCCTCTATCCCTGTAGTGTTTTATGGAGTGGGTGGAAGGGGTTCTTCATGATGACTGACACCTTTGCCAACATCCTTCTCTCCACGACCATCTCCACTATGTCCAGTTTAGCCCCCAGAACTGAGCCAGCCTTTCTAATGATCTTGTTCAGTCTGTTAGTGATGCCAATGCCATAATTGTTTGGGACCTGAACATCTGAAACAGGCACCTACAGAGCCTTGGCCTAATCACAGTATAATGCCATTAGTGAAGTGCACCTCACAGGCCATTTGAATAGCGCAGTCTATTCATCATCCTCCTCTAGTGATGCGTGGCTGCAGTGACTAGTGAAGCAAACAGCAGATATGGCTGCAGAGACCACTGGGAATAGTAGTTAAACTCCTTTGTGGTGTTATTCCACTGACCAGTCCCATTGAAGTTTGAATGAAAACTAGAGGAGGCAGCAGACCAGGGCCACCGGAGCAATGGGGCTGGCATTTTACCTGGCACTTTTCAAACTACTGGGGTGGTGACCCATCAATTCAGGCAATAACAGACAGGTCTGACTCAGTTGAAAAGTCAATCAAAACTTCCAGTTCAGCTGGGGGGGGGGGGGGGGGGGGGGGGGTGCATTTCTCCTAAAGGGGATCTCCTATGATCGATAAAGGGTTAACCGTGCTTTGGCGCTCACTGGCACTTAATAATTGTGTGTTGAATCAGTATCGCTAAAGTTTCAATATTTTAAGTGACATGCACATATTCTGTATTCTGAATTGATTACAGGAACATTTCTTAAATTATATTCTTCAAACAAAGTAAGTAAGTAAGGCTTGCTGGAAAAATGTTTAGCAAAACAGACAGTTACTACAGTGACAAGCAGCCTATTGCAGAACGTGAACTTTGTTGATTTTTAAAACATATTTTAGAATTAGTACTATCTAACTTTGTGACCTAATTTTTTTTGCTGTTATTAGCTGCCTGAGGAGTAAAATACAAAATGAAGCATGTGGGGTCAAAACAAACTACTCCGATGTTCATTAAAAGGTGTGTTTTATATGTATTATAATCAGACCTTTGCTCCACATAGCACTAAAAGCAAAATACGTAGGTAGTCTGTATATTTTCATAGAAAAATGACACCTGTACCTCTTCTCTCAGATAAAAAGATGATGATAGACCAGCATCCCAAGAACTGAGTTTCCAGGACATAGACAGGTATGCATGTAGCATCAGTTTAAGCACCAGCTAGCAATGGTTTTCAATCTGTTCACATTTGCCTGTCTCTGAAGCACCTCAGTAACTTTTTATTAAATAGCATTAAAAGCATCAAATTTTGCCCCACCACTTTTGGAGTAGTGGTGCCACCCCTGCAGCAGACATGGCCAAATGTAATAACTGTTAGCAGGAATGCAACAGTGCAATGAAGTACAGTGCTTGTGAGAGCCTGGTACAGCTGCCTTGCTTACAGAGATGCATACTGATATGCTTTCAGTGGCTGCATTTCATTCTCTGAACTTGAGATCACATCAGCAGGGAGTGCTGGTAGCTCTTCACTGGGGCATGAAGAAGGGCAGATACTGGCTGGAATGACAGATGAAGAGACCCTAGGCTTGAGAATAATGCCTCCAGTAGAGAGATGGGTCACATCATTAGTAGTACAGTATGAAGCTTTGTAAGTAAAGCCAGATTGGCTCTGAAATCTGGCAGCTGATGGTGAAATTACAGTTTCACCATCAAACTATCAAACACGGGTCTGCTCCACAGAAGTACGAGACCTATGCCAAATGGCTATACTGACTGTGGAAATGCAGTTGCTACTAGAAAAACAGTTACTAGAAATAGCAGATGGACCACAGAGCCTGGTCAAGGTTTTCATGATATTTTCTGATTCCAAAAAAAGGAGACAGAATCTACCCAGACTGCTGTTCTGTATGCTACGCATATGACATGTGATGCAGGCAGTGAACAAACATAATTCATGCAGCATGGTGGTGTAGCTTACAGCAGGTTATGGTCCTTGGGCATTGTAGATAATTTGAGTACTTTTGAGGGCAAGACTGGCTTTTTAGGGTGGGACGGTATCCACCCCTCTTGGGAAGGTGCTGCTCTCATGTCTTGCAGCATAGCTTATAGTCTCTGAATGGCCTAAGTAATCAGTAACTATCCAGTCAGGGATTGTTGCGATTCAGGGCCAGGCAGCAGAAGGGCTCTTTCCTGGCTCAGATCTTATCTGACTGAATGTTATCAGTTTGTAAATGTTAATTGTGACTTCTCTATGCATACAAAATTCAAGGCCATGTTCTAAGCCAACTGCTCTTTTCTCTACATATGCTACCTTTGGGTAGAATTATTCGTAAACATGGTATTAGCTTCCACTGTTATATGTTTCAGCAAAGCCAGATAACAGACGCCAGCTTAATAAAGTTAAGGAATGTGTAAAGGACACTAGACACTGGATGCTGAGTAACTTCCACCTACTTAATTCTGACAAGACAGAAGTACTTCTACTAGGACCAAGGCAGCTTTCTGGTTATATACTGTAGTAACTGTAGTAGGATGGCCTTTCACTTAATTCATGTGCTGCACCTAAAGACCGTGGGGTGATTAATGACTCTAGTCTCTCATTTGAACATGTTGTCTCATATGTTGGGCCTTCCTCAAACTCTTGCCAGAAATTTGGAAGCACACAATTACATAGGATGTCTTTGTATGCTGTAGCATTAAAATTTCCCTTCACTGAGACTAAGGGGTCAAGCCCAAACCTATTCCAGCATGACAATGCCCCTGTGCACAAAGCGAGGTCCATGAAGACAAGGTTGGCATTGAAAAGCTCGAGTGTCCTGCACTGACCCCTGATCTCAACCCCACTGAACACCTTTGGGATGAATTGGAATGCTGAATTGCACCCCAGGCCTCCTCACCCTGACCTAACTAATGCTCTTGTGGTTGAATGGGCAAATCAGCACAGCCACATGCCAAAATCTAATGGAAAGCCTTCCCAGATGAGTGGAGGTTATTAGAACAGCAAAGGCGGGATTAAATCTGGAAATCTGCGTTGTTCAAAAATCACATATGGGTCTGATGGTCAGGTGTCCACAAACATTTGGCCATGCAGTATAATAATAATAATGATGTCACTACAGGATACAGAAAAACTAGTAGATGCTTTTGTTACTGCTAGGTCAGATGCCTTGCTTTCTGGATGCTCCAGCAAGTGCATGAACAAGCTCCAGATCAGAAGGAAGGGATGGGGGGTATTCATAGGATATAGAGCTTTGGTAAACTGGGATGTTTTGATGCTGTCACCTACTCAACCTCATGCAATCACTTAGGTTTTTTAATGGTGGAGAAGCACGATGCTTTTTGTCCCAGGGTGCCTTCATTCCTATATTATCTTTTGGCTCTCTCTTTTAGCTACGCTGTCATGGCTAGACCTACTAGAGTCCCTGCTTCCACTCTGATCACAATGTACACTCCCTAAAGCACTGAAGGATGACAGCATACCTAATAATCTCTCTCTCTCTCTCTATGTATGTGTATATATATATATATATATATATACAGTATATATATATATATATATATATATATATATATATATATATATATATTCTTTCTCACACACACACACACACACACGACCTCCTGCAGCCTGATCTGATGGTGGTCTGATCCTGACTGTCTCTGTACTGCCAAACTAATAGTATAGCTGGAAGATTATAAGTCTTCCACAGCTGTGGAAAACTTATAATAGCACTATCTGGGGTCACCCAGAAGAAGACGAGTTCCCTTTTCAATCTGGTTCCTCTTAAGGTTTCATGTCTGGTTCCTCTTAAGGTTTCATCTTGTCTCGGGGAGTTTTTCCTTGCCACTCTTGCCTCTGGCTTGCTCATTAGGGATCTAAATCTACATCCGGATTTCTGTAAAGCTGCTTTGTGACCATGACTCTTGTTAAAAACACTATATACTCTATAAATGGAATTGAAGCATGCAAGCCTTTTTGATGGAAGCCAGAGCTGTCATGGTCATAAAGGCAGTCCAAATTGTGAGTGACCACACACCACCCATATATATTTTCTATTACAGGCAGGGATGTTGACAGCAGCAGCAGCCCCAGTGGTAAAACTGTGAATGCTTCACTTCAGACCATTACAGCATTGACTGAATGGCTGTCATTCATAACAGAAAAGCTTGCATCAAGAGCAAGTGTATGGGCCTTCAGGCTTTGGTCCAGTGCGTGTTTTCTACTTTGAGGTATGCCCTTATGTGCAAAAATGTAAAATAGTAATGACAAATGACTCACAGCAAGGCTGGGGAGTGTGTGGAAAAACTTGAAAATGAAAGGAAGATGGTAGAATGAGTCTCCTTGAAATGAATGCTACCATCAAGGGGGCACAAACTCGCAAGGGATGTGAAAGGATGTCAACCTGTTTCAGCATGACAATGTCCCTGTACACAATGCGAGGTCCATAAAGACATGGTTTGTCAAGGCTGATGTAGAAGAACTCTAGAAGAGTAGAAGAGTGTCTTGCACAGAGCCCTGACCTCAACCCCACTGAACACCTTTGGGATGAACTGGAACACCGACTGCACCCCAGACCTCCTCACCAACATCAGTGCCTGATCTCACTAATGCTCTTGTGGCTGAATGGACAAATCCCAAAATCTCCAAAAAAAAAAAAGCTCCAAAGCTCCAAAATCTAGTTGAAAGCCTTTCCAGAAGAGTGGAGGTTATTATAACAGCAAAAGGGGACTAAATATGGAATGGGATGTTAAAAAAACATATATGGGTGTGATGGTGAGGTGTCCACAAACTTGGCCATATAGTGTGTGTAAGCGTATGGACTCAAGTCATGACTTTCATGCACTGAAAATATAATGAGACATCAGAGTGATAGGTTTGAAAACAACATTTATGTATATGTTGCTTTTCTCACATTCAATTAAAAAACAAAACAACAAACAAAAAGTAGTTACATCCTCCAAAACCTTTAGCTGTGGTCATATCAGCATGGCCTTTTGATAGCCAAAGCACCCATGCCATACACAGTCTGTATGCCACCAGTACCACGAAGCACCGGTTTTATGCTGTGAAATCATAGAGTCAAGTAGTTCATTTTGCTGAGTGAGCACAGGTAGACCACAGAGCACCAATGGACCAGAGGAATGCAACAGAACACATCGCACAGAGCTGACATAACTGTAAAATAAAGCACACAAACTGAAAGAGGCCAGAGCTTCCATTTACTCACACCTGACTGACACATCCCAACTCAGAAGACTAAAGACAGTCAGACAGACCGTGTTAGAGAAGCAGCTCGCAAATGTTGGCAATGTTGGCAAAAAACAAATGCCAAAAGTAATCAGATGCTGTGACTGTCTAAGACCAGAAAAAATGAAAACAGAGAGAGACACACACTGTTCGTGAACTAGCTGGCTAACCTTAGCTAGCAAGCTAAAAACATAATAAACTAGTTCCTGGCTAATATTTTGGTAGTTAGCTAATCAGCAAACAATTAAAATATTTCAACTGCTCAGCAAGAAGAAGCCAACTCCACATCACTCTCGAATCTCTTCAGAAGTTAACGCGATGATCCCTATTTGAACCTGGACTCTGAGGCTCTCACTTTATTACAGGTGGCTCCCTAGATATCTAGGGTTTTTTTATTTGAACCACTGGTGTCGCTGCAGAGAATAAGGCCTGTTATATACTCTATGCAAGTCAACAAGGATGCAAGGTGCTCTGCAAGGGGCATTCCCAGCCTATGCACATAGAATTTGTGTGCTTCCAAAATTTGTGTGATGCAATATTCCAGGTATGCCGATACAGGCACTATATGTTAGCATTACCCAAGGCACATCAAAATCACAGAAGAATGCATTTCCAGAAATATCAGCCATTTCAAATCTCTGTAACATTGCGGCTTTTACTTTACTGCCCCCTTGCAAATTAGCCATGTATGACTCCAACAGTGTTCCAGAATTTGCGTACTTGCATAGAGTATGTAACAGGCCTAACAGGGTCTTATGTTGGGGTAGCCTCCATGTTCACTCTCAGGCTCAATGCTGGTACTTATGCAGCAGTCACTGATAGTGGCTGGACCTTCTTTTGTGCCCAAGGTTGTGATGTATGTAGATTTTTGTTAAAGGTCAAGGGAAAAACATGATTATCGAGGCATGGGACAAAAAACCTATAATAGAATGTTCCTGACCTTCTTGTCAGTCAAACGGACAATCCTGTAATAGTAATTCATGGTCAGCATTTACAGTGAACCCTGTGTCAGGGGTGTCAGGTGAGAATTGACAGGAAATTTGTACACCTAGGTTATATGCCAGCTCAGATACATCAATCATCGTCATGCATCAGCTTTAGGCAGTAAAGAAGTTTGACTGTATGGTGGCAGGCAAGAGTTAACAACCAGTCAGAGGAGAGAAAGAAAGAACAGGTAAGGCATTTATTATTTGTCCTCTGATGGGAAGCTAATGATTGTGTTATTTCCCTGTATTTTTGTGTTTGAAACTCGTTATACTGGGTGAGATTAAGTCATCCTTGGCATTAGCTCACTGTGTTTTGACTAGTATGCTAACACATAATTTGGCTCGTGCCTCATGTGTCGACAGGCTGGAGAACAGAATACACAGTTTAGATAATAGATAATAAAGTCATGCAGAAAGAGTAAACAAAATATACAAATCGGACAAAACCAGACATGATACTTGTATTTCAGATAGCTAGTTAGATTTAGTGGGCTAGTTTGTCTTTCACACTTATAGATGCATGGAGCCATCTCTGATGCAGATAGACAATAGCCTACACAGAAGCATTACCTCAGTAATGTTGATGTGCACTATGAAGTTTTTTTTTTTTTTTTTAATTCTCATAACAGTGAGGACACACAAAGCAGATTATCATATCCTCAGAGCGGCCATGCCCCCAAACCCCATATTACTATAATAAATTGCTTGTCACTACACCATTGGTGTCATTAATTTTAGGTAATTAATTTTAGGTAAAGGTGTTATTACTTAGAGCAATTATGCAGTTTGGGATACAGTCCTCAATTCTCTTTGTT
The DNA here is from genome assembly GCA_022758105.1 of Pangasianodon gigas. NCBI lineage: Eukaryota > Metazoa > Chordata > Actinopteri > Siluriformes > Pangasiidae > Pangasianodon > Pangasianodon gigas. The sequence continues at coordinate 4,194,009 of CM040472.1, read as the reverse complement.
TACATTCGCAGCCATGATATTAATCTGTGTGGCAGAGAATGACAGCACAAACTATGTTACAAAATGCTCTTCCACAAGTAGCTCGCCATAGCATTTTTCTATCACAGAGCTGACAGCTTAAAACCTTGTGCCAAATTTTACCAGACATCTCTGACATTAATATTTTAGGTATTCCAGTTTGACTCTCAGCACCCATGTCCCCCTGAACACTGAATAAATTTTTACTCCCAAAAATTACCTATTACAGCTTTAGAATGATGCTGGAAAAAAGACCCGTACTGTTTTGAGCACCAGCCAGTTTGCATAATCAACTAGGGTTGTTGGCAGAAGTGTTACTAGGCATATTTCACTGCAATCATAGGATGCTTTCATTTACACGTCCCCTTTTCAATGCCAGATTTTCTGCTTGCACATGACCAATAAACACTTGAGCAAACATTTCCTACCATAGTATAAGGTTTGCCATTAGGACCATATGTATATGACTTAATAACTTAAAACTCTGGGCCATTCTTTCTCACAAAATCAAATATGCAACATGGCTGGAGCATTAAGTTATTTATGCTTAAAACCAGTGTAGTGTTGGTGAAGGACCAAATTGATACTGACACATGTTCTGATAAAATGAAGCCTGCAGAAAAGAACTGTATAATCAAAGCTGTTGAGACAGGTCAAGCTGTTTCTTTAGACCTTTATCAGACATATAGTTACATTAGGGGACAGACCCAGCATGCCTGGGACTTTTCTTACCTTATCATTGTATCACACTAGGTCAAAGAACATACTATTTCAAAGAATCCCATCAAAATTACAGGCTTGATTCTTCTAATGCTGAAATATTTGCAGATTACTTCATGGAAAGTGTGAATTGAAACTAGTGTTCAAAAGTTTCACAGTTTTCCCTTGTTCATTTCATTTTATCAACCTTAAAGCTATTTGGCTTTATTGCAAATAACTAAATCATGCACATAGAAAATGGTAGCTCATTTAATGTTCTAATTCTGGAAAAAACAATCTTATTCCAGTCAAGGGGAGCCATGAACAGCAGCATTATGAGTCATATGTAGAAACCCAGCAAAACGGAAAAATCAGAACACGAAACTCAATGGGCAAACTAAGAAGAGCATACTGAGCATACCATAAGTGTTTTATAAAGTTCCAAAATATTTACACACTTGAATAAAACGAAAGTTTTTTAGTAAAAGGTGGGATATGAAATAGCAAGAGAAATCGTCAGGGGCTTAAAAACACCAGACAGTTATTTTTCCACAAGCAAGTGGCAATCCCAACTCTGAATTTTCTAAGACCCTGAAAGAAGAGACTGTAGACATGTCTTCCTCAACTGCCACCCATGTAAGGAACCAGAAGCTCCCTTTTTGGCAGTAAAATAGAGTTACATTTGACTAATGATCTGGTTATACCAGTAATGTGATGCATACAAGCCACATGAGTTTTTGTTTTCCTGGTTTTCTCGATTTACTTTAACATGATGATGTTCGATATACACCAGACAGTTTATACCCATTAAGGTTAGTGCTAAAACAGCTTTACACTGGAAAACCCCAATGAGATAACAGAATCTTAATATAATCTTAACAAGGGTCACAAAAAAACATTTATGAGTTTATGGTAATGCTATGAATGACAAAAATAATAAATTTAAAAAACCCCAAGCCATCTTGTTTTTAGGTTGTTAATAATTGGATTGTATGTAGTATCTTGTTTAAAGATTTGTTTTCAAAATCAGATCCAATTGTGGTTTAATGTTTTTTTCTTATGGTTGTTCTTGGTTGCCTAAATAACACTATGTGCCTGTGTGTGTAAGTACTGCAATGATTATCTTAATGAAATAAGATAGTGTCAAAGCTGTCATTTGAAAATAAATGACTACAAGTTTTGTTGTGATTCTCTCCACAGGTTTGTATAGAAATGTCAATTCTAACAGTGACCATATTGTGTAGCAACATTAACTGATAATGTTAATAATGCTAAAATAGTCAGTCAATAATTAAGACTGGCTACCTGATCCCCTTTTGCATGGTTATTCACCTGTACTGGAAATGGCTAGTAGTTCACTCACAAGCAGTCTCACTATTAGACAGCTGAGAAACAAGAGTGGGGGAAGTGAAGATAAATATCCGGCAAAACAAATTTGTTGGAATTTGAGAGGGTGGTTATGGTTATGGTGTTTATATAGTATCTTCAATAAATTGGGTAAGGCCATGTAAGGAACTGTCCAAACTAGGCTTGCCTGATCTTACAGTAAGCAAAGAGTAAAGCTCTACCTTGTTTTCTAGTGTTTCACACAAAAAGTCGTTTCAAAAGTCTTGCAAACTTGAGAGACAAACTGAAATCAACCGCTAGCAGAAGCAAATTCCCTTTCACGTTCCCATGTCCTTTATCAAATAAACTGTTAGTTTCATCAGGCGAATTTTATTCGCATTCTGTCTCACTCTTCCTGGCTTGTTACAGCCTAACTGACTAGAGTAGCCTGAATGCTGAAATTTAATTTAACAAGATCAGAGTTTCCAATTCCTTTGTTTTTGCTATAAACTGAAGATATTTGGGTTTGAGATCAAAAGATGAATAGGAGACGATAGATCAGAATTTCAGCTTTCATTTCCTGATATTTACATCTAAATAAAATAAATAAACTACATCTGGTAACTGCACCTAGAAAAAAATTAAGTTTTCCATGCTTTGAACAGCACATTTGCCCACATTAAGGTCAATGCTTCAACCTTCTGGTATTTGCTATTTGTATTATTATTTATACTACTCTACTTACTACTACTACTTACTTACACTACTCTACATGTTGATATTGGTTTTGATTATTTAACTGCAAGCCAAGCATTTTCAGGTTGTTAAAGTTTTATGCTCAAATTTACATCCACTCCTACCAGAGAGGAGTTTGATCATACAGATACATCATAATTTGATGAATAAGAAGACTGGGTGAAAAACGCATACTCTTGTTTTAAGATCAGATTAATAAACAAGGACCAGAAACAATATTAATAAATATTCTTTCTGAGTAGCTGTGCTTCGCCCTGGAAATCCTGTAATGGTAATTCACCGCCAGAGCTGGTGGAACCAAATTGTAGGAAATTTTTAACTGTATGACATGCCAGCTCAAACACGTGCTCTCATCATGCCAAAAAAAAGTATGACATAGCACGTTTGAACTGTTAAAAATTTTCTGCCAAACCACACTGACATGTGATGTGGATGCCAGCTGACAGACTTGCCAATCTATACTTTGACCTAGGCAGTCTCAATCAATTAAAAACCCACTTGGTGATAAGTTCACATCTCAGAAATAAAATGCTGATAGTTCTTTAACTAAAATTCCTTACCAAATGTCTTTAAAGTTGAATTTTATCTAGTGCACAAGCAAGTCAAACAAGGTGTTTCAAAGTTGGAACATTTTCTCTCTGCAGGAGCTTCATAGTAGCGAGGCCCTTTTCATGGGAAAAGGCATCCCTATGTAATGATGCCTGGAACTCAAGATTAAGCCATAGTCCAAATAAGCCAATCTGGGGGTCAGGGGGTATCTATACAGAGAGTGCGAAAGTGCTCCAAATGCCAAGACTTTATACTAGATAACGTTCAACTTCAAGAACATTTGGTAAGGCATTTTAGTTAAAGAACTATGAGCATTTTAATTGATTCCCAGATGTGAACTTATCAACAAGTGGGTTGTTAATTGATTAAGCTGAGACTGTCAAGGTCAAAGTAGAATTTGGCATTTTTATAAGTCTGTCAGCTAGCATCCACACCACATGTTAGTGTGGGCTCCAAAATCACAGTGGAATAACATGCAGATCAGATTTACAGCCATGTTATATTAAAGTTAACTGAGCGGGATCCCACTGCTTCAACAGGAAAGGATACCATCAGAGAATCCATTGCATACATCTGACACAATAAAACTGCATTTCTTTACTTGATGCAGGCTATTAATAAGGATTCATCTGTCAAAAAAGGGGATTTGAAAGGGCTCCTGTTACAGGAGAAACGGAAAGTACCTCACTCTGAATGTTAAGAGTTTACATAATGTCACAAGCAGTTCCTCCTTCGTTCCAGTTGTGAGATATATAAAGCAGGAATCATCAGACCACAGGCTCACACATTCTAACTGAATTCTTACTGAGGCTCCACAATCTGGCCCAATATTCACCCACTCACATTTGAAAGCCAAAAAAGACTTTTTATTTGGAAATTATTTTCAATGTATAGTAATTGGGCTAAGATTGGTTTTTTACTGCAGTAAAGAGAAGAGCATATTATAGTTTCAGCCTTTACAGAGCCATGCTTGCTTCCTGTGTTTAAGCTGCTAGAGGGTATTTTCCCTGTGCACTGCTTTTTCCAATGCTCTTTTTCCAATAGCGTGTAAACCAGATCCTCTGGAGAACCGGTCAGCTTTACCCTACTTATGAAAAGGCACACCACTGAACTGCTTCAATCAGTTCCTCAACTTAACATTTTTAAGGCTGATGTATGCTTCTAAGTGAACATGGTTAAAATGTCTTCAGAGCAATGGAAAGGCAATTCTTATTGGGCAGAGCATAGCAGCTTGCGCAGACAATGTTTGATGCTTCACTCACTGCTCACGGTTCAGTCTGAGTGAATCTCTTAGTTTAAATGTATTCTCCATAGCACGGTGGAAGCAGTGTTCTTTTTTTTTACCCATTTTCTCCCCAATTTGGTCACTTGCCAATTCCCACCCACCAGCCAGATCTCCCCACACAACAGCTACCAACCAGTAAGGTGACGGCTGACATATGCTTCCTCCAAGAAACATGAAGCCAGCCAACTGTATCTTTTCAAATTGCTGTGTCACAGAGCAGCAAAACACTCAGAGAAAAGCACTATCTTCTGCATTTTCTGTTTTTTACTGGATATTACAGCAATACCCAATTTCATACAGGTTGTGATGATTGGCTGGGCTCTGTAAAACCTTCTTACCAAGCAAATTGTATTTTGACTAATAGAATTTGGGCCAACAGTGAAATTACATATTATCTTTTCGATATCTAATATAATAATATCCTGTTGTGTTCTCTATTTAAAAATTGTTCCATTTAATATGTTTTGTCACATTTGAAGTTATGGGAGTAGAGAATTTATCTGCTGATGTGAATGCTTAATTAAACAAGACAAATAACTTTTTCCCCACCTGCATTTTCTTGTGGAGGTTACATCATTATCTACTGATACTGTAAGGTAAATCTTGGCATGTGGTCTCAAATGGTTTTGATGGAAAAAAGAAATAATAATAAACATCAGTTTATATTTAATATATGACAGTCAAATGTAATTCATTATTTTACTGTTTTAATAGTGGGAAATGGTCAAATGCATGCAATACTGAAGAGTACAGAATGCTGTGCACCTACATGACATTCACTTTTAAATCATAATATGGAAAAACGCAAGTCATGCAAGTAAGACAAAAACAAAATGTGCTTTCATATACACTCACCCGCAGCTTTATTTTGGAAGACCATAGTAATACTGGGTAGGGTCTCCCTTTGCTCTCAGAACAACCTCAGTTCTTCATGGCGCAGATTCCACAAAGTGTTTGAAACATTCCTTTGAGATTCTGGTCCATGTTGACATGATTGCGTCACAGAATTGCCACAGATTGTCAGCTGAACTTTCATGCTGTGAATCTCCCGTTCTACCACATCCCAAAGGCACTCTATTGCATTCTGTTCTGTTGACGGAGAGGCCAATAAAGTACACTGAACTCATTGTAATGTGAATGGAACCAGTCGATGACTTGTGCTTTGTGCCATTGCGCATCATCATATTGGAAGTAGCCATTATAAGATGGGAAAATTGTAGCTATAAAGGGGTGCTTGTAGTCAGCAACAATACTCAGATTGGCTGTGTCATTCAAATGCAGCTGGATTGGCATTAAGGGGCCCAATGCGTGCCAAGAAATCATTCTTCACATCATTACACCACCGCCACCAGCTTGAACTGTTGGCACAAGGCAGGTTGGGTCCATGCATTCTTTCTGGTGATGCCAAATTTTGACACTGCCATGTGCATGTCACAGCAGAAATCAAGATTCATCAGACCAAGTGATGTTTTTCCAATCTTCAACTGTATAGTTTCAATGAGTCTGTGCCCAGTGTAGCCTCAGATTCCTGTTCTTGGCTGACAGGAGTAGAAACTGATGTAGTTTTCGGTTGTTGTAGCCCATCCACCTCAAGGTTCGATGTGTGTTCTGTGATGCTTTTCTGTTCACGATGGTTGTAAAGAGTGGCTAATTTTCACAGTCTTCCTGTCAGCTTCAGCCAGTCTGGCTATTCCCCTCTGACCTCTCTCATCAGCTACCCACTACATTTCTAGTCTTTTGCAACATTATGTGTAAACTCTTTGGTTTGAGAATCCTAGGAGATCAGCAGTTTTAGAAATACTTCAACCAGCCCATCTGGTACCAAAAACCATGCCACGGACAAAGATGTGAACATTAACTGATGTTCTTGACCTGTATCAGCAGGATTTTGTGCATTGTGCTGCTGTCACATGATTGGCTGATTGGATAATTGTATGCATGAGCAGGTGTACAGGTGTTGCGTATACCATGTAGCTCGTTTGATGGATCCTCTTACTGTTCTCAGGGCCTTCTGAAGTTCATTCTGGATACTTCGGATGAAGTGCTCAGCAAAGCACTTCTTTAGCTGTCCATATTCCATTGTAAACATGCTATTCCACCACCAGAAGACAGGGAGCAGTTAAAGCTTTTGTGGATGGATTTCCTCTTTTCAAACTGGCGGACCATAATCTAGATGTAGACTGAGCAAAGTATATCAGTGGGTTGAACAGAGTGCTTGAAAATATACTGTAGCAGTGCCATAAACATATAAAAAAAAAAAACTTGCCATAGTTCAGTGACTAGTTTTCTGAACATGAACCAGCTTGGCTTCCACAGCAGATCCTCGGTCATGGTTTTTCCAACCACACGCATTTATGTAAATTATTTATGACTAGAGATTTATTAGATACATTTTTCATTTGGGGCAAATGTTAAGTATAAGTGACCCCATTGACTAAGGCTGTTAAAGATAACTTTAAATACATTCACTTCCACCTATGCATGACCACCTTGCCAAAAGCACAGCACACTGCAAGACAGGAAGCACGGTGTTTCTGGTAACTAAGCGTACACACGTATGCACACAAAAACCCTTCTCAACAGAGCAATTACTGTCAGACAAGGGCATCCAGATGTTATACAGAGTTTGTAGGCGTTATCCCACTTGTAAATGAAAGTAAAAAGCATGAATAATTTTCAGATGCCCATAACTCATAGGACTTCTGCATTTATTCTACACACCACCCACACAGGAGGGGTGTGAACTGTAATGTGGCTCTCCAGGACTAGGAGATGAAACAGATTTTAGCAGAATTTACATACAGGATGACGCTGCATTATATACCACACTTATTCATTAAACATAATGCACATGAAATTCCCTCTGCACTTTTAAAAGCCAGTATAAAGGCTACAGGTTTGTTTAGGTTTACTCATTTTGAATGTTCACACACAAGAACACCTCCTCCAACCAAGACTTATACAAACACATACAGTATAGGTCATGGCACCTCAAAGAATGACACACTAAAACACAAATACCAGCAGTGGGTTAGAGAGGCCACAGGGCAGTCCCTCTTACAGTTATGCCTATTTACAGCACAAGCTGCAGGAACGGTAATGACCCAATTCAAAGCATAATGTAGTGTCTCTACCAGCAGCTGATCTTGCTCTCAGCATAACACGCATCTGGAGTGAGAGGGAAAACATTGGCCAGATATGACAGTTCAGAATTGAGCAAGCATGGTTGACGCTTCAGTCATTTGTGCAGCCGATTCAATTCAGAGATGACTGAGGGGCAAAGTAAGGAGATGATTCGCTGTCGGAAGACAGTTTGGAAATTCCATAGCCTGCTTTGAAAACAGACCAAGCTCTTGATATAATGTGATATTCAGGGCAGCCAAGTAGTTTGAATAAATCCTATAATCGGATAAGAAATATTTATAGAGACCAAACAACTAACCTTCTCAGGTTTCAGTCTCAGTCATGAATATAATAAAAACATGACATAAGTTTCCAGTAATTTGAGTGAAAGTGCCATAATGAGGTCAGCAACCATAACAGAAAACATGTAGTACCACAAGTTAGTTGCTCACCATTGCCCCTAGGTGGGACAGATGAATAGCACGGTCATGCTCCCATATAATAAATACTGAAATTACCACCTGCGTCTATCGGCTTTTACCATTTTGAGCCATTATGACCTTGTAAGACCTCAACCAACTATTAAACATTTAATGAAGAATGATAAATTGATGAGGTAGAAATTTTCTTGTAAAAATGTCTTGAAAATAAGGGAAACACTGAATTTTAAGTTTTTTTTAATGTTCAAAAGATCTTCACACAGCAGGGACCCTCAATCTTATCAGGAAATCGTTGATCTGGCCGTAGCCTTTCAGTTCAAACATACAGAAGTGACACCAGATTCCCCTTGTTTAATTAGATGCTCTTGGTCTTTAAATGACTGTCAGGTCTCCTATTTGGCTGGGATGAATACATGTAGCCACACCGCTGCTTTGTGAATAAGTGTGAATACCTCTCTCTTATAGCTTTTCATGCTATCATTCACTCCATCTTCTTTTTGAGCTTCAGTAGCAGCTTCTTCCACCCACTACCCGTTTATATCCAGAAATCATACTGCACATTTTAAAGCAGGCAAACCTGCATAGTAACTCTCAATATTAATCTTTTAAATCATTAAAACCATTCATGTGTTTATCAACATTATCATTAAATAGTTGCTTATGTACAATCTGTTTGTAGACAGGCTATCCCCAGATAGGCCGTTAATGCTTTGATTTGTGATGTCAGTGACATAATTTCACTGGTGCTGCCCTTGATACCAGTACGGGGCAGCCCGGGCCTGCGAACACCCCCACAGCTGCTGTGGAATGTCCCTGAGCCCATACAGGCTCAGGCATGTTCAACGTTACAGGCCACTTTTAAACATGGAACCAGTGAGAGAGAGAGAAATTTATGGAAAGAAATATTACATGGCCAAGTAAGAATGTTGCAAGGGAATTGGTGAACTTATTCCTACTGTGTGATGCACGTTGAGAAAATATGGAAGAGAAAAAGATTAGAGGGGTGTGTGTGTGTGGGTGTGTGTGTGTGGGTGTGTGTGTGTTCGAGAAAATAACATTTTTGGTTTGGGGAGAAGCTAGGGTCTGCATCAATGTTAATGAGTTATGAGACAACTTCCCTCTTGGGTTGAGGTAACTTCCAACAGTTTTTAAGGTCTCCTTGCAATGCTGTAAATGCAGGAAGTGAGCCTCTAAAGGCAGATAGGCAGCATTCAACTCAATTTAAAATGCTACCTCCCTCTCTCTTTCTCTCTCTCTCTGATGTGTTTAAGGGTGAGGCAGGTTCATGCGGTCTTCAATAAGTGTGCTCTCTGCTCCCTGCATCTCTATGCACTGGCGTATGTTGGCTATGACGCTGCTGAGACGCCGGTCGAGGGCTGCGAGGTGAGGCTCAGTCAGAACTGGGTGGGCAGGGTCATGGGCCGTAGCCTGGCGCATAGCTGAACTCAGAGCTCCGCCCTTCAGCAGGTTTAATCGGTTCCAGGTGGACACACGTACCCTGAGAGAGGGACAGAGAAATTGAGAGTGTGAGCAAGAAACAGAAACGCAGTGAGTAGGAGCAAGAGAAAGTGAGAGCAAGAAACCAGATTGAAAGTCATTGTGAGAGGAAAGTATATGCAGCACTTGCAAATTGCACCAGTACAGGTTGACATTCATCAATTTGTAGGAAATAAAGAGAGAAGTACACATGTATGAATTAAAAGAAGAGAAGAAAGCAGAAAGGAAAAAAGCCTGCTGAGCAACCCCGTATCTACTGTATTAAAAAGGAGCTGATTCTTTGCAATCTTTTCTCTCACTCTCTTTCTAGCACACACAAATCACATATACAGAAATGCCTGAGCACACACACAGAAACCAGAAGAGTGGGCAGGAACAAATAGGTCCAGTCATGAAATGATTATTAAACCTTTCACGAAAGGAAGCCAGAAACGAAGGCAGCTCTTATGTCCTGTTTGCTGCTACTCACTTGAATACTTCTTGGAAGCCTAATATTCTGAGTCATTATCAGAAGCTCAGCAACCTCAATAACCGACCCCTTTAACTACACCTCTACTGACCACAAAGTTAAAACTTCACAGGAATTTTTAAAAATATTTTTTAATCAGTTCTCATGATAAAATATTGTTTGATCTAATTTACTTTCTAAAACTCTCTACAAACACTGCTTTGCTATGCTTGTGCGGTGATCTAGAACGCAAGCAGACTAACGGAAACATCGGGTTATATTGTGTTAGAGTAAATATCCATATTTCATTTTGTTTGTGATTCAGTCAGACTTGCAGTTATTGGGAAAACAATAGCTGCCTGTGTAAGAGTACAAACAGTCAATTTCTACTAAATAGTAACTGCTCTGTTTATTTCCATCTAAATGAAGCAAACATCTGAGTATAGGGGTGCATCAGAATTGGGTCCAAACCAAAAAAAAAAAAAGTCAGATATAAGATCTCGGGACAAAGAAAGGACATCTTAAGCTTTCGGTGGATTAAATGACTAATTCTTTATATTTTTGGAAATGGGAAATAGAAAATAAACAAAATAACTGTGGGAGCAAGTCGGATGAGTCAAACATTTGGTGGGAGCAGCCAAAGATTCCTTGGGAGCGGCCAAGAATTGAAACCACCGCACCCAAGTGACAGTATGTGGAGATTCCCACATACTGGGTTTAGATTATAAGCCTGACTGCCTAAATTACAGCATAATTCAAAGCGTGATCTATACAATCCACTATTAATATTATTGGTTTGTTAAAATGTTTTGGGTTCAATGAAGAAACACAATTTGCCAAACAGTCTCTACTAAGACTGGAGCTTCATGGCTGAGGCAGAAACTTTAATTTTTAATTATTAGTTTAGGTATTCACAGCTTTTAAAATTTGTGCGTGTGCATTCATACCGATAATAAAAGGTGTGAATTTGGACACTCACATGCAGCACTGATAAAGAGGAGCCAGAATGCTTCGTTCATCTAAAGCTGGGTTCCCGAAACTGCAAACCAAGAACACACATTCATTTCCAGTGCAACTTCTACATATTTTTACTCATCTAACTTCTGTCCTTCTCTCATCACCTTTTGGCATTGTCCAGTAGAATGAGCATGCTGGCTCCGCCGTCATCTTGGAAACTCTCATAATGATGCCGATCCGCGTTGCCAATTAGGTAATCAAAAATAGATGTGTCAATCACGTCCAAGAGGCGTGGACCAGCATCGTACGGAGGCATCTTCTTTACTGCTTCACAGTAACTCTCATCATACTCCCACCTAACTCAAACACAAAATCAAATATGAGATAAAACACAGATAAAATATATTTTATCTACAGATCCCATGACCAGCATGACTAGAAGTAAAATTTCAGAGTAACTCTGCATGCCATTTGATCACACAAGTTGTTACATGGGTGATTGATGGCGCATCAGCCATAACAATATCCTCCCCAAAGGAAGACACTGACGCAAGTTATCTTCATTTAAAAAGAATTTTCGATTTTAAAGAACATATTTTTGAACTTGCATTTTTTATTTAACCCTTTCATGCATAGTGTTCACACTTAGGAGCCGTTTTTTTTTAGAAAAATATAAGATGTAATCCACCTCCAAATTTCTGATTTCTGTTACTCTCCAGACTCAATGCAGCATGTCACTGGTAAATCTTTACTAACTTTCTACATAAATTTCTAAATTACATAAAATATTTTGTGCCAGACTCCCAACAAACACCTTTTTTAAAACTTTTTTTACTGAAGACATTTTTTCGAAATCAGCTGTATCATGTAAAAGTCCTACACTGCATTCATTCAGGTATTTCTATTGTCAAGAATATTGCTACATTTTGATCAAAAATAATATTTTCTTAAATTCTGATCATTAACATAAATATTTTAGACCTGCATATTAACAGTTTTTGTTCATAAATACAGTGGAAGATTGTATTATTTCAGGTGTATTAGTTGATATTTAGAAAAGGTAAAAATTCACAACAATTTTAAGTTTTGGATATGTTTACATGTATACATATATCTCACCCCCAAAATCTTGAACGACTGAAAACTGTCATGTTTGTTGATGTAGCCATGTGCGTTTTGTTTTGTTTTAGTCTTGTCTCTGCCTCGTCTAGTCTTTGGTTTAACTCCCTATTGTCATGACTGTGTGCTCCCGTTTTGTATTAGTTGGCTCTAGCCAACCTCCTGACTCCGGCAAGGGTGTCGTTTCTCCACCTGCTGACTTTTGTGGATTATGCCAGCATTCCTGTCCTGACCAGTCAGCGTACTGGTTTCCAGAGTCATTGTGCCTGGCTGTCCTGTGTCTGCCACCTGGCTACACAGGGGATGTCGCTCTGCCTCACCAAGGGCAGCGCTTCATCCCGCCTCCCCAACTCCACGGATGACATCGTGCCTCCAACTTCATTGAGGATTTTACTCCTTCTGGACAATGCCAGCCTCAGATCCACCTGCCATTTTGTCCAGGACGCCCTTTTTGACACTCGTGGCACTTCGGGAGCCATGCCTTAAGGGAAGGGGTTTTGCTACAAATCCCCCTCTCTGCACACGTTGCGGGCCCCAGCGTGAATAGCACTGATTCTCTGTAATATACTGAGTTCCTGTTATGTTTTGTTTATCCAGTTATATGTGCGATTTGGTTTGATTTGAGTCTTGCCTTCAGCCTCTGTCTTGTCACTGGTTTAACTCCCTATTGTGTGCTCCTTTTTTGTATTAGTTCCTGAGTAGTTGGTCTATTTATACGCTCCTGTGTCTTTGCGAAGGCTTATTGTCGTTATCCTGAGCCTTATTCTTGTTTCATGTCTGGTATTTCCTGGTTTAGACCTTCGCTTGTGTTCACAGTTTCATTATTATACATTATCCTAGATTAATTTTGTCTGATTGCATTTTGAACCCCACTATGGACTGTGATTACAATTACTGGATTGCCCAAAATTAATACCTCACTGATTTCATGCCCTTTCGTCTTGCCTCAGTTCACAGCAAAAAAAAACAACAACAACTAAGTACTGACTTACCGCTCACAACCATAATCCTACATGAGAAAGAGGCACAACTGACACTGTTATTTCGGGGGGGAAAAAATAGCCACATGATGACTGCGTACCTGGCGAGTTTGCCCTCTCTGTACGTGCGTCCCCATGGATGTCTGTGTTTCTGCAGTGGCCAGACGTCAGGGAGCCAGAGTGTCACTGATCCCTCCATTATGTCACCCTCAGCACATGCAGGCTCACTCTCCCTGCAGTAGTAACACTTCCCATAGAAGCAGGTATTATTCCCTACAGGCACACACAAGGGACAGATACCACACAAAGCCAGCATTAATCACTGCAATTATAATACATGCAATTTTAATACATTCCTTTGGTGCAAAAAGTTGACATCATACAAATTAAATATTGCAAGAATACTATAAATTTACTGCTATAGTTGGGGTTGGTTGGGAAAAAGCATCATATGACATGACTGCATGTATTTTATAACCCCACTGCCAGACTGAAATCCTACATATTCCTCCTAAAATACTAGTGAAAAAAGCTTTAATGTGCTCTAACACCCTCAGAGAAACAGACATAACGCTGATTAGTGTCAACTAACGATAACACACTTAGGGATGATTCATAGTTCTGCACCGAAGCACGGTTTGCGTCTGAATCAAACACAATGAGGTGGCTTGTGGGTAAGTGTGGCATGCAGATATGCACTGAAGAACTCAACTACTGTCCTCTGAGAAGCTAACTGTCTATGTATCTATGGTTATGGATGTGTTTCCATTTGTATGGCAGGAACTGTTGTGACGAGGCTTCATGAGCCATATCAGTGATTTTATCAGTAGTTTCAGGGTAACACAGTTCCAAATACATCACAAGTGTAAACAATTCAGCCTGCAGAATTGCACATTATTTTCTTTTTCTTTGAAAGTAAAGACTTACAGTGTAGCAACTCTTAAAAAAATAAATATATGGGGAAAAAAATTAATAAAAAACTAAAGCAACTCAATGCTAGAATTGTGGATTTAAACACAATTGATTCAATACATAAACCATTTGATACTGCTTAGTGCAAAAAACAATCTGGGAAGTGGACTGGATATGCTCAATTGCCCTTAGGTGCGAATCTGTGTGTGCATGCGCTGACCAAGATAAAACGGTTACTGACAGTCAGTAAATGAATGAACGAATACATGCTTTTAACCCCTCTGTCTGAATACATTACTACATAATTCCTCCAAGACACTAGTGGCAAGTGGGAGGAAAGTGTAAATATGATCTAACGGCTACTTTCAGACAAATCATCAATGATCAAGATCAAGATTAACACTTATTCAACTTTGTCTGGACACTTCTCAATGCTGTTGTTGAGGCTCTTCCCTCGTGGTTAAGCCATGTCTTGACTTGCATCTTCACTACATCTATTATAGTTACGCAATTCAGAGGACGGAAATCTGTTTGCGGTTGCTGCTGCTTTCTGATTACACCATCAAAATGGTATTAAAAGAAAAGACACCTTACTGGAGAAAATTTCTACAGCATCTTCCAGATTATAAAGCAATTCATTGCTAGAACTGTGGATTTAAACAGTTGAACTGCTTCACATGAACCGTTTCATACTGATTAATACAGATTTCTGAAAACACTTCAGAAACCCTTTCGGTGAGAACTGACTTGGATTATAATTGACCATGCAAGATTTCTGTTTTCCCCAGAACTTTTCAAAATAAAGTTACACTCATATCAGCTTCTATTTATTATTCCTACAGTGAAACAGGGAACTTTCCATTGTTTTTGCCTCAGAATCTGCCTTTTTTTTTTTTTTTTTTTTTTTTTTTTTTTTTTTTTTTTTTTTTTTTTTTTTTGCTTTCCCTTTTCTGTAAAGTCTGGTTTAGTTCATGAGACTCTGCAGCCGTTATGTGAAAGTACGTAGGTGGCACCTATGAGATCACACGTGTAAAATGTCTTGACATGCGCACAGTTACATGGTCACATGTATATATTATAAACTAGACCTTATTTTGCTTTGTCTAGAGCCCTGCTCTCCTGGTTAATGAATGTCTGTTCTACATGTTTTCACTACAAGCAATGCAAAATGCTTATAGAGAGTTTATTTCCTGTTTTCTGGCTATAGAAACCAAATCAAATTGGTCAGTGAAAAGCATCATAGGACATGTCTGCATGCAGTGCAGTAGTTTAGTGATGCAGCAGGTAGCGTCGCTGCCTCAGCTTCAGGGTCCCCGGTTCAATTCTGAGCATGTTCTCTGTGGGTTTCGTCCAGTTTCCTCCCACATCCCAAAAACATGCTTGTAGGTGGACTGGCTACGCTAAATTGCCCATAGGTGTGGGTCTGTGTGTGCATGGATCCCTGTGATGGACTGGTGTATTCCTGCCTCACACGGCCACTGTTCCCAGGAGAGACTCTGGATCCACTGCCAAAGTGACCAGGCCAAAATGATTACTGAAGATGAATAAATGTATGCAGGCTTTTAACCCCACTGCCAGAATGAATTACTACATAATTTCTTTAAGACACTAGTTGTACACTGGGGGGAAACAAACACGTATTAGTCCTTGTCTAGACACGTTGCAATGCTTGACTTCATGCATGCTCCCTGCATCTAGCATAGTTATACAATTAAGGAGCCAGTAAGCTGTTTGCTGTTGTTGCTGTTTGTCTGGTTTCAAAATAAAGCACATCAATTCATGCTGTCAGTAATGATTTACAATCTCTCTACTCCTCCCCATTTATCACAGCCAGCCTGTCTGAAACATGTTGATAAACTGTACAAAGGGCTCGCAGTACTGTCATAGTTCTGTCAGTCTTGTGTTCTCTCGTTCGCTGTACAAGGAGTCAGAGACCAGTAAAGCACAGGAGTTAAGGAATATTATTTTCAGAGTTAATTTAATTCCTTCTGGGTGCTCCTGATGGATGAATCTGTTTGAAGTAATGTCCTTAATATCCATCTTCTTCATACAGTAGAAATTTTATTTGAGATGCTTTCCACGGCAACTGGAGGGTCATGAAGCAAGAGAAGGCAGTTTAGAGATCAAAAGGGAAGAAAAAAATCCCTCACAAACCGTTCAGAAACCTCAAGCCTGTTTCAGACAATACACCTAGAAAAAACTTTTAGTACTACAAAGCAATGTGGGTTTTTTTCTAAAATCAACATCAAGATTCTGAAAACTTGATTAAGTTCTATTTATGTCCAACAAGGCACACCACAAGTCCATAAGTAGAGCTAAGGAAACTCCATTAAAGGTGGCTGAAATCCACTGTAATGACTAAGGATTTGAACTTGAATTATTGATATATCTGGCAGACGTTATTACATTTTTCTCTTCTGCAAACAGGCTCTGACCCAGTAAAAGCAAAGATGCTCAGCCCCTTTTCCTTAAAAGCAAGCATAAGATATATGTAGTTTCAAAACAGGGGCTGGGGTTATTTGGTGGCCAGGGGAAAGGATTGCCCATTGCCATTGTAGTTTAC
Organism: Pangasianodon gigas; assembly: GCA_022758105.1. Taxonomy (NCBI): domain Eukaryota; kingdom Metazoa; phylum Chordata; class Actinopteri; order Siluriformes; family Pangasiidae; genus Pangasianodon; species Pangasianodon gigas. The sequence goes on along the minus strand of CM040472.1, from coordinate 4,177,337 downwards.
CTCACAAGAAGCAGAAAGCTCTAAAAGGACTAAATGCTCCTCCAAATAAGTTCAACGTGCTAAGAAAAAGCAAAGAATGTAAAACTGCAAAAGACTGGGTGAAAAGTGCAAGGATGAGGATGCCTGGGACTGCCAAACTGCAAGGTGCTGAATGCACTCTGAGGCCTTGTGGTTTACCTGGGGTTTGACTGCAGGCAGCTGATCACACAGCTGCTGCTTAGATCCAGTGTGTAGAAGCAGACAAGAACCCCCTTGCAAAACCCCAGTGGAACAACCATGACCTCAACCTGCATCTCTGGGCTGAATCATACTCATACTTCTGCAAAATAAATGCACATAAAGATATCTATCTCGAGACAGAGAAAGGGGTTTATGGGTAAGCACGGCTTGCACAGGCTCAAAGGGGAAACCACGTGCACTATGCGTTGTACGAGTGTGTGATGGTGTGCATCAAAGCAAAAGCCGCTTTTTTGAAATGGGAAGAGTATTCGTTAGGGTTGTGATATAATCCGATCTATTATAATACTAAAGCAAACAGAGCAGTTTGAGGAACAGCTGACACAATAGGTGAAGCGTAATAAGCACTAATATGACACATCTTTAAAATATTACAAAAACAACAAAGTAACAGTGAATATTTGGAACAACCGGAGCTGTGCATGAGAAATGGAAAACAACGCGAGACAAATTTCAGCATAAAAAAATAAATCGCCACAAATTATTAAGTACAGTGTGAACAGTGTAAACTTTATCATCATAGATAGTACTTTTGTCTTGCAACTTATGCTTTATAAAAGTTAAAATCAAGAAGCTTCCTTTTTTTTTTTCCCGTACATTCTGGTTTGGGACATGCGACACTGCCCCCTAGTGCACACAAACAATATGTCTGGCAGATCTACATGCACAAAGTAGTATAAAAGCATTCTGATGTTTCAGCATCAGAAAAGCAGGACGCTGTGCTTACGCATTCAGTCGGAAGCATGTGATTTTCCAAGACGTTTACGCATATCTCCAGCATTGTGTTAAAAAAATTATTCAGACTAAAACAGTATTATTCCCACTATGTTTGAATACTACAGGGTGTCTGAAAAGTCAGAAAAAACTACAAATATTCAAATTTTGTATTAATTATTTATAACATATGCTCTACATGTTCATCCTAACGTCCTAACATCCTAACGTAGACGCTGTCAACATATTTGCTCCCAGTGGTTCCTTACTTTTCAGACACCCTGCAGAAATACAGTGCTAGATTACACCCCATATCCCACACACCATATTAATAATTCTACTGCCTCATGGTTTATTAACATTTTTTAGCAGTCTTGGTGGCCGCATTTTGATAAGAAATGAACACAAGTGTGATACACACTTCCTCAGATGAATCTGTCAGAGAGGAGAGAGACTGACCGTGCATGAGGAATGTGCTCAGTAGCTGCTCTGTGGCAACAGGCTTTATCTCCGTACGCAGGTTCACAAATCGCCCCACCACTAGAGGTGCTCTCCTAAAGCCCAGGATCCTGTAGAGGAGCAAGAGACTGTCCATGTCCATGCATCTGTGTAAAACTGGTGTAAAATCTAGTGATTAAATCTCTTAAGCAAGCTAATTTTTTCAGTCACGGTTCTCGTCCTGCATTTGTTGCACTGAACATATGAATGTTGTTATAGTAAATCTTATATTAGTGCAGTATATTGTGTATTTCATTTACATATGTGGGAGTCTTACCTATCCAGGTGAAAGGCAGCGATCTCTGCATTATGCCTGTCATAGCCTGCATAAGGCTCTCCCTCAACCACATAATCTCTGCTGTACCTGTGAAAAAGACACATTGCCATTAAAGTACATCTCTATACAAAGCACTGCAACTCTAAAATGCAGTCAAAGTAGGACAAAATTTATGTATTAAAAGTATCGAAATCTCAAGTTCAAATCCCAGAAATATTTAATGAACAAAGAAGCTTTTTATACTCATTACATTCATTTGCATCAGGCTGCTCAGTTAAACAACATTACAGCAGTAAACACCATCAGTGCAGATCTGAAGGTTTTTCCGTCAGATAAAGGCGATTGACTCGCTGCAATACATGTGCACTAGAAATGCTGCTTCACAGCAATAAATGTCAATGATTTACTGCTGATTATCCAGTCATCTGAATGGCAGAGTAAACACTTATGGACTGAAATAAAGATGGCTGAGTCCATTACGCTCTCGGGGAACTGGTCTAGTAAATACACTGTGTGTATTAAAACATACGCAAATGATAACTTGATAACTCCACTCATCTTCCCAGCATAATTCCCATTTGCTTCTTGATGCCCTTTTATAAAATGTGTTCTGTGGTTTTTTAAATATATATCTCTATCAAGAGAAAAGGTTTCAATTAATAATAATTAAACTATAAATAAAAGGTGCCATGTGTCAATTTATGTCACGTGACCTGCCACTGAGCTACAGCTACATCCCATTGATGCTCCTATTAACAATGTGGATATGATGAGTATAATGTGTTTAAAATAATTTGGCCTGACATTCAGCGGTATGTCTGGTATCATGTTGTACCAAGTAACCAGGTGTTTGTACGGAAATAACGCTCTTGGATAATTTGTTCACTGCCCCACTGTCTCATGTCACAATAAAAAAAAAATAAAAAAAAATCAGCATGTGAATTTGGGGAAAGTCCGGGCTGGTTAAATAGACCCATATTTTATGTGGGTCATTTTTATGAGTTACATGTCATTGCTCTTACAGTATATTATCTACGTTTGCAGATAGAATGTTGATTCAAAGCTAGGTTGTGTTTAATTTTCTTTTCATCTTAAAGTTTAAATTTGAATTGTATTTTATTCTGGGTATCATACTGTCTTTCATTATTCTACATGTTACAATTTTATTATATAATTTGATAAATGCCAATTCAATTATATAATATGGTGTGTTAAGTTTATGTTCTGTTCAAATATTGGTTGCTATAGCAGATTTTTGCTGTAGCTGAAGACTTAAAATCTTTTCACTGCCCTTTTAAGGGTCTCTGCACAACCACAGTTTGAAAATCTCATTGGTTTAATGAACTTTTCTTATATTATAAACAAGCAATGGCACTGTACAGGTCACTACAGATATTTCCATGTTATATTTAATAAACCATTGATGAAACACAATGAAAACACAAATGAATGCTCCATGCCAGAGAAGCAGATTATTAGAATATAATTTGGATTATTAGGATTAAGAAGATTATTCCCATTTGACACCATATACACTCACCGAGCACTTTATTAGGAACCCCTGTACACCTACACCTCATTCATGAACTTATCTAATCAGCCAATCATGTGGCAGCAGTGCAATGCATTAAATCATGCAGATATGAACCAGCAGCTACGTGTAATGTTCACATCAACCATAAACTGAATAGGGAAAAAAGTGTGATTTGACTGTGGTGTGATTGTTGGTGCCAGACAGGCTGGTTTGAGTATTTCTATAACTGCTGATCTCCTGGGGTTTTCACGCACAATAGTCTCTATAGTTTAAACTATACCATCCTCTTACCTCTTGGGCTTGAACACCACCTTCTGTCCTCCATCCAGCACCAAAAGTGCCTTCAGCTGGGTGCCTTTGTAGCCGACGTCGGCCCTCTGGATACGGGCGCTGGCCAGGGCGCTGAGCACAGCGGCCAGCTCAGGTGTCTCATCTGGGTAAACCTCGCGCGGCCCCACCCACTGTGACGCCACCTCCCAGGGGGACTGCAACGTGTGTGTGAGACGGGCATTCTTGGCCAGAGCTAGACTCGCCTCCATCTTGCGGAAGGCACGCAGGTCACGGCGGCTGGCAGCTGAGCCTTCGCCTCCATCCAGCAGGAAGAGCTTGGCCAGGCCCAGCAGCAGCAGCACACCACACAACACCACCACTCGCTGCTTCAGCTTCATGATGGAGGAGGAGAAGGAAACACGAGGGGTCACGCCCTGGGCATGGCAGAGCCTGAGTACTGTGCACCACCAGAGAGAACACTCACAGCGGAAAAAGGAGGGGCTAAGTGGGAAGAGAAAAGGACAGACGGCGATAAGTGAAAGAGAAAGGCTGGGGAAGAAAGGAAAAAAGAGACAGACAGACAGATTATAGCCTTTTCATTGTACAACAGTGATACTGACATATACATACTGTACATTACACACAGAAAGTTAGTATATGTAAAGAAATCACTCTTCAGACATGGATTTTTGCTGCTGCAAGAACTTTGATGCAGTTGTGTAAGATGCGGCATGCTTTATTATGTAAGAAAAAAAATGAATACCTGCTTTAGAATATTTGTTTTCTTCTGTGGTTATGATCGAGGATTGAGGGCCGGAAAAAGGTCCTTCACTCAATAGTATGTAACTGATGCCTCTATCTTGCTCACCCTTTTTTTCTCCTCTAAAACAAAGGTCATAAAACATATAGGAATGGATACTCATGTCAACACTGAAATGTCAAATTAAAAAAACAATGTCGATCACACCAGCAGGAATGCAACAAATGCAACATATATTTTTAAAAAATATATCATGATTTTTTCAGGATGGATCATAATCCATGGTATTATCACCATTATTTTTCATGTCGGTTTTTAAGCCTATTTAAAACTACTGAATTTAAACCACCCCACCAGGTAGCAGAAACATAGACCTCAATGTAGCAGAAGGAAGGAATGTGGTTTGTATATCATGTGGTCAGGCCAAACACATGGTGCTCTTTGTTCTCGTAGTGGATGTGCTCAAACAGTTTAGAACTGCAAACAAAAGTGAACCAGCTATTCTACCCGACCATCTGTAATAAACTGATCCTCCATCAGCAAACAGCACTGGCCTCACATGAAAACAACAAATGCGATTTAAATAGTCTTTTAGCAGAACGTTCACCAGACTACTGCTGCTCATTTAAGAGAAAGGATGCTCTGTGTTGTGGGGTTCAAGCCAACATCTAAAGCAAACATCTAATATTTACACCTTGCACTAACATGCAACTGTAACTGAAATCTACAACCAACAGTATATCTGGAAATTAATATTTGCATAAAGGTAAACTGATACAACCTTTGTGTTTTTACTTGGTGTTTCTGTTCTCATGTGAGTTTGTCCCATGTCCACAAGAAGTTGGGTGGAGTGTGTAAAGTCAACATGGCATGATAATGATTGCTACACGTTATGTTTTGTGCAAACTGCACTTACCGTTCCTTCTCCTCTTCTATATTAAGGTTATATTGAATCCTTCAAACTAAAGCTCTTTTTTAATCTAAGTGGAGTCTGCCCCAAATTATTTTTATTCAATGTTTTAAATGTTTTTTATTTTCTGTAGAAAGTTAGTAAAGCTATACTGGAGGCATGCTGCATTGAGAATGACAGATAGTCTAGAGAGCAACAGAAATTAGGATAATAATTTATGTTAAATTACATTAATGGTCTCAAGAGATTTTATATATATATTTTATTATAAAAAAGAGCCTTGAATTGACTGTCCATAAGTGTGGACAGGACAAACGAAATGGGTACTGTTCTCTGGTAATCAGTGTAGCTTTTAAACTAACTGGAAACAGTTCATTGACTTATGTAAGAACGAAATTGGTGCGGAACGCCTCTGCTTTATCACTCATCCCATTGACGACTTTACTACCACAATACCAATCATAATTGCCCTCTGACACACCCACACATTATTACATAAGTGGAATTGGTGTAACATCCAACTATAATTAAAATTGTACTACATATAAATCCAGCATGCACTTTATAAGTTACACCTACATTGTTGCTACGCTGAAGGAACTTTTATAGCGTAAACCTATCATTTACAGTTAAAGCCAAAAGTTTACATACACCTTGGGCAAAGAGCGGCAAATCTCAGGGCAAATCTGAGGGCAAATCTCAGTTTTTCATGACATATATTTCACATTATCATACCTTTCTTTTGGCAAGTCAATCAGGGCATCTACTTTGTTCACTTCAGAGGTCATTTTAAAACAATTGATTAGCGACAGATTTATTTCAGCTTTAATTCACTATATAAGAATTCCAGTGGGTCAAAAGTTTACATACACCACACTGTCTCTTTAAACAATCTGTTTCTGACTGGAAGCATGGGGTTGGCAGCATTATGTTGTGGGGTGTTTTGCTGGAAAAGCAGCTGGTGCACTTCAGAAAATAGATGACATCATGAAGAAGAAAGGTGGATCATCAAGAAATGCTGAATCAAACCGGAAGACATCAGGCAGAAATTTAAACGTGGTCACAACTGGGTCTTCCAGCAGGACAATGATCCTAAGCATACCTCCATACCTCCAAAGCTGTAACAAAATGGCTTAAAGACACAGAAGCTTTGGAGTGGCCATCACAAAGGCCTGACCTGAATCGCAGAGAAAAAGTGTGGACTGAACTGAAAAAGCTTGTCTGAGCAAGGAGGCCCACAAAACTGAGTGAGTTAGACCAGTTCTGTCAGGAGGAATCTGGCATAGTTTTGTGAGAAGCTTGTGGAAGGCTACACCAAGTGTTTGATTCGAGTTGAAGCAATTAAAAGTTAATGCCACCAAATACAAACAAAGTGTATGTAAAATTACTGAAAATCTGATATAGTAAATAAAAGCTGAAATAAATCTGTCTCTTATTTATTATTTTAAAATGACCTCTTATGGAAGCAACGTAGATACTTTAATGACTCAACACACAAAATGTACGGTAACATGAAATGTGTGAAGTTGTCAAAAATTCAGTATGAATGTCTTTAGCCTAGGTGGGTGTAAACTTGGCTTCAACTGTAGATGTGGTTTTAGTTACTGACCGGAGCCAACCAGCTGCTGTCAGCCAACATCAGTTTCCTCTATCAGTGGAAAAAGAGCATCACTGACTAAATGTTATTAGGGTGGTGGCATACAGAGCACAACTGTTGGCTGGCTATTGTTAGTTGGTGGACTATTTCTCAATGCAGCAGGTGTTTAAAAAGAAATCCCAGCAATGCTGTTCCACCTGATACACTTGTATGACCACCAAACACACTACCACGTCCGTGTCACTGATGTGCTGAGGATGATCCACCACCCAAAGAATATCTGGACTGAAAAACAAGCATTTCCACTGTTTCAGGAGAGTTTAAGAAGAGTATTGGAGGGCGTAATAATATTACCAGCCCTGTAGTCAGGAACTGCTTGCTGGCAGCAGCAATTACTAAAACTGGATAGTGGATTTTTAGTGGATTTTTAGGTAATTCTTCAATAATGCACAGTAAACAGTGAAAAAACACTTGGTATTTATAAAAGAATTACTTGAAAAAATCCTTTCATAAATGAACAAATGTCCAAATGGTTGACATTTAAAAAAAAAAAATTGCATATTACGTAAAGTGTTAGATTTGATGTAGGTCGGGGATTCCCGGCGGTGTTAGTTAACATGGGAAAATTCAAAACACCTGCACAAATCATTCCAGATTTATAGGACGATTGGTTCATCTGCCATTTTACCGGGCGTAATTTTGAGTGATAACTCATACTGGTGTACTCCAATGTTAAATTGCAAAGCTCCTATGCAAAATGCGTAAAGGCTGCCAGGTCTGGTGATATAATATAATATAATATAATCAGAGTAAACATCATTGGATATTGTGGCAGTGTAAAATTGTACAGCAACGATAAAATCGTTATATCACACAACTTAGTTCCAAATATCTGAGCCATTTAACTTAGTTAATGCAATTGGAATATGATCTACTGCTGTAATTTTAGTGATCTGATTGAGGAGTTTGCTTCAAAGAAATAAATGGAGGCTATGGCTGGGCAATAATATGATATCGATATCATGATAAATTATGTCACAGTATGCACTGCTTAGATATAGTAAATATCGTGATATCTTTTTATTACGTTTTTAAAAAAATTAATTTTTAAATAATTATGAACTAATTTTTCTTATCTTTTTCAGTTTAAAATATTTTACTTTTAAATAAATTTTAAAATGCTATTTTAAGAATCTAAAAACAAATGTATTATTATTTATAAGTTTTTTAATGCAATACTGCTTGTTGGCAGTTAAGACCACACCTAGATATATATTCTGATACATATGTAGTAGAAATGCTTTTGATAACCGTAATATGATATTTTTGTCATATTGCCTACCCCAATGAAAGCTACTTTCTGATGTCAAGTTAGTAAGCAACTTTTAATCCAAGATTCTTTTTAAACTGTGTGATTAGTGGTCTAGGCATGAGATGATACACTAAAGCCACGATACAAGATATATCCCAATACAAGCTTCACAAGACGATATTGACACAAATAAAATATTACATTTTAATACATTTATTTTGCAATGACAACAAACCGAACAACTGCAATATCAATACACTGCATTTAGTGTCATAAATGTATTTCATGGCAACGTTATTGATATGAAAAGACTGTTTGTTTGTAGACTGTGCCTTAGGCTAAATATCAAATTCCTGTCATCACCGCTCCTACTGCTGTCTGACATCCATGAAATGCATGAGCACGTCACACTTACCAATTCAATTACACAGATGAGAAAAAACAACCGTTAATTTATTTTGTCTATTTCCTGATCCCTCCAGAATTATTTTCTGGTTACGCCACTGCTAGCATGACACACGGCGTGCTTCTGTATCGTTTTCAGATGTTAGTGTGACTTACATCAATTGCAGCACACAGATGTTGATTTTAACCTGCATTTCAGACCACTATCAAGCCATATGTGTGTGTGTATATATATATATAATGTACACACACACACACATACACACAGTCGGGTCCGGAAGTATTTGGACAATGACAGAGTTTTTGTGATTTTGCCTTTATACACCACCACAATGGATTTGAGATAAAACAATGAAGATGTGATCGAAGGGTAGACTTTCAGCTTTATTTTAAGAGGTTCCACAAAAATATGGCATTTACCATTTAGGAATTACAGCCATTTTAAGCAAAGTACCTCCATTTTCAGGGGCTCAAAGGTATTTGGACAAAGTGACATAATTGTAAATATAACCATAATTTTAATACTTGGATGAAAATCCTTTGCAGTCAATGACTGCCAGAAGTCTGGAGCCCATGTTCTCAAAACTCAAATTCTGAGTTTCCTCCCTGGAGATGCTTTGCCAGGCCTTCACTGCAGCCACCTTCAGTTGCTGCTTGTTTGTGGGTCTTTCAGCCTTCAGTCTTGTCTTCAGTAAGTGAAAAGCATGCTCTATTGGGTTGAGATCAGGCGACTGATTTGGCCATTGAAGAATATTCCATTTCTTTGCCTTCGAAAAGTCCTGAGTTGCTTTCGCAGTATGTTTAGGGTCATTATCCACCTGCACTGTGAAGCGGCGTCCTATCAGTTTTGTAGCATTTGGCTGAATGTGAGGAGAGAGTACAGCCCTATACACCTCAGAATTCATCTTGCTACTTCTATCAGCAGTCACATCATCAATAAACACCAGTGAGCCCGTTCCATTGGCAGCCATACATGCCCATGCCATAACACTGTCTCCACCATGTTTGACACATGATGCGGTATACTTTGGATCATGAGCTGTTCCTTTCTTTCCCCATACTTTTCTCTTCCCATCATTCTGGTACAAGTTAATCTTGGTTTCATCAGTCCAAAGAATCTTATTCCAGAACACGGGAGGCTTTTTTAGATGTTTTCTGGCAAAGTCTAATCTGGCTTTCCTGTTCTTGAATGTTACCAGTGGTTTGCACCTTGTTGTAAACCCTCTGTATTTACATTCATGAAGGCGTCTCTTG
>CM040472.1:4103424-4167469 GCA_022758105.1 Pangasianodon gigas | reverse complement strand
CATCAGTCCAAAGAATCTTATTCCAGAACACGGGAGGCTTTTTTAGATGTTTTCTGGCAAAGTCTAATCTGGCTTTCCTGTTCTTGAATGTTACCAGTGGTTTGCACCTTGTTGTAAACCCTCTGTATTTACATTCATGAAGGCGTCTCTTGATTGTAGATTTTGACAATGATACGCCTACCTTCTCCAGAGTATTCTTACTTCTGTTGATGATGTGAAGGGGTTTTTCTTCATCAAGGAAAGGATTCTGCGATCATCCACTTTAGTTGTCTTCTATGGTCTTCCAGGCCTTTCGATGTTGTTGAGCTCAGCAGTACTTTCTTTCTTTTTAAGAATGTACCCAACTGTTGATTTGGCCACACCTAAGGTTTTTGCTATCTATCTCTTATAGATTTATGTTGTTTTTTTCAGCCTAATGATGGCCTCCCTCACTTGCATTGAGATCTCCTTGGACTTCATATTGGTAGCTCCAGTTGAACAGCTGCCAAATGCCAACTCAATACCTGTTATCAACTCCAGACCTTTTATCTGCTTCATTTGTCTTGAAGTAACGAGGGAATGGACTGCACCTGGTCAGTTAGCTTCTTGTCAGTCAATTGTCCAAATACCTCTGAGCCCCTGAAACTGGAGGTACTTTGCTTAAAATGGCTGTAATTCCTAAATGGTAAATACCATATTTTTGTGGAACCTCTTAAAATAAAGCTGAAAGTCTACACTTTGATCACATCTTGACTGTTTTATTTCAAATCCATTGTGGTGGTGTATAAAGGCAAAATCACAAAAACTCTGTCATTGTCCAAATACTTCCGGACCTGACTGTATATGGGGGTTTACGATAACTACCTGTAGCGTAGCCACCCGAAAGATCTGCTGTGAATTCTGGATAATGTGAAAATGCTGAGCAGTAGTGTACTATGGGCTGTTGGTATTATTTCACACGGGTATTGTGTTTGATACATGTGCCATTACGCTCCCTTCTGATTGGCTTAACTTTTTGAACTATTAACTACGCATACTTTGAGGCAGTTAGCTTCCCACTCGCAAACTTTGTGCTCTGTATGCTCCTACCTCTGGTGTTGCTGCCTAATGTGTAAGAAGAGGTAGAGCTCATAATGAATATTAAACAACATCGTGAGCAGCAAATTCATCTCACCAGTATTTTGTATCGCGGTTTGTGAGACAGTGATATTCTGTCTCATGCCTGCAGTGGTCTTTTAAGATTATTACTTGTCTCTCTGTATGAGATGACTCCAATAAAACCTTGCCCGAATGCTAGAACAGACTGTGTGATATTGTGTCCTCCATGTCAGATTAGCCTATATGATGAAGATCCTCTGACGACAGACCTGCGATTAAGGACTACATCATCTGCTTACATCATCAATCAGCGCGATCCGGGCTCGCGTAAACAGAAACATTCTTCAACGTGAACTTGACGTAACAAGGATATTTTTTCTGTCCTTTAGCAGGTTTTGTCATTGCCACTGTCCTATCTGTATCTGTCCTGTGAGTCTGGTGGATGAGTGTCATACAGTAGCAGCGTTCACACTCTGAGACTTTAATCAAAGATTTGTGACACTGCCAGAACTTTTTCGTTGGCTGTCTTTCGTCACAATGGCACTAAATCGGCCGTCGGTGAGCACGTCACGTTTTCAGTTTCCAAGACCACCGATCTCAACTCAAGAACTACGTTTTGATGTCTGTGACAGTACAGTACAAACCCAATTTAAATACTCCACATAGTCACTTTCGACATAGTGCCAGGGTGGTGTTGAGGCGTAAATTCATCAGCCCTGAGGCACTCATTAGATTAACAGGAGCATATTAGGTGTGCGTAATACAGTAACACACCAAAGACCGAACTGTTCTTTGTAAATGTTTATCAAGTGTCACATCTTTAATATTATAAAGGATTTGTAATCTTGACAGAGGCTTTTTGAGGTGGCACACTGTATGGTGCTTCCCCTCAATCCAGCACAGGTAGAATTTTAACCCTGCTTTTTGAATACCCAATAGGACAGTGTCTTTTCTTTAGAAATGAAGGAGTAAAAGGGCAGAGTCTTTACATGAACCTAACAGGAGCAGGCTGAGGGTTAGAGCTTCCACGCAGGCAGGACTCAACTTCCTTCTCTGTACAATTGCTCATTCATAGCACCTTCTAGCTGGCTGACTTCTACAAAAACAAGTCCCACTGAACCATTAGCATCCACAGATCAATAACCAAACTGTATTTATTGAGATAGATTGATTGACTGATTGAACTAGATAAGTGCTATAACTGGTGTACAGACATCACTGTGTAACTGATGATACAAACACAGGCCAGTGATATTATGTGGCATATGTTATGAATGAATGAATGAATGATGAATGTGCACACAGATAGCTAAAAAGCTACCTATCACACACACTCTCTCTCTCTCTCTCTCTCTCTCTCTCTGTGTGTGTGAACAAAAATGCTGACCTCTTCAAAATCATTAGTTAATTAACAAGCTTTTAAAAAAAAAAAAACCTCGGTGGCATAGGTCTTAGGTTTGATGTAGCTAACTGTTTCCTGGCTATTTTACTGATATTATTAACCAAATAACAGAGAAATATGAAAATGTCTGCTTTGGTACACTTTATCCACAGTCAGAAAAACATAAAACAGCTAAGAGCTAGCTGCACAGCCAAGTAAAGTAGTTAGCTAGCTAGCATAAGGTGAGTTAGAAGGTAAATAAATAAACACAACACAGAAAAATACAGGTCTGATATTTTCCCCTCATGCTGTCAGGTTTAGTCAGTTTAACACTTAGCTATTACATGTGTAACGTTTAGCACCGGACAACATAATGGCTTTGTAGAAGAAAGCTAGCTAGCTAAGCCAAATTGCTAACTAGCTAATGTGTTACTAGTGCAATGCAGATAGTGATGTGATGCACAGAACACAGTAGCTGGAGCTCAGGGTAGATACAGACACACAACTCACCGCTTTTCTACACAAATATAAAGCTGTTGGGGTTCAGTGCAGCTGATTAATCCGCTGTGCAAACGCGTCCCATCATGTCCGTTTTGTGCTTGTGTGTGTGTGTGTGTGAGTGTGTGTGTATACACCATTAAAGCGAGGTACGCGTCACCTTTCTGCTTAAAGTGAACATGTACTATAACCGAGTATTATGATTATGAAATATATGAATGCACCCAAAGTTATGCACTCATTTTAAAGATTTATTCGTGGAATCCATTTCTTTCTCATGCATCAGCTTCCTGATTTAGAAAAGAAAAGACATTTAACATGTCAGTAACACTGTTGCAGTGCGTTCAACTGATCACCTCTATAAAGTGAACAGCAGAGGGCGCTATGGTACAACTACAACTCCTACTGCTACTGCTACTATAACTACTACAACAACTACAACTCCTACTACAACTATAACTACTACAACAACTACAACTACTACAACAACTACAACTCCTACTACAACTATAACTACTACAACAACTACAACTCCTACTGCTACTGCTACTATAACTACTACAACAACTACAACTACAACTACTACAACAACTACAACTATAACTACTACAACAACTACAACTCCTACTACAACTATAACTACTACAACTATAACTACTACAACAACTACAACTCCTACTGCTACTGCTACTATAACTACTACAACAACTACAACTCCTACTACAACTATAACTACTACAACAACTACAACTCCTACTGCTACTATAACTACTACAACAACTACAACTCCTACTGCTACTACAACTACTACAACAACTACAACTATAACTACTACAACTACAACTCCTACTACAACTATAACTACTACTGCTACTATAACTCCAACTACAACAACTACAACTCCTATTGCTACTATAACTACTACAACAACTACAACTCCTACTGCTACTACAACTATAACTACTACAACAACTACAACTCCTACTACTACTGCCACTACAGCTACAACTACAACTCCTACTACAACTCCTCCTACTACTGCTACTGCTACTACAACAACTATTACAACTCCTCCTACTACTGCTTCTACAACAACTACTACTACAACTCCTACTACTACTGCTACTGCAACAACTACTGCTACTACAACAACTACTACTACTACTACTACTACAACATCAACTGCTAGCACTGCTACACCTCCCACTTACAGGTTGTTTTGCTCATATGTTATTGTGCTAGATACAGAACAAACATTTCCAAACTCAACATTAAGCACCAGAACTCTAGATAAAGTGCTTCAGGAGGTGGAATGATGCACACATTACATGGTGCATACAGTGCATCCAAAATTACATAACATTAAAGGTGCAATAGTCAGGATTTTTCATTTCATACTAGTACAAATAATGTGGAAAAATATTTAGAAATGATTTTTAAAAAATAATAGTCTCAGCACAAGTGAAATATGTGGCTCTGAGAAAAAAAACTGCCTTCATATCACTTTTTGACTGCATACAATGTTTACAGTTTATTATTATTACTTTTTTTTCTTTTACTTGCTCCAAGTGCATCAATATTTAGAGTACTGTATGTGCAATATCTCCCACTATGTTACTTTCTGACCGCATACAATGTTTACAATGTTTACAGTTTATTATATTTACTTGCTTAGAGCACATTAATAATCTTGCACGGTCTTATTTATTTTTGCACTGTGTCTGCGTAGGAGTGTGTAACTGTAGCACAAGAATTTCATTGTATATAGATGCTCAAGCACTCTTTATGCACATGACAATAAACTTGAAACTTGAATGTATGTTTGTGCTTGTCAATCATTTTATAGACACGCCCCCTTGACATCCTCATTAATCATTATGAGGAGAATTTTGCATGTTTATAAAGTTACAACTTGGCTTTCAAGCAGTTGAATGTCCAAGTGCACTTGAAAGTGATGTTATGATAGTACTTACTCATGCTAACTCTAATTAAACCACCATAAGTTCTGGGGACGGAGCTTTGTGTACATGGGTGGGAATGGGAGACTGAATTCTCACAAATCTTACCTAATGCACCTTTAAAGGCATTTTAAATAGGCACTTTCTACACTATGTCTTCAAAAGTATGTGGACACCTGTCCATCACACCCATACGTGTTTCTTCCCCAAACTGTTGCCACAAAGTTGGAAGTGCACATTTGTATAGAATGTCTCTGTATGCTGTAGCATTACAGTTTCCCTTCACTGGAACTAAGAGGCCCAAACCTGTTCCAGCATGACAATGCCCCTTTGCACAAAGCGAGCTCTATGAAGACATGGTGTGTGAAGGTTGGAGTGGAAGAACTCGAGTGTCCTGCACAGAGCCCTGACCTCAACCCCACTGAACACCTTTGGGATGAACTGGAACACCGACTGAACCCCAGACCTCCTCACCAACATCAGTGTCTGATCTCACTAATGCTCTTGTGGTTTAATGGGCAAATCCTCACAGCCATGCTCCAATATCTAGCGGAAAGCCTTCCCAGAAGAGTGGAGCTTATTATAACAGCAAAGGGGATTAAATCTGGACTGGAATGTTCAACAAGCACATACAGGTGGGATGGTCAGGTGTCCATAAACTTTTGGCCATATAGTGTACCTACATACAGACTCCTGCACACAATGTATCCATATTCTTGTTATTTTATGACATTTTTATGATGGCAAGTGATTTTATTTAGCTTAAAAACCTCAGCTGATACAGCACCAAGTAACTGAACAAAGAACATGTTAATTCCTGAATTTACTTGCAGGGAGAGTACATTCATTCATAGGCAATGAGTGTAACCAGACCTAATTTAACTTTTACTAGTAAAATTGTATTTAAATAATTTAATTACATGAATGGCAATTTATGACTAGGTAAAATTGAATTATAGATATCTTCAGTATGAATTTTGACTAGTAAAAACTAAAATTCTGACATAAAACTTAAATTACAGATATCGTGACTTCTAATTCTTACTAGTTAAAGTTGTATTTTTACTAGTAAAAAATTATGACTTTTTACACTTCTACGATTAAAAGTTAAAATGGTTTGCCATACGTTCATTTAGACTGCTTACTTTGCAAAGATTTAATAATTCATGTCACTCGAGCTGGATTGACTCTCTGGAGTTTTGTGACAAAATTTCATGTAAGCCATCACATTCATTCATTCACTGTCTTGCACGCATTCAAACACATCATTTCAAAAGAAAAAAAACAAGCACCAGGGTTTAGAAAAAGGAACACACGTGTTTATTGGTTTTGTCCTTTCAGGAACCCAAGAGCACATCTCTCTACAGTCAGAGGTCATAGCGCTGCCTTGGGCCATGGGACAGGGAGGCTCGATACAACGGAGGAGGATGCAGAATGGATGCAGGTGGGATGGACAGAAGGACATCTCCGAAAACGGTCCCCGACTGACCGATTCACACTGACACACAGAGCGAAATCATTTCATGACACTTTCCATATTCCACCCCATCCCATGAAGGTCAGCTGAGCAAAAAGAAAAGCTACAGAATAACTGCAAAATCTCTCAGATGTTTGTGCATTTGTAAAAGACATACTGTATATATATATATATATAATAATAACAGTGTTAGTTAAGTTATAATGCATGTGTGACATTCAGAGGGTGTTTTAAAGAATGTAAATGGCTGAAAAACCCATTAAAAAAAATACAACATACAATACACACAGAGAGAAAGAAATGATCCCATTCTACTCCAGAACTTGAACTCAGAGAGCTGGTTATTTTGCTGTACAGTAACATCCATTAACCAAATGCATTTGGACAGATTTCTGAATCTAATCCTATATAACCACCGTCTCAGTACCATTTCACGTATCTGATCAGAGACAGGCAGCAGAAAGCCACAAGTAAAAAGACAAGACAGTTTGAGTTACACTGAGTTTTGTCACTCCAGTCACCTTTTTCTGCACAACTGACTATGATTTGCTGCAGTATGTATTTGATGTTCAGGTCTACCCATTAGCTTTTCCATTTCAACCGTTTAAAGCACGTTAAGTTCAGGCCTGACGGAAAATCGTTTAAAGAATCAATGCAAGAGACGGAGGGAAAGTACAATAACAAAATGTGTGACGGTTTGACCATATGGCGTACTTTGTTGAAAAGGTCAGCTCTTCAAATAGCGCTAAATCCTGGCGCTTTGGTGAAATGAGGGGCTTTATGCGCACAAACACACTGTGCTTCCGTTTTCTCCCTTTTCACCACCTTGCAGTAGTCTGTATGAATGTGTGAGGAAATAAAACTCTAACCCAACACGTTCTTCACTCGCCTCTGGCTATGAAAGTGTGTACTGATGTTCAGTGACATACCGCAAGCTCAGAACAGTGATGCCAAATCCACTCAGCCGCATGCCGAAGATAACGCACAAGCTCCCTGCCTAAACAATAATGGCTGCTCTATCACGGCAGACTGACTTCATCCTGCCTCAAAACCTGAGCCAAAACCACACTGTGTTATGCAAACTCTTGATTTGAGCCAATATGGCTTCTTATAAAGGAAATATGTGACAACCTTAGTGCATAAACACTTTTTTCTCTGCTTTGTGTGGCTAAACTCATATCTTTCTCAAACAATCCCAATGTGCTTTCATAAAACTCAAAGAACGTACTCCGCTTCAATACCGTAGAGATCAGCTCAAATCTGTGGCACGTTATACTGTAAACACTTCGAAGATGTCACTCTCATTATTTTGGACACAGAGCATTATTTTAGGTCCAGCACAATCCCGAAGGATATTTAAAAATTAAAACAAACAAAAACAACAAAAACATGCCTTTGATGACTGCACTTTACAGCGCAAGTAAACTTAAGTCGCAATGGTGAGCTTCTAACACTGTTCAATTCATTTCCTCTTTCTCTAATAGTGCTGGACAAGAGATTCGACTAAAATTAGAAAATTAGACTAATTAGACTGATTTTGATCACGTGCAGAACCACTCTCTAGAAGCCTATAAACTATAATATGAACCAGGATCTGAGGCAACATTAAAATATTGTTGGCAGGAGAAACAGTCAGGTGACTGGAGGAGAGAGCCAATGTTTGAGAAAAGAAAACATCTATATAAAGCAAAGTAAACAACATGAAAAGGAAGGATGGTAAACGGCTTCATCTGCTCATTCTGAACTAATAGTTCATGTCTCCTTTGAACTGCAATGCTCTTCATTTGTTCAAAGCTTATCACACCTCCTCTCTTGTTCCCTATAAAGCTGGATACACTTGTGTAAAACTAGACTGCATGACAGGGAAGCCTTCCAGTGGGTGGCTTCTATAGATTACATGGTAGTCTGAAGTACATAACGCATTTAAAAATCCTTCCTCTACACAGTCTAGCCTTAACCTGATGTTAAACACAACGTGTAATCATGTGCTGTAGAAGTAAACTCCCAACTGAATACACTTACAATAGGCAAAAACGTCCAAAATAAAATCAAACACAAAGCACATTAAAACACATCAAAAATTAAAATGGAAAGAACGAACAAAATGTAACAGACAATTAAAACATCCTAAGACCAGTGCAATGGAACCTACATAACCTACTGTAATACTGCAAATAAAAATAAACTAAACAATAAACAAAACTTGTAAACTAAATAAAAAACCAAAAGCAAATGGCTCCTGAACAGCTTCTTTGTAATGAACTGTGAAGTTTTTTTTGTTATTGTACAGTTACTGATAAACACATTCAAACACATGCAGCCACTCCCACCTCTAACAGTCTCAATTTTTTTAATCCTATCTGCTATTACAAACTACTGGTGTAAGGAAATAAAGTTAAACCACCACTGAGATTACAGGCAAAAATCCAACCGACATTCACAGCTTTCAAGTAAATAAGAAAATGTGTGTGTCCTGGTAGGCAACATCCCACATTTTAGCTTTTAACTTTTATCTTGTGGGGAAGAGAGAGACAGAGTGAAAGAAGGAGAGTAGAGATAAAAAAAAAAAGACTGTACACATGACCTCTGTTTAGAGGCTTGTTCAGCTTCAGTCGTACCATAAAGAGCACCTGCTGTAGAAACCCCGAACACCCGAACCACCCACCCACCCCTGTGCACACTGTGCCATACTCCCAAACATGGGTAATTAAACTCAATTTTTACATTCGCTTTCCTCCTCTTCATTAACCCTCCTCATCGTTCGCTCTCTCTTCCCCTCGCACAAACCATCTCTCTGAGACAGATGGCGTAAGTGCCTCTGACTACAAAAAAAATTCATCATCTTTGTCCCTAACGCTCGATTTGTGTAACTGGATGTGACTATGCGTGTATGTGTGTGAGTGCATGCAGGTGTAATTTATACAAATCTCTAAGATAATAAAAAGGTGATGCAAATATTCAAGAGTTTTAAGGGAATACTTTTCATGTGGAATTCATTTAGTATCAGAGCCCTTTTTTTTGGTTGCTTTTCAAAGTGTTGAAATGGTTATAACAAATGAGACACTTCCACTCCTTGCAGTTAAACCTGCATTTGGAAAATCTTGTGTCATGCTTGCTTGAGCCCAACTCAAGTGTATGAACAGAATCAACATGTGCGATGATGTGCGTGTATGGGCGAGAGTGAGTGAGAGAGAGCGGGGATTTGGCCTAAATGTGGCAGCCCCATTTAAAAAGAGTCTCCTTAGTAGAAAGGAGAAGGTCCTGCAGTGTCCTGGTGGTATGTGCGAGGCATGAAGAGGAGAAGAGGTCAGATTTTCACTCCACTAGTGGATGGTGCTTGGGCCCAGCTGTTCAGCCACGTGAACGGAGGAAACAGGACATAAAATAAAAAAAATAAGAAATAAAAAAAATAAATTAAAAAAAAAAGGAAAAAAAGAAAAGAAGTGAAGGTGTGTGGATGGAGTTAAGACCCAGATATCCAGCTGGTGCACTGGATGAGATGCAGGAACAGAAGTTGTTCTGAGGAAGAGAGACACAGATTTCCTCACTTTGGTAGAGAAAGAGATTGTAATGGAGAGAGTGCCAATACGATGAGGAAGAGAGTGAAAGAAAAGTGGTGGCAGAGGAGAGAGGGCTCCACACCAACACACACACACACACACACACACACACACACACACACACACACACACACATGCAGACTCTTGCTCCACTCTGTAAGGCAGTGGTGGTGGAGGGCTTTGCAGTGAGACTCAGGCTGGGTGATGGCAGTGGAAAAGCTACTGTAAAATAGTTACTCTCTCCACTCCTCTTCTCTTCCTGCTCCCCCACTCCTCAACCTCTTCTCACCTGTCTTTTAGCACCCGCCTTTTAAATAGTTCTTTTGCCATCTGATTGGACCTTTCATTCAAAGGACATTAGATTTGCTGGAACCTGGAAATAAACAAGAATGGATTAAAATACTGCACAAGTATGAAACAATATGTTGCTAGGATCAACTAAGAAAAAGTGGTGGTGATTGTTAATAAAGCACTAAAATGTCTTAGAACCTAAATACAATCATGGCATGCTAGAAGTATACAACCAGGTTAGGCCTCTTAGAAGAAATATATTTCTGTTCTATTGTGACCTTGGTTTAAATACATAACACAGGGGTTCCCAAACTCCTCTTCTGTCTCATTCATTTATTTTTCAACTTAATACTAGAGATATCGAAGACGGATTTTTGTGCTACTGTTCTGAAATGTTACTAAGTCACAATCAAACAAGCCACATTCAAATTAATAGAGTATGTGTTATTTGAGTCTTTTGTACTATCCTGACACAGTGCACTAGCATAAGAAAATAAAAATGGACAAATTTCCCTGTCCACCTACCACCGCTAAACAAACTAGGGTTGTGTCTTAAATCACATACTTATATACTATTCTAGACCATTATTGAGCACTAACACTAACCGGTTTTCCCATTACAGTTAGTGCTTGAATCTTAAATCCCCTCATGTAGCCTTTAAATCCTCTCATGTAGCCTAATGAAAGACCTGTTTTGTGTACCAGTTGTATTTTCTAGACTAGTAAATACTTTTGAATATAAGGTCAGAGATTTCCACTGGAGATGCAGCTCATGACAACAATCACGATAGCGGCGGAAAATTTTTACGAGAGACAGCTCGTCAGTTTAAAATCACTGTGCATAAAATCGCTAAACATTTTACAGTTCGACTTGGAAGCCTGACGAACAGGAATGTTTAGGCTCTGACGTGCCGTCTAGTGAATGTCGCTTTTAATGCTCCAGATGTACATAAGATATGCAGGCGAGTGTGTGAACAATCACGCTCTCGTTGCCGCTGCTTCCCACGCAAAGTCATGTGTCTAAAGAATAAACCAGACCCCTCTGCTTCACATCGGACCGTATCACAAAACCCTGAGGAGGTTTAATTTCCAATGCATCACTTTCCCACTACACTGGTAAGTCAGTGCAAGGAATATTCTTTTGGTTTTTAGTCACTTATGTCACATATATGTATCTATAACTCAGGAGTCAAGGCTTGGGGTCACAGAAAATTCATATTGGCCATTTGGGGACGTTTGCCCAAAAAGTTTAGGAATCCCTTCCATAATCTTTGCTCCACACCCAGTTAGTCTGCCTTGGTCCCTTCCTTTTAATTATTGCTTTATTCCTTTTATCTACATATTGATCTTTTATACATTATATAATTGAATAGTGTTTATTTTTCTATTTATCTTTTACATGCTTCTTCTGCTGTGTAAAGCACAATGAAGGAGTTCTACTGTTTTAGCATTCTGGCTTTTGAAAATCTATCTTTGCAAAGTGGACTCAACCAATAACTGAAGCTTTTATAAATATAACACAAAAACATAGCACAAAAAAATTGGTGCTTTTATCAAACATATTTGAAAGGCAACAGTTCTTTGCAAACAAATCTTTGATAAAACACAGCCAAGATCACACACAAGTGCTGCCCTAATGCTTTTCTTGCAGATGACTCCGACTAAACTGGGTCTTAACACAGGAACAAATTCTTAACACAAATGCTTACCTGTTGTCTGTTGCTTTGACATGCTGCACTGAGGTGTTTAAACCACAGCAAAGCGTTCATTCTGTTTCCTGCCTGGAACTTGTACGAGTTTCCTGCACACACACAACAAAATCAGAATCTACACTAGGTGGTCTTTGCTAAATAGTTTTCCTGATTTCCGCAGCTTGTTTTCTCTTGGTGACCCACTCACTTACACAGATGCAGACTTTAACACAAATAACAAGTACACATACAGCAGGTTTTAGTTTGCTGCACCATGTGTGTAATGTGTATAGCTGATAGTTGTTCACTGTCTGTACATTAATGTACATCAAACCACTACACTGCTGTGACAAAATAATAATCTTTTTCACTGAAGCGCTGTACAATGCTTACTTAGACTCATACTTACAACTGCAATACATAGACTCACTTATAACTGCAACCCCTTTAAGAAAGAATACAAATGTAGTGCAAAGCCGCTCATGATGAAGCCCCAGTGGGCGTCAGAATGAGGAAAATAAAACTACCTGAACACAAATAAACTGCTGTGCAACCTTTTGAAGCTTAAAATGAGAAATAGGGCACCAATGCAGATATAGCAGGCTTGTGCAAATGAGGACCCTGAGGCTGCAACTGCTTTTTTGCTAGGTAGGGTATACCATAGTTTTACAACCAACTATTTAAAGTACATGTGTGGAGGTGAAACAGTGCTTTCAGATATTTGTGCAAACAATTTTCCATTCACTTTAATGAGCAAAATTGATTTAGGCCTCATTCTAAAGCCAAACACAACACCACATTTGGCAAAAAAAGGAGGCACGAATATCATCAATCTAAAACGTTCAGTGAAAAATACAGTACATGGCTCTTCATTATAAGGTTTGTGGCGTAAAATGGACAAAAAGGCTATGAAATCATTCATGATGTTTATTTGCATGACAACTAGACACACTCACCATGCTCAGAGTCTGTCAGCAGGAAGACGTCGGGATGCTCCGGGTCATCTGCCATCATGGTCATCAACCCCACCACTGAGACACACTTACTCGAGGTCGACTTAAACTGAGAGAGAGAGACAGAGAGAGAGAAAATAGTAAGGCTTCCTTAAGACCAAGCCACATACTGGGGCTGTCATGCATGACATTTGCACGTGTGTAAGTGTGTGTATGCAGTCCCACATTGACCTGCATGTGTTTGTAACTTTTCCTGTGCTGCATGTGGTTCCTATTAACTCAATGAATGATAGCTGGCCTGGTACAGATGATGTCATATACCACTTTCTTCCAATGAGTGTAAGCAGTTGCCCTCACTAATTGCAAGTCTTGATTACCCACTTATTGAGAGCCCCACTTGTTTATATTCTATTGTCCTGAAAGGCTTTCTCTTTCTCTCTATGGCTCCTGTGAAATTAGAGGTCTCTTTCTATATAGCAGGCCAGAGGAAGTTTTTTTTTTTTTTTTATCTCTCATACATCATTGCATACATCACAGGCCGAAGTACAAAAGCACTAAAACACAAAAACCTCAGAGCTTAACCTTTGGCAGTAATGAGTGAGTACTTATAGCAATAACCACGGATTGGGACTGTAAGGAATGGCAGGTTTGAGGCAGGCACTCACATGCTTCCTCTCAGTGGCTTTGAGAGACTTGGCAGTGTAATAGTAGAGCTGAGTACCACACAGCGCCACCCAGTACTTAGTCCATGCAGCCACCTAGAGAGAAACAGAGAGAAACATGTTTTCTCACAGATATCACAAAGGGAACATGAACACACAAACACACACACACACACGGTTCCAGGCCATAGCTGGTTAGAACGTAAAACTGTGTAAGGAGCCCTATAAAATCCTAATGGAGCATATTAGTGTGTATAGTAGTACATTATATATATATATATATACACACACACACAGGTTAGATAATAACAGCCAGATGAAGCCACGTAAATGTTACACTGTGTGCTGTATCACAGTGGCCTTGAGAGTGATTCATCCATGACCGTGATAGCTAGAGACCTCTTACTGCATATCTGGAGGTGACCACAAATGTAAACCACTCCCAACAATCATAACCATAACCCTAATCAATTACACAGACTGATGAGAGCCCATTTTATTAACATACAATATAGGTAGTGGGTGGAATAGGAAGAAAAGTGTTTAAATGTAAAGGGATACGGTTGTAAAAGGTTCCCTCTCCTACCATAACTAAACTTTAAAGGCATGTATTTTACTGCTGTGGCTGATTTATACACCACACAGCCAAGTACTAAAGACAGAGACGGTGGAGCTGGAGCCCTGATGCAGCATTGTACCAGCAGACGAAACAAGTAGAGGAAAAATGTACAGTATGTAGAAACTTGTTTAAATGAACATAGTGTTAAATCTGTAATCATAAACATCCATCATAGTACGACCAGGTGAATATGCCGAGCAGGCTGATCTGAGAACGGAGGCCGTGGCCTAATATTATACTAAAAACACTTAAATCACTCATGCACAGGTCCCTCTGTCAAAGAATGCCAGCCTGCTATGCCACTTCAGCAAAAAAAATAAAATAAAAATAAAATAAAAAAAATAAAAGTGGAACACAGAAAAAGAACCAAATAATAAAAAAAGTCGCTCTCACAGTTTTGATTTATTACATTATTTTTTCATAATTTTGTTCCATATGCAATGTGTAATCACAAAAGAATTATTTGTGTATTCACTTGGGTTTTATTAATACTATTTTTTTGAAATCATGAAGCACAATCTTGATTAATGAAGTCAATATTAAAGTGCAAACTTGGGAGTTAATTTATATCAATGACCTTCTTTGGAGAACAGAGAAGATTTGTTCAAAATGTGTTGAATTCATCAAGCTCATACAAGAGCATAGCATGACTGGTCGCAGTCATACTCCCATATCAGCACTGCAATTCAAATAGCCCTATCATCTGGAGATCACGAGTTCAAATCCCGATGATGTCCAAGAGAGCAAAATTAGACATGCTCACTGGCTGGAATGGTATACTCTCTTTCCCCTGACAGTCACAGCAACACTAGCCATTTGTGGGTGTCTCATGTATGCGGAAGAGGGCAGACAACGCTTTCCTCTGAGTATGTTATACTGCACTGTGATGCTGCATCAGCGACAGTTCAAAAATATGTGGTTTGCTGGCATCACGTGTCTCGGAGGAAGCACGAAACAGTTGGTTGATAGCTGTCGTACAGTAGGAGAGTCTTGGCTGGTGGGTAGGAACCAGGAGAAAATGAGGGTAAATGCAGACAACTCCATCAACGCACAAACTACAATGAAACTATAGACTGAGGACCTGACAATAATCATGTGATAATCCTGTTTTTTTTAATTGGCTAGTCAGTTTGCCCCAACCAGCCCCAAAAATAAATAGACAGGCAGCCAGAATGAAAATTAATATCAGTGTGGAACATTTTCAAGCTCAGTGTGCAAGCTGTCCAAGAGTATCACATTTTTGTTTAATTTGCTGTTCATCAATTACACAGCCTGCACATTAACAGCCTTAACATTTGTGATGATAATTTATGTGCTTCCTGGGAACTTGTCTGGCAAAAACAGCAAACTATAAGGGTGCAACTATTCTAACATCAAAAAAGCTGTAATTTCGCCTGCCTGTTAGTCATACTGAGGTAGACAGTACACACTTTCTTGCTAGATACCCTGTTTTCCTTTTTTTACCCCAATATAAACCCACACAATCCTCCACACACGCGTTGGTGCTGCTTTATTGTAGTGTGATACAGGACTATACACAATGGTGCGAATAGCGAGAAAGGAGAATGTTCATCACATGCATCAACATAGAATTATTACAGCAGGGTATGCTGTAATAATTTGGAAAAGATGGCAAGAAGATGAGTGTGGAGGAAAATGAGAAAGGCAGAGTGTATTGTATAGCTGATGGAATAAGGTCTCAGGGAGATCAAAGATGGCAATTAAGCTATATTGTGAGAGTGTGGTTATACAGAACACCGGCTGAAATATATGATTTGGCCTTAAGTAATCGCAGCCGTGCCGATATTTAGTAGAACTGCACAATTGCAAGTGTAATATTCCTTTAATACAACAGTTCTATAAACAAGAAATTAATATAAGTAAGTGACATTTTGGACACAGTATAGCCAAATGTTCTCTTTATTTTTGCTCCGCTAGCGGAAACACATAGATCCTGACGAAGACACTCACGTTAAAGCCCCTCAGCTAGCTCACTGTTGTATAAATATGCAATAATTAATAGAGAAGGTGATGAATAAAAGGATGAGACTGAAGTGTGTGAAGTTCTTACAGTAGGTTTCTTCCCCTCCTTTAGGATGGTCTTCCTGCGTAACACTCCCTGGACGGTCACTGCTCCAGGGTACAGGTGCACCGCCAGCTCCTCAGACTCGGCTGAGCTACACAAACACACAAACAAGCACACAGTGAATAACTACCTATCAGTTTGTACAGTCTCATCTACCCAGGCACATCAAAGGATAGGATTAGTGTTTCTGAACTCAGCTCGAGTTATACACTATATGGCCAAAAGTTTGTGGACATCTGAAAATCACATCCATATGTGGGCCTTCCTCAAACTGTTGCCACAAAGATGGAAGCACACAATTGTATAGAATGTCTTTGTAAACTGTAGCTGGAACTAGGAGGCCAAAACATGTTCTAGTATGACAATGCACAAAGAGAGGTTCAGACATGAAAACATTTTGCCAAGGTTGGAGTGGAAGAACTCGAGTGTCCTGCACAGAGCCCTGACCTCAACCCCACTGAACACCTTTCTGATGAACTGGAACACTGACTGAACCCCAGACCTCCTCACCAACATCAGTGCCTGATCTCACTAATGCTCTTGTAGCTGAATGAACACAAATCCCCACAGCCACGCTCCAAAATCTAGTGGAAAGCCTTCCCAGAAGAGTGGAGCTTATTATAACTGCAAAGGGAGATTACATCTGGAATGGGATGTTCAACAAGCACGTGTGTGATGGTTAGGTGTCCACATACTTTTGGTCATATAGCGTAGATTGTATAGGATACAAGTAATACATTATCCCTTGAATGAGGGAATTTAAACGCCACAATACTGCTCACATTACTAACTGAGTTCATAAACACTGCATTCATCCTTTAAAACACACACACACACACACACCCACACACCCACACACAAAGGGGAAAAATAAGGCAGACCCCATAATACTTTAATCCGGAGAAAGTAAGCGAGAAAACACCACAAGAGAGATTTGAAAAGCATTTGGAAATTCAGATATTCCACTCCTCAAACATCTTTTTCCTTTAAAGAGGAATGATCTGTGTGGTCTTATTGAAGAGAGCAATGAACAGACAGGTTACAAATTAAAGGGAAAATGGGTGTGTCGGTTACGCCATAAGAGCATTTTTCTGGCATGGTTTGGGTCCACTTCTCCTTTTAGTGGGAAGCATCACTGCAAACCACTCCAAACTTATACTGATCTCCTCTATCCTATGATGAAACATTTCTCTCTTCCAGGAGGACGATGCTTCCATCCACAGGGCACGAGGACTTACTGAATGGTTTGATGAATGTGACAAAGACGTAACTTGTACGCTATGCCTTCGCAGTCGCCAGATCTCAACCCAGTTAAACACTTGTGGGAGATTTTGGACTGACATGTGACACCATCTGACAGAATATCTTTTGGAACAATGGTGTTCATTCCTCCGTCACAGTTCTAGAGATGCGTAGAATCTGTGCCAAGGTGTGCTGAAGGAGTTCTGGCAGTTCGTGGTGGCCCAACACCTAACCAATGTTTTTAACTTAAATTTGTCACCTGTCTGTATATAGTGTCAGAGAGTAAAAAGTAACAAACACCAGTACAAATTACACACATACAGAGAGAACAGTATTACTAAATTTCTAAATAATACGACTTTCTTCAGTCAAATTAAAAATGACAAATAAGCAGTAATCAGAGTCGCTTCTCCAGCAGCTGCTAGCAAGCTGAGGCTGCAACACACAGAATCATCAGTACTCACATACAAACTGCAACAAACCCTGGAATTCAGAGAAGCCCATCACCAAGTGACAGTGTAAAAATCACAAATTCTAACACCTTTATACACAGCATGTGCAGCTGCTCGGCTCAGTTCAGGGTGGAGCAAGAGGCAAAGCAGGAAAGAGAAAGTCAGTGAGAGAGAGTGGCCCAGTGATGACTGGGGTTACCTGCTGGGCCTGAGACCTCCTCTGCAGGAGATGCGGCCTACTCGGGTCACTGGGCCCAGCGAGTGGTAGAAACGTGTCCTGTTGGGTGTCGGTCATAGCGGTGCAATGATCAGTTCCAGCCACAACACACACATGCATGTGTATATTCTCTCATAAGCTATGGGATTTTGTTTTTTGAATGGTTGGTTTTTCACTCCTATCTTGGTCTAAGAACTAACACACCTAACATACAAAAATGTCAGAGACAGTTACAGTGGTATTTTTACACACACACACGCACTACTAAAAGTGCAGGAGTCACAAAAAACAGGCCGATAGGAGAAAAGGCAAAATACTATAACACGATGATTAACACAAACATTTGTACAGGCAGAAAATTTTATTATATACACAGATTTTATTAAATCAGCACTTCAGCACAATCAGGGAGTGTTCAGAGTGAAATAGCTTTAAAATTTTCACTTGTCTCTACCTGAAAGCCACAAGCTGAATTGGTTAGTAGGCCAGCTGCTATTGGTGGATGTCTTTGTGCACTTGTACATGCACATGAATAAAAAGGTTGACAGTGTGTATGTGTGCATGTGTGTGTGTATGTGTGCTGGAGAGACAGAAACAGACACTCACCTTTCAAATGCAGGCCAAGACATTTCTTCACTGAGTTCAGATCCTTCACTGCTTCCTGCAGCAACAAGAGTGGAAGTGTAAGTACTGCTCGTGTGTGTAATGCATATGCAAGACATGTGTGGTGTGTGTGTGTGTGTGTGTGTGTGTGTGTGTGTGTGATACTGTTAGAAATTAGGTGCGTGTTTGAGTTTGGACTGGGTCTGTGGACAGGATGTTTGGAAGGGAGATGCCACTGGAGAAAACTATTATCTGCTTTCAACATGTCTGTGATGAGCGTCCACTGTCATCAAAATAGAAAATTCTTACGCACTTTATAGATTACGGTTTCAAAATGTCTAAAAAAAAATTTAGCCAACAGAACAGAACTCACTGACTCCATCCCATATATATAAAAGAAAATTTGACCATGTGAAGGGTTTTCCCAGTCTGCCACACATTTATATGCCTTGAACATTTTTACAGGTGCCTTATTATCTTTAATGTCTAACTTTAATTATTTTTTTTATCATTAAAAAGAACCTCTTATTTTGTCTTGTAATTTTTCCATTTTGCACACTTGTTTTCTGTTCTTTTTACTCTAACACTGGCTTCCCTCAGGATCAATATCCACATATCCATCCTTCCATCCGCATCTCATCCCTGCAGTTGTGTGTGCAGGCATTCCTTACCCAGTGAGATGCCACTGGACAGAGTGGAGCTCTCTGCTTGTCCTCGTGTAGGTGTATTGCTCTCCAGTACACTGTCGTCCAGCAGGTGTCTGGATCCAGCGTTGGGGAATGTAGCACTCTTAAACTCCACTGTGTTCATCTTATGAATGAAACTACATCATGGGGAAAATGCACAGAGATGCACAGAGACGCACAGAGACACACAGAGACGCACAGAGACACACAGAGACACACAGAGACACACAGAGACACATAGTTTTTAGAGCTTGTATGCTGTGTTCATGACCATGTGAGAAGTGGGAAGTTTCCGACTTTCCAGTGGAAAAGACCTGTTTGAACAGCTGCCCAACTCATAATTCCTACTCTACTCCGAGCTGCGATTCCGTAACATCACATGGCAGTGCTCAGAGTAAAAAGTAAGAACAAGATATAACAATGTGATTTAAGGTTTTTAAGCAGTCTTTTGAGTTTCTGTTTATATGTGAAATCACTAAATACTGATACTTTGTGAGATACTTTGATAATTGAAGTATTAATTCGCTTTCTGCAAGATTTTCTGATCAAACTACTCGTGTAATTTTTGGCACTGTTAAAAGTGAATTATCACATCCACTTTAAAAACAAATGAAACACCACCCAAACAACTCATTAATTCCAGTTTTTGTAGACAGTGACGGTAGACTGTTTAGATGAGGAGAGGTTCAACATGAGGTGAGTGAGTTTCAGTGAGAGCTTCTTAGTTTTGTGTTCATTCTAAGTAAGAACC
Organism: Pangasianodon gigas; assembly: GCA_022758105.1. Lineage (NCBI taxonomy): Eukaryota > Metazoa > Chordata > Actinopteri > Siluriformes > Pangasiidae > Pangasianodon > Pangasianodon gigas. The sequence goes on along the minus strand of CM040472.1, from coordinate 4,147,265 downwards.
AAAGCCAGGTGCAATAAGATTTATTCTTTTCCAGCCAAGAATAAACATTATAGGTGCAGAGGATGAGTGAATATAATGAGTGAGGGGTGAGCAAAGAGTAGTGTAAGGTTTGAGTGAAGGGACTCACTTGTAGCCCAGGCTGTGACACTTCCTGTGTCCATAGGGTAGAAGGTTTCGAGGGGAAGGCGGAGTACCTGGGACTTTAGGCAGGCCACCATCAGCAGAGTTGCCACGACGACCACACAAGGGCGAACCAGACGCATCCGAACCTGAGCCGAACATAAACAGAATGAATAAGACGCATCTTTATGTTTCTCTGTGCATGGAGGTAGAATATGTTCACACTTTTCTTTATTTATGGATTGCTCCTTTCCGTACCTACGAGGTCTTCTCTAGAGGCAGTTGCACGAGGTGTGCTAGTGGCTGGCTCAATCTTTAAAGACAACCTGATCACAAGAGATAGGTAAAATTTACAAACTACACACACGTGCAAACAAAAACAAAAAAAAAAAGCCCAGATAACACCCACTTGTAGTTGTCATCCTCTACAAACTTCTGTAACTCCTCAATGTAGTGAACTGAGTTGAGATAGTTCTGGACATGAGGGAGTTCAGGTATATCTGAGCCATGAACAAAACGAGAATTAAAATCCAGTGCATCGATGCCTGGTAATTAATGCATATCCACCTGAATGTCAAAAACACACACTCTCGGACTCACCATATTCGCAGGATCTCTGCAGGTCTGAGATGATTCTCAGAATGTTGTTCATCAGGTTGGACCTCTGCTCATTTTCCAGAATACTGCCGGTGGAGGGATACGCCGAGTCTATGTAGGTGAGATCAGACAGATACATACCTGAAGAGAGAAAACACACACACACACACACACACACACACACACAAACACACACACAGCAGAGTCAGTTTACAATTAATACTGTATATGCAAGCATTCTTTACCCAGCAGGACACTATGTGAACAGTTCCAGCTATGCGGTCCTGTACAGAGTCAGCCCGTTTCTAAAATCGGACAAAAACACACAAAGTTTCTCTTTCCGTAACACACACAATAATGGATTTTCAGCATTCAAAGTGTTATACAGTCCACACAGAGTTGTGTTTATAGAATAAAAAGTGTGAGAAGATTACGGGTCCCTCTTTTGTATTACATAAGAGAGACTTTCCAGTAAGTATGAGAAGAGACTGATCACCTCTGGCTGTACTGACTCAACACTGGATAAACATTTAAGCATATTAGGATCATTACGACAGAAAATATTATTAGAAAGAAGGACGAGTGGATTTGGGAAAAAAAAAAGATTATACTCAGCCTTTAAACCCTGTATGTCTCTCAAATGCATGTCATATAATAACATTTGCTCTGCCACTTTTTTCAAGCTTATCTCCACTTCCCAGCCTAAATTCTGTCCTATATATACACACAGTGCAAGATAAAGTTACAGGGGAGTAAGAAAAGATGCACGAATTAGTTTCCTGCAGCTTCTTGAAGGTATAACTCTGCTGCATTTACATAAACCAGACATCACAGCGTTCTTTTGCTACTAAAAATGACTCCTTTTGATTGTTAGTTCTCAGCAGTCCAATCACCATTTTCATTTGAGAATGATATCAAAGATGACAAAAAAGTGCGCTTAACGAAACTAGTGAAGAAAAAAGTAAAAAAAAAAAACCAAATGGCTTTATTATTATTATTATTATTATTATTATTAGTAGTAGTAGTAGTAGTAGTAGTAGTAGTGGTGGTGGTATTAATAGCAGAAGTAGTGATAGAAGTAGCAATTTAATGGTAGTGGCGGTAGTAGTAGTTGTAGTAGTAGTAGCAGCAGTGGTACTAGTAGTAGTGGTAGACGTAGAAGTAGCAATTTAATGGTAGTGGTGGTAGTAGTAGTGGTAGTAGTAGTAGTAGCAGTGGTACTAGTAGTAGTGGTAGAGGTAGTAGCAATTTAGTAGTAGTGGTGGTAATGGTAGTAGTAGTGGTAGTAGTAGGAGAGGAAGTAGTAGTAGTTGTAGTAATGTGGGAGTGGTGATAGTAGCAGTTGTACCTGTAGTTGTTGGAGTGTAGTGGTGGTGGCAGTAGTAGTATTAGTAGTATTGAGACTGCATTTATTGAGTATTGAGTATACTGGCATTTATATCAACTGGGACATGTAGAAAATTATGATGTTTGTAACAAAGCAACCTTTATAAATATCAGTTAAAAATATAATGAGTTATAGATCAGAGCCACAACTAAACACAGATCTTGACATTACAAATAAGGCAGACTCATGAACATGCATATTTCACCCATTCTGGCAAAGATATTTTATCCAAGCTAAATTTGTATTTTAAAAAATGTCACCACAGTATTAAAAAAATAAAATAAAAAGAAAGACCCAACCTCTTTTCACTTCTTTTGAACCCCAGTTAAATTTGTTACTTATTATATCAGACACTGCTTAAAACATCTACTCAAGTAGTTCTCATGAAATACTTTAACATTTACTTTCACTGTAAAGTATTTTTACTTCTACTGCAGTAGGTTTACAGGGTACTGAAACTGTCAGTCAGTAAAATGTCAATCAAATCTCTGTGATGAGAAATACAGTGTGAGCAGACTGGCTGCTCCTTTAAAAGAGAGAGAGTACTGTTCATGTCTATCACAGCTCATTGGAGAGGTTGTGATTCATTTAAAAATAAACCCCAAGCACAAACTTCTAACCATGCAGAGGCATGCATGCATAGATTACATAATGTCTCAGAAAGACCGCAGAAAATCCCTTGAAAACTTGTCTGCAACATATCAGTACAACCAACTGAAACAGAGCCAGCACACAAAAACTTTAACTCTGATTCACACCATATGTCAAATATCTCACCTTTTGGCTCACGTTATAGAAAACATTAGTGTGTTCACTCAGACAAGTTTTGTAAGGTCTCTATTTCCTGGTCTTTTTCTGGAAAACAATGATTAAAAGGGAGTCAAACCTTTGAGTGCTTGACTTTTCTGTTTCAATTTCAACCAACAGTCCCAAAGAAAAAGAAAAAAAAAAAAGAAAACGAAAACCTGACCCCTGTAACCCTCTGTCCCTACCTCCCCTCCCCTCCCCTCTTTCTTGCCATTGCTTCTTCACCTCCCCATCCTTTGTGAAAAATGGAGGCGGCGTCTGAGGGCGGCTCAGTCTCCAGAACGCAGCTGGGAGTTCCAGAGCCATGTCTTGGCTCCAGAGCTGCTGAAGAGCCACAGACGCTTGCCGCCTGCGGTCTCTGGGAAGAGAACTCCAGAGCGGAGGAGGCCTCAAGCGTGGGATATGAGAGACAAGCGCAGAATTGAGGACTTCCACAGATTGTTGGACACTGTGAGTTGACAGCCAAACAGAAGACCTGCTAGAGCTCCATGAACATCTACACACACGCATAAATATCACACTACATACAGCTACAGGAGGAAACGTGAGTGCATTGCTTCACTTCTAGCTCTTAATAACTCTAGTTTCCTTTTGTCCACTGTCTCTTTTTTACTCCCTCTCTGTCTCTCAGCAGCTGTCTTTCTTCTGTCTGCTCTCTGCTGTTCACATGCTGTAATGTTTAGTGCTGTTTTTGTTTTCTACAAACAAAGCTCCCAGGCGCATCTCTCTGCACTCCCACTCAGGGTGCCAGAGTACCGGGTCGGGTCTCAGCAGGTCACAGTGCTAAGATTACACCAGTTGCTCTGTCTGAGAAAAAACAGCGACAGAGAACTAGGGCAAGATCAAAGCCAAAAAAAAAAAAAAATCCTCAAAGATGAGAAAAAGGAGAGGAGAAATTATTCAGAGAACTTCCCCACTCTTGTCTGGGGAGCCTTGAGGGGAAAAAGCTGATGTGGATGAATGCGTGAGATTGTTTGCTTTGTTAAGCATCAAACTAGAAGAACCTCCTAAGTCAGGGGTGCAGAAAGACTCGTCTCCCACAGGCTGTGCTTGTTTTTGGTTTGGGATTGGATGATATGTGTATTACTGCGTTATGTTTTATTGTTGCTCTGCAGGCATTTGGTGACCTTAAGTATCTAAGTCTTGTCCAGTGCATAGACTGCGAAACACTGGTGTGTTTTTAGTGGATCGCATGCCCCATATCTGCATTTCTATAAGATGACGTGCTGAGATGTGGGCTATGTTTAACAAGTCTCACTTGGTGGCTCTGTGTACAAAGAGTTTCTCTACTGTTATAGATGGGATAAAGGGCTCCATTCATAAAAGCCCCGTTTAAAGAAAAATAAACCCACCAAAGACACAAGGTCATTTTCCACTAACCGCTTCCTCATGCAGACATGCCGGACCCAACAAACCCAGTTACTTGATATTCTCGGTGTATATGCGCACACATGCGCTTACACACGGAGCGTACTCTCCTGGACGCAGTAATCCTGTCTGTCACAATATCAGGGGTATTTTTGGCAAACTTTGCCCTGTGAGTAGCCTGGTGTGTGTGATGTGCTCTAACACGTACAGAAGCCTAAACACAGACAAGCAATACTCAGACAAGACAATGAATCTTGTCATGCTGCGCTGAGGGTCGAGAGGTTAAAATGCAATATAGTTAAACCCCTATTAAAACAGCGATCGCATTTTTCTTAACGATCTACAATGCTTACAACTCTAACCAAACAAAATGAGCAGAATGTGAAAGGTTAAGAACACATGTGCCCTCTGAGAGCAGTAAAAAGCATGCCTGCACATAAACACAGACCAGGCAGGCCACGTCATTTTTTTTTTTTTTTTAAACAACATTTCTTGCTTGAGTGTTTGCCATGTAAGTCACCTGCTGTATGCGTGTAAAAAAAACTCCTCAGCCTGGTTGAGACTTGCTTCATCACCAGCACACACTTTCATTCTGTACTGCATCCTAAAGAAGTATTGGAGATATAAGAAAAAAAATCCTTGGGATTTCCCGCAGTTTTTTCTCATTCTACCACAGAAAAGCCTATTTTCTGACCCACAACACAAGAAGTGTTTTTACCACAAAACATTTTTAACAAATAGGGGATAACACACATACACTTCATGGGTTCAATACACAGATACACAAACAGTTCTCTTAAATCAAACGTAACATGGTATGCATGACTACACTACACACAGGCCACAACCTCTGGCATGGCTAGTTTCCATCTATACTCATCTGTAAACATTTGGAAGGCTTGCTTACACACTCACACACGCGTGCACATGCACACACACGCGCACACACACAGGGCTTAATCTGTAACCTTAGAATATCTGGGGGCTGGTAAACGTCATTGACTTCAACAGCTCACTGAAAGTGATTAGAGAAGTGAATCACTTGAAAGCATGTCTAAAGCTGTCCTATGGCAGGAGACCTGGCCAAAATTCACAGCTTTCCAAACTGAAGTAATTGCCCTGTAAGGCCATGCTCTGCTGAATGAAGACTTTTCAATTCGTACTCCTCTTCAGCTCTGAGTGCTGACTCCAAACACAGCTAAAGCTCCTCAGTGCCCCATTTTCTCAGTCCATAAATTCATCACATCACACTCTCATTCTCTTTATTCTGCCAAACTCCATTTCCTCCTACACTTATTCAAATGAAAGTATATGATTACAATATGCAACAAAGAGAATGCTGACCAGCTCTCTTTTGAGACTCTTTCCTTTGCTCCACCCAAAACCCTCCACCCCCACATTCCCTCTCTCCTGCCATCCTTCATTTTGTCAATGTTTCCTCCAAAGTGAATAAGGGACCTTCATACTGAAGCTTCCTGTTCTTTGGCCCTGCATGAAATGTTGTACTATGTCACTATCTGCTGCCATACTGAGAGTTTGTGTGTGTGTGTGTGTGTGTGTGTGTGCGCGCGCGTACGTGCTCAGCATGATGTCAATGAACCAAAAAAATAAATAAATAAATCATCCACTAAAGGTTAAAGCTAGCATTCATGTACAAAACAGGATCATTTCTCACTGTGTTCCTTTACACCTTTATTCTCACTGTTGTTCCATCTTTCTGTACTCTAGGCTTCTCTTTCAGCTTTCAGTGCTCTTTCCTCTTCTCCAGGAGAGATTGTGTGCGTGTGTGTGTGTGTGTATGTGTGTGTGTGTGTGTGCGCGTGTGTGTCCATCCATCCCATCCCGACAGACTCATCTTGCGGAAAATCTGATGGCCAGATGTTGGAAATGTCTGATATTGTTTTAAAGGCTGGGAAATACATTTACTATATAAATAAACAAACCTCATCCAAATGGCTCTCTGTCCTGACCTGTCAGCAATAACTCAGGTGTGTTTGTGATCACACAAAATCAGCAGGTAGACTAACATGTGTGTGTTTGTGTGTGTATTGAGTTGAAGAGGATCATCATCATAAGCGATTAACAACACCATTTACATTGGTAAAGATACACAGCAGGGGAAGCAAGGCCAGCATGTACAAAGCTTGTGAGAACCACTACTCAAGTCTACATAAGATCTCTCACAGTTAAAATCTGTGAATAAAAATCTCTTATACAAGTTCTTAGAGCAAGTCCTTATCAAGAAGTAAGAACTAATCACAGCAGTTTACCTCATTACCGTAAATCCATCAACAATGTGTCACATTTAATTATGAGCCCAATAAGTGCACAAGAAGACAACTATACACAAAGCACAATCACACCAGTGTTAGATAACATCTTTATAAAATAATAATTAAATACGATTTATTAAAGCAAATATATTTGTGTAAATCCCAATATGTAATGAGCTCCAGTCTCAATAAATGAATAATAAAAGATTTAATGGCACTTCAGAAAATTGAATGATTCTGTTCAATGCCTCGTATCCAGCTGTTTGGCGCAGCGCAAGAGAGAGTGAGGAGGCCTTCACATCTATTAGTCTGCATCACAGCAAAATTTATACAAAATTTATACCTTTAAACCAAAAAGCAAAAAGACGTTGGCTGAGAGGTGTGTAGAGCTGAACACGCACGCGTAAATCTCCTTCAGTCACTGGTCAGAAATACGACGTGAGGAACAAGCAAACAAACCTTTGCAAATTGTGCATACAAATGATTAAAATCACCTGGAGCACAGAGAACATGGAGCTGTGCTCAATATATTACTAGATAATTACATAAATGACTAGATAAAACATCTCCCTTTGTCCTTTGACTCATTTTGCGTCTCGCAGCTCAGTTTAGCAGCTCACATCTACAGAAGAATGTTGACCACATCCCAAATTACATGGCATGTTTGATTCACTTTCTGTATTTGAGTGGATTCAGGACTGAATCATGTTCTCACTGCAATCGAACCGTGCTAGAGTTTGCTGGAACCGGACTGAGGCAACCTCAGTCAGGTGGTCTCGGCCGGGTTATTTTGTTCTGCATCTGAGTTCGATTGCTGTGCTCTCACCCACACAAACGAAACGCACTAAAGACGAAAACCAGGGTTCAATTCAAATGGAAACACTGCATATGTGAAAACATGGCACACACAAACATGACAAATAATCCCAAGAAGCCACAGACAAATGAAATGTCTATTATTTCCTCATAAAGCAACTGGTTTATATTGATAGTGGTTTTGAGACGTGCAGAGTACGACTGTTAATTGTATTACCCGTTACTCCAGAAGAGCAAGAAATCTTATTACTAATTTAACTAAAAGATATTACTAATTTAATTATAAGAAAGATAACTTCATGATCAACTCAGCACATCTTTATGAGCTCTCTATCATCAATCAACTGTAGTACATCTTTTCGAGCATGGATGTGTGTGTGAACATCTTTTCTGTCTAAAGAGACGCCCATTTAAGAGTACTCTTAAGACAAAAGAATATTTGTACTTCTTACTTTTGTACATCCTTTTTTCACATCAGTCTTCAGAGTTTTGGATAAATTGCATACAAATAAAATATAAAATATCCAAACTTTCACTGCATTTTTTTCCTCATACACATCATCTGAAACTCTGAAGATGGCTTAAGCTCCGCCCACTTGACGAAATCACATCATGCCATATATCATAAATCTTGTTTCCAAATATGTCAATTTATGAGCAATTATAATGTACATCACATGTACATTTCTAAAACCTTTCTGCCCTCCCCCCCAAAATTTTTTTTTTCTATATTTGGAACCAAAAATCGTTCATGCGTTCATGCTTACTTAGGACACTGCAGAGCAATTTCCCCAAATTCTGATTAGTAGATTTTATACTGAAAATATGCCAACAAACTCATCTGTAAAAGTCTTTAGACAGTGAAATCAATATTTTAACACTAAAAACATTAAAAGACTAGATTTTTGTTTTAGTAATTATACTAATTAATGCATATATAATTAGATGAAGCCTCATTTGCATAAATAAATGTCCATGTTACAAAAAAAGAAAACAAAAAACCTTTTTTGTATTCAGCAACCGATTGGGAGAGATTGACCATGAATATTATCTATTACCCTATTCACCTGTAGTGACCGGCCTGTAGTTTTATACTTATCAGTCCAAAATGCATATTTGGAGGTCTGGGGTTATGTTCTGAAGCAGTTTGAAATCAATGATATACAGAAAGAGAACAGGTGAATATTTTCAAACAGTGGCAGATTCTGCCTTCCTTTTGATAATATTATGTTAATTTGTATGGAGCTACTAACACATCATATCTTACCTAAATAACAAGTGGTGCAACAAATGTGACAAAATTGTCTGGTTTAGAAACCACACTTAAGGACACTTAATGTCTTAATGTTCCTACCACCTCTCTCTGCAATGTTCTCATATTCTTGTTGCCTCCTTCTTCTGCATGTTCATCTCTTTAAAGGGCTCATTCTCAGCTAATACATCATTTTAAGACTCTGGACTTTATAAGGCACTTTTTCTGTTTTCTTTACAAGAAAAGCTGTTCTCCTCCAAAGACAATTGACTTAATCTACAACAAGTCTGTACAACAAAGTTTTCCGCATCCGAGTAAAAAAAGGCAAGTAATAAAGCACTAGGAGGATAAACACCAGGCTAAACAGGTATACAATAAACCCACAGACTCGCTTCAGAAAGTCATTTTATCAAGGCATTACATGTACCACAGGCTAAAGCACTCAGTACACCATGTCATTTTAGGATCTCAAAGACATAATGCCAAAAAGGAAATGGCAGTAGTGATGCAGCAATTTCTGCACTAGCACACTGGTAGGAGATCAGAAAGTTTATGACAACAGTTTATAAAAAGACAAACCACGTACATAAAGTTTTACCAACTTAGATTGCTGTAGAGCTCTGCTGGGAAAAAGATTGCTTTTTCATCCCAGATGGAAAATTATATATTATTATATGTACCTCATTGTCAAAAATGTGTGATAAAAATATCAAACCAGTAAAAATAAATAAAATGAATTGAGCCCTACAAGCAATTCAAAAATTCTACTTCCTGGAATGAGGCACATATTTGTCATCTGGGTATTTTCACAACGGATGACAAGAAGACAAAACCATGATTCAGTAAGATAGCTGTTGGCCTGTGTGGTGAACCTTTAAAACTACCACAGGATTGTTTCACTATTTGCATAGTGGTTTCCTCAGTTATTTTGTCTTAGAGACCTTGAATCTGCCCCCTAAACCAAAAAACAAAAAAAAAACAACTCATGGGAATATGTCTTTAATAGCTTCCATAACTAATGTTTCTGCAACAGAGCCCAACAGAAATAACTAAAAGGATTCAGTTATAGAAACCTGAAAATCAGCCAGGTGACATCATCGACAAGTACTTTTCACATCAGGAACTTGATAGAACACTCTGAGGATGGCCATGACCTATGGCTTGCGCCCAACCTAATCACGCCCAATTGGCAAAGGTCTCAGAGGACTACAGCTGTTAATAGAGGAGCTACAAGGGAACGGGGAAAGTCATCGCCTTGGGAATGGAGTACCGCGTGACTCAAAAGGGTGGAAGTAAGACTCTCCTGAGACTTCCAGACAGGAGGCAGAATATCAGCATAATTTAGGAGGAACACCTGCGAACATAGGCACCAAAATACTAGTACACTATTAGCACTCATCACAAAATATTAACAGTCCTGAAGCTACCATTAAGTACTGAAGTCAAACACTCCCCCTAGCAGATATCCCTGAATTTCTAACCTCAGACATGTCCAGATGATCCACATTTTAGCTCTAAGCATACATGGACTAAGCAATCAAAAAAAGCTCACCAAATAACAGAAATAAAAAATACATGACAAACTGAAACGAGCCTCCAGCCTTTTTTATTTTGGCAATAAAATGAACATATTAGCCATTTATTACCAAAGCAGTGGAAATATAGTCAACGTTTCTCCAGAATAACTGTGAAATAACGTAAGCAGGGATCCAGTTATCTCAGGATCCAGTGTCTGTGTGAATCTCCCAGAATGACAGAGAGAGAAAAATGTGTGCAAAAGAAGAAGCAGCCAGCAGCTAGCTGTGATGTCTGAGCTCTATTGGTTCCAAAAAGCTGTGCTCGAGCCAGGCATGCTGTTTAGCACGCTGGCCAACAGCAACATCCACATGCTGCTTTCAGGCTTCTCTTTCTCACCTAATTTTCACCAGCTTCAGTAACTCCAGAAACTTTACTTCCTTTATCCTTTCTGCATCCCATTTCTTTTCTATTACCTGCTGTCTGCTTATTCCTCTGCCTATTGTTCTTATTAATCTTTTTCAATCAGTGCTTCTTGGGATCGGTTTAGTCCATTATGTGTGCATTGGTGCAGTCTGAACTGTAGGTGGAAGAGAAGATACCAATGATGCTTAAAAAAAAAACAAAAAAAAAAAAACTAAATATCTTTCCAGCTCTCAGCAACTCATGATTGATAGACCAAAAAAATTGAAAAAAAAAAATGGTTGAAAAGCCATAAAAGAGCATTAGGTTTGTGTGTACTGGTAATTGAATCACCCGTAAATTTTAGGCATAGTGTGTATAAGAAAAGCAGATGGAGAAAGACAGAGATCAAGGTGCATAAGAGGAAGTGCATGAGTGGGAGAAAGATCAGAGAGAAATGGAAGGTAGGGAAGAGCAATAAGTCTTTTTTGCATTTTAGTTAAGAGAACATTTTTAAAACATGAGGTTGTTGTGTAGCTGCAGGCAAGAATTCCTTAAAGTAGCTCTAAAGCACTTGGACATCAGAATCAGAAACACTGAATCACTGAATCAATTCACTGAATCACTTAATCCGAATTGCACTATTACTAGCTGTATATATGAAAACTGTGCAGTGAGGTACATAAACATGACCTTAGCCCTATGGAGACACACAAAAATGCGGTTTGAAAAGTGTGTGTATATAGACTGAGGCACCTGAACAAGTGTGTGTCCGGCGCTGATGAGAAGCAGAACCTGGCAGGAGGGAAAAGAAGATTGTGGGATACGAGATGGCGAATGCAGGTGGAGATACCTGCATTAGACCTATGATGAATGTTCACTTCAGGGCCATGATATAAATAAAGTTTCTGGTTGAAAGAGGTTAAAGATTAAAGATAAAAGGGTTAAATTTTCACCCAGGGTGAAAACCAGAGGTATGAGGGGCCCTACTAATCTCCTGAGGTTTGAGCCAGAGCAGCCGGCTAGATGATGTCTTATAAACACCAGGGAACTTCTAACACATCACTTCAGAACCAGATCTGCATTCCTGAACTCAATCAACCAATCAGAGCCTGTGGTGACAATTTACATATCAGCACAGCCAGGGGAAACTGCTGTTGGCAATTTGTTATTCAAGTCAGAGAGCTGGCACTATTAAAAATGCATATGAGGCAGTTACTGAAGAAGGAGCATAGTGACTTCTCATTAGAGTGTGTGTGCCAGGAAGAGCATAATGTGAAATGCACCAAAAAGTTTTCTGGTTCTACTGCTCAAGTGTGAACTGCTGCTTACTGACGGTTGTGTTTCTTGTTTTAGGTGAATTACTACATTCTTCTGGTCTGTGCAGAGGCAGACTGAAGTGGGGGAAAAAAAGGAAGGCCAGAACAAAAAAAAGGAGGAGGTGGCAGACAGGGAGGAGAGAATCACAGCAGCCATGAGAGTAGAAACATGGAACCTGGGCATGATGCTCTTCTTCTGTCTTGCTGCCCTGGGCAGCTGTCACTCAGGCAATGAGCCACTACTGTCTAGGCGTCGCCGGGCACCAGTTGATGACGCCAAAAGGTGCTCGTACACATTCTTGGTGCCCCAGCAGAAGATTACAGGACCTATCTGCGCGTCAGCCACAGGGCCGGAGCCAGAAAAGGATAGAGTGACGCGCATGGACATCTCTGACCTGAAGGAAGTGCTGTCCAAGCAGCATCGCGAGATTGAAACGCTGCAGCTCGTGACCGATGTGGACAGCAACTTGGTTAACGAGATGAAGCTCTTGCGCAAGGAGTCGCGCAACATGAACTCACGTGTCACACAGCTCTACATGCAGCTACTTCATGAAATAATACGCAAGCGTGACAACTCGCTGGAGCTAGTGCAGCTCGAGAACCGGGTGCTTAACGTGACATCCGAGATGCTACGGCTGGCCTCGCGCTACAAGGAACTGGAGCTGCGCTTCGCTAACCTGGCTGCCACCGTCAACAATCAGTCAGTGCTGATCTCCCTGCTGGAAGAGCACTGCATGCGCGGGTATGGACGCCACGAGCTGCCTGCCGTGCCACCGCTGGTGCAGGTGGTGCCTGAGAACATCCCGGCGAACAACAACCGCTTCACCAACGAGATCCATAGGGAACACAACAACCGAGCCTTCCCACGTGGCTCGCGCATGGATGTCCCACCAACCGCTGACCCTCTGGGCATCCCACCAGCACCACAGGGAACCCTGAACTCTGACGGTAATAAACATGTTTGGGATTTTTGAGTTTTGAGCATGTGGAGAGGTGGTGGGGGGTTTCTGGCACAGCTAATTTCAGACACTAGAGAAATTACCAGGAGTGCGCTTTGACTCCATGATTAGTCTTATAGGTATGGGTAATATAACACTGCCAGTGTATGGTTCCTGTATTTAAAATAAAAAAAAAATAATAAAAAAAAAAAGAGGGATGGTAAGTCTTATCACCCACCTCTAAAGCCTAATCATGTGCAGAGACTGTTTTTTTTTTTTTTTGGCATTTTTTTGACTTTATGACATGGGTTAGTCCAGAAATTCTTATACATTAGCAGTAAACTATTCCAGATCTAGCTTTGATAAAAGGGGAAATAAGAACGTGTGAGAGAGAAAGAGAAGGAGATAGGAACATATACACTCACAAAGAGCTGAAAAGCAATTTAAATAAAAATGAGGCAGTAAAAGTGCATATATATATATACATATATATATATATAAAGAAATGAAAAGAAACACTAATTGGCAGGAGGAAATGTGCAGTTTAATACTACAGAGTATGTTTCCATGTTTCTATTGAACAGACAGCAGTCATGCAAGAATGTACGTAGAAAGTATGTAAAAGCTTTTCCTGTGGTACTACATCACACAGAACCCCCTAAACTCACATATACCTCATACATGCACTCTCTCAATCAGACAGACAGCGAGACATTAAAGCTCAAATGCACATCATGTAAAGGAACTTTGCACATATGAACATAATCTCACACTCTCTCGGGTTTCATGCACTCTGAAGGGCACAGCACAGCGAGATAGACAGGAATGAGAACCAGCTGCTACAGAGGCATGATATATCTACCTCTGAGAGCTGACACACTCTTTCTCTTCACCTTTACTAATGAAACCAGAATGACAGCGCTCCACCCCTCCCTGCTGCAGCACACACACACTCCTTTATCTCTGCTGCAGTTTAGACCCTATGTCCACACTGTCAGCGGAGAACACTTTGGAAATGCTTTTACAGCTACACACTTTGCAGCTAATGCACAAGAGCATTATAACACACTAACACAGACAACACAGAAACCATCTCTACTCCAATTTTATCCATTTAATCAGAAGACACACATTTCAATTTCTTTATAGTAAATGTTTGTGTGTCAGACTGTCCAACTCTCATCACACCCCTCCATCTCCATCTGCCTCTTCAACAAAGCTCTCACTTTCAGATCTCTACACTTGGTGATCCAGTGTGATTCATCTTTCAGAACATTAAGCCTTGCTTCCATACTACTGACCACTAACAGCAGACCACCAAACGCCTGCTTTGCCTAAAAGTATATGGTTAGGACCACAGTTTATGCTACACATGCTAGTTTCTAACCACTGCGCCAACACTTCCAGAAAGAAAAAGAGGTAGTACAGATAAAGATGTATCATTCCTAGGGAATAAAAGCCAGTCTCGAGTGACCCCAATGTATTCTGGGGGTCCACACGTCTGACCAGACCACGGCTGTGAAAACGAGACGAGCACCTTCTGGCACAAAGCCTGACTGTGTGAGCTCAATGTCTATCATTCACAAGGCCTCTGCCCGCGCTGGGTAACCCTGCTGCTTCAGCATGACCATGGCTACTTAAGAAGTTTCTCTCAACACAGGAAACAGCCCCTCACATAGGCAACCAAACACACTGCCAAAGAGGGCCCCCACCATTTTTTCCTTTTCCTGGCTCACCCGTACAGGACTGATTATTTTAGCTTAAGAGTAAAGGCAGAGGGGAAGAGAACCAGAAAGAGAGAGAGAGAGAGAGAGAGAGAGAGAGAACCTAAGCCTTGCGCATGATAACTCCATTAGGACTACAGAGCTTATTTAGCAGTCAGCTAAGCATGCCGCGCTCAGACATAGAGCTCTTGTAGCTCGAGGTGAGCAGAGCAGAGCAGAGCAGAGTGCCACTAGCAAAAACAGCAAAACATCTCTCAGGAGAACAACAGGGTATTCACCTTTGACCTTTAGGTATCTTCAGGAAATAAATTCACTATGAACAGAATAAGACAGTAATGCAGATATTGATCTATCTAGTTGTCTTAGCTTTGACCTAGTGTTCTGGCCACAGGAATGGGGTGACAGCCATGGATGATGATAGTTCATAACAGTTGATGACTGATGATGGATCATTTCGCTTTTGCCTCTCAATTATATTCCATTTTGCTTAATAAATCTCTACCTGTTTTTTTCCCTCTTAAATTTAATGAACTGGATGCATTTAACTGCATTGGCTACATTAAAATATGAACATCAGGTGGAATAGCAGTACACCTCTTAATTCAGAGCCTTTAATTTGTTTGAAAAACCACCCGCACCAGATCAGTTGACTATGCTCTGCCCACTTTGAGATGCTAAACCATTTTTAAGATTACCAGACGCTGCTATTGCAACACTAACAGCTATTAATCATATATAGATGCAGTGCTCTATGCAAAATCAGTCAATATTTCAATGCCTAATTGTTGCAGGCCTACATTTTCTTAGTGTCTTTTTTCTCACTATCTTGCCTTCAGTTCAATTCAAAAAGCTTTACTGGCATGAACATATACAGTTATACAGTTACAGTGTTGGCACAGCAGCACAGAAAAGAAAAGAACTGCTATTGACAAATTTAATTATATCAAAGAATGTCCAAATAAAGGATTGAACGAGAAAATAACAACAACAATACCAACAATAATATTAGTTACAAGGAACTACACTGAAACAGGGGAACAACAAACATGACTGTTTCTCTGTGTGTGTGTGTGTGTGTGTGTGTGTGTGTGTGTGTGTGAGAGAGAGAAAGAGACAGACTCACTACTCCTGATATGGTAGGCAGATCCATACTGTTCTGCTAAAGCACCCCTCTCCATTTCTCCTATCAGGATGAGTAGTTTGTCGGTATCGGTCAGTGTACACAATTAGGGGAGGCTCATATAAAATGTCTCAAAGCATATTTTGTGTAAATGTTTGAATTTGTTGTATTCAGTTAGAAAGTGCAGCTCTGTCTCTGCAGCAATGCTGCGGCACAGATACTACTATATACATACTGTCTCTCATCATCTCTCCCTCTCTTCCCTCCTCTCACTATCACTCCTTCTCTCACCATCTCCTTTTTCTCTCCGTCCCCCTTCTCCCATTCTCTCATTGTCTCCTTTTCTCTCACTATATCTCCCACTCACTGTCTCCTTTTCTATTGTCTATGTTTAGATACTGTATGCAACACAGACGTCGTTTGCTTCTGCAATGCATCTTGTTTCAGTGTCTCACTTGTTCAATATTACAGGCTGTTATAATGTTGTTTGTTATAAAAAAGTACAAAAAACAGCATAATAAAAATACAAGCATCATATATTGGTATAATGTGAAGACTCACTGGCCAAAATCAATTAATCAAATTTTTGCAGAGAAAGCGCCTCTCTGCTTTTTCGCCGGTTACCGTAATTATAGTAGTATGTGTGTACTGCTGTTTGCATGGCTGACAGGAATTTGTAAAAGCAAATGCAGATGGCTTGACCAGAGTTGCCATAACTGTCACTTTTTTTTTTTCCAGTTGAAAATAGTTACTTTAAATAACTATCCATAAACACCTTTAAAAGGTGAGAGGCACACCAAAAGAACCTACGTTCTGTTCCATACAGTAGCTCTCCATCCGGTGTGTGCTTCTCCATCATGTTGAACGTCTAGATTGCAACCTTATATCAATAAAACGATGATTGTGCAGTTTTTTCTCCCTTAAAATGGAGAAAAAACTGCACAATCATTGTTTTAATGATAGATCATTGACATCCCTTCCTAGTACTCGTGTACTCGTGCCCATCCCTCATCACTATCTCTCCCTCTCTCATCGCATCCTTTTCTCTCCCTTTCTCCCATTGTCTCCTTTTCTCTCATCGTCTCCCCCCATCTGCCCTTATCTCACTATCTCTACCCCTCTTACCATCTCTCACCATATCCCCTTCTTTCCTTCTCTAAGCCCCTCCCCTTCTCTCATCGTTTCTCTACTCACTGTCTTGCCTTCTTTCAGTCACTCATTTTCTCTCTCGGTCCCTCACTTAGGCCCATTCCGCGACTGTTATCAAGTATGGCAGGCGGGGCACAGCACCAGTGGGATGTACCTTTTAAAGGCAGAGGGCAGCGACAGGCTGATCCAGGCTTGGTGTGAGCAGGGGTTGGACAACGGCGGCTGGACTGTCTTTCAGAGGAGAAAAGACGGCTCAGTCAACTTCTTCAGGAACTGGGAGAACTATAAGGTAAGAACCTAAAGCTACAATACACATTCTTGCCAAAGAATGTGCATGTCCTTTGTCACTCCAAACAGGATCATACTGACCCAAGGCTAGCCTCCGTGGTGTAGATCAGTGGTTCTTAAACCAGGCCTCAGTTTCCCCAAGACAGTTCACATTTTGTGTATACATGTATATAATGCATTTAAATGCAAAAATTCAGTGTCCTTCACTAAGAGGCCTAAAACTGCAGTAACGGTTTGAGTGAATGAATGAATGAAAACATGAGACGAGAGAAGCAATGTATAAGGGGGAATAAAAAGAACCCACCAAGAGCTTTGGAGATATAAACAGGAGTAAACACATCTTACAATATATCAACATCCATCAGAACACAGCTTTATCAGGAATGTAGTGAAGTCAATGGAAATATAAGAACACACGAAATTAGCCAATCGCTAAGCTGTGTGCAGGGAAAACCACGCAGCGAAAAACCAAACATGATTACCAATCTTACCACAACACTGCTTTCGTCAACCCTGATGTTCACACACACAGCGCCAGACCAGGCAATTCCCAAGCAAATTCACTTTAACTAAAGAGACACGAAAATACTTCCAAAAGTTCTTTCAAGTGTGCCATGGCCAGCGAACACAATTCAATCCAGCTGGATGGCTGAGTGGAAAAGAGCCATTTTTTTCTGTGCACTGCTGCAATCCATGGAAAAACTCAATTATGCCTGAAAAAGTCTGGTCTGCCTGTGAGCATCTCTGAGCATGTCTTTATTTAGATTTGCAAAAACATGTCAGCTAGTCTCATGAGTACTGAGGAACCTCATAGATACAACAGGGCTGTCTGTGTGTATTACTTTGTGCATACTTGCAAGTAAAGATCACACAATCAAATTATGTAACTGGTTACTAAAAAAACAGAAATCACACACATTACAACATGTGCACATTCCACTCAATTGTGTAATAATCCATTAAAGCAAACTAAATAAAAAGCACAATAAAAAGCTCTATCTGTGCTCCGCTCTCTCTCGAACAGAAAGGCTTTGGAAACATAGATGGTGAGTACTGGCTGGGGCTAGAGAACATCTACAACCTGGCCAAGCAAGGGGACTACAGGTTGATGGTGGAACTGGAAGACTGGTCAGGGAAGAAAGTCTACGCTGAGTACAGCAGCTTCCGGCTAGAGCCTGAGCTTGAGGGCTATCGCCTGCGCCTGGGCACCTACCAGGGTAACGCCGGCGACTCGCTGACCAGCCACAATGGCAAGCCCTTCACTACGCTGGACCGGGACAAGGACTCTTTCACAGGTACAGCTCCTGCATAGAATACACTGCAATAGTTCACAGTTGCTCAGCTGTCTCCTAGGTATCAGCTTCACACTGCATGTAGGTTAGATCTACATCCCCTGGACAGAGAACTGCTAAATAATTCTCTTCTGTCTTTCAACTTCTCATATGCTGTTTTACTCCCCACCCCAGCAGGCAACTGTGCCCACTTCCACAAAGGCGGCTGGTGGTACAACGCTTGCGGGCAGACTAATCTGAATGGTGTGTGGTACCCCGGAGGCGTGTACCGCAGCAAGTTCCAAGATGGGATCTTCTGGGCTGATTACGGAGGAGGCTTCTACTCACTCAAGTCTGTCCGCATGATGATTCGGCTGATCGACTGAGAGTTGCTCCTTGTCCCTTCATCTCGTTCAATATAACGTGTTTATTCAGTAAAATAATAATTTATAATCATTCTTTTACCTTACCAAGGACAGCACATCTATAAGAACTTGTAGTGCTCATCATTATGGGACGATTCCTAGGCACCAAAAAAGCGTAAAGAGAGAGACCATATAAGGATCATATAAGGTTTCTCTGCAGTCAGTGTGAGAATGAGAACAGTTCCTGCTCCTTCTGTTTCTGGATCCTGCAATCTCAATCTGGTTTTGGTCTTTCTTACAGACTGAGTTTTCACATTTTCACCCCTTTGACAAAATTAGCTAGGAAAACCACACTGTACACATTTCATTTTGTGGCTGTGATATTTTTTCCTTATTTTTTCCACTCTATACACAACAAGGACTGGGAACAGTCTGGGCTGAGAGCTCAGTCAGCTTTGATGTGTATTGGTCTGTAAATATCCTTTAGGTTTGTATGTTTGCCTTGTTTTTGTTTTTGAAAGAGTTCATTTAAGAACTCAGATACAGAATTGCCCTTATCCACATCTGTTATTTATCAGTAGTTATTTATAATAGTTATGCTATTTGTTATTTATGCCAGTTTATGATGTATGTTGTGCTTTTGCCATCCACACATTCATCTGCATGTGTGTGTCGATTGTGCCACAGTACACTCTGTATGTACATAAAAACACACCGAAATCAAATAAACTTGTACAGCACTGACAGACAAATATTGCATAAGCACACTTACGCAGAACACTAGCTCAGGTCCCAAGGACAAGCAAATTTTGTGTACAGGCTTCTTCTTTTTTTAGTGTTTGCCAGACCATCTAGCTAGCTGAATTTCAATAGCAAGCAAGTGAGCAATACCAGGGACATTCTGTGATATACACGCATCTGCGGCATTTGTTCACAAACTAGCTCACCTCTGCGTCATTTGAGATAGCTGCAGAGAGAGAAGTAGGTTATCTAACGTTGTGTCGTTTCATAAGGGTGTGTGTCCATGCGTGAAATAATATTCTAGCAAATAACTTATATTCAGTGAAGGAGTGTGAGGATGTACTGTGGCATGAATGCAATTATAGCTACATACTGGCTGTATTTATCTCAACCGTTATGTTGTATATTTACATGAATACTTGTTCTGCGCTTAGCTAGCTAGCTATCTAACTTTAGGCACATTTCGATGCAGCCAACATTAGCTAGCAAGCAGTGAGTGATGCGTATGCATGCGCTGCTTTTGTTCGCGAGTAGCCGAAATCCGTGTCATTTACCGATGAGAGGAGAGGGAGGTTAGATAAAGTTTCATGTAGGTGTCTCCTTGTGTGAAATATTATTGTAGCTAATAAGTTTTTTCTGTTTTTCTGTTGTTTCTACTCTTATTTGCTCTGCTTTTTCTGTGCCACAGTTTCACGTAATAGTAGCCACATTTTTAAAAAATTACTTAAAAAAATACAAAACCAAAAAAAAAAAAAATACACCATATTTGCATGATACTCTAATTTAAATCTACAAGATAAATGATAATATACTCATCTGTTTTCCTTAGTCTGTATTAATGCACTTAACTAGCAAAGGATACGTTACTGCATTTCATTAGCTACCACTTTTTACCACCATACTTGGCCACAACTCACTTCACTTCACTTTTTAGCCTAGGTAACTGCACAGCACATTGGAGCTTGGCTAGCTAATGAATCTATGATTTGTCCAGTGGGCTTCCCATACACAGAACATCCTGAAACCTGAGGTCTTGTGCTCACTGCAGGTGAAAGCAGTTATCAGCTCGTGCTAATTGTGATCATTTCCAAAAAAAGAAACACTTTTTAAGCGAATGATTTCTGACACACGTCTCTGCTACACAATCAGCAAGGAAAAAAAAAATGCTGCTGACGGTTTATTCAAGCAACACGTCAAAGCTGTCCTTACAAATACATGCGATTACTCTTCAACATAATCTGATAAAGAAAAGAGAAAAGGGCAAACAGAGAAAACGGGAAGGGAGCGATTTCACATTAAAACTATGCAGACATGTGAGTGAAGAGATGTATATTGAGACATTGAGACAATGAAAAACACATTTCTACCGTCGGGACACGGATAACAGGAGCGCACAGGCAAAAGAGTGCAAGCGTAGCGCAGAGGGAACATTCCTTCCATATAAAGTACTTCAGTTTCATTTTCACAAAAGTGCATTCTACTGAAATTACGACTCCCTGTTTACCAGGGCCTCTGCGCAGCCATCCTTCAGAACATCCTCAATCTTCTCTCACAGCAAGGACACACACACACACACACACAGGGAGGGAGAGAAATGATGAAACATGCAGGGACCCTGTCATAACTGGCTTTCATTCAAAGGTTAGATTATCTTCTGCAATCCTTGGTGCAGGAGTCTCTCATCTGAACGAGTGATGGAAACGGTGCTGAAAAAGCCTCAGCACACAGAAACACCTGAGAGAAGAAGAGAGACATGAAAGAGTGCGAGTCACTGAGTTTCCATTACTCTCCACTTCCTGGCTACCAGAGTACATCTCTCCACCCAGCATCAGACACAAAGTCTTCACACACGCAGCATAGATGTGCCCTAAACACACATACACACACACACACACCTGCATTCAAAACAAAACAGTAGCTTTTCTGCTGGACAGTATGGCACAGAAATCCAGTCGTAGTGTCCGAGAACATTTCAGTTGAAGACAGCTTTACGTTTCGTTTTTATCATCTTCTCAAACACTTGACATTTGTCTCTTCACATAAATCCAAATGCAAGTAAAACATACCTTGAAGCCCCTCCCACTGGTGCCATGTTAGTGTTACATGGGAAATGTTATCATCATCCCACAACCTGCAGAAACCTCCTCCTAATGTCCCAGGTATCGTTATGTGATGGGAAATGAACATAGTCACTCAGCCAGGGTGTGGACAAGCTTTTTTGTCATTTTTTCCACTTTGTGTTATGCACAAAAGCACCGTTAGTTCCTATATTAGCATGCACTCAACAAGAAAATAATCCTGCATGATATTTAAAACGAGATATCTCCACTTCCACTTGGTATTACAGACCTAACCAAGATATCATATGAAAGCTCAACTTCCTCTCTTTCACACTGTTTGTTTCTATCTGCCACCATCTCAGAGTTTCGTGAGAGTATGACGTATGAGAGTATGACCGATTTGGATGCGGGGACGCGTCTGTTAGTTAGACGGGTTAAGGATTCCTACTGGCTTCAAATCCAGAGTGAAATCCACTACACCAAGTTCAAGCAAACAGAGTCTCATCACACAAAGTCTTTAACCTGACACATAGCGGAATGTGCTGTCTCATGGTGGCATGCTGAGGAGCTTCCCAGACTGTCTGTGGCTTTGCTAGCTGTGTGTGCATGTGTGTGTGTGTGTGTGTGTGTGTGCATGTGTGTGTGTGCGCTGCAGCTGTCTGGTGGGAGAGCTGAGCACCTGTCAGCATCTTGTCCACTCAAGTGATAGAGAGAACTGTTCTTGCCAGGCAGGTCAGGTTCCACACTCTTACACTCACACAATCTCACTGACACACACACACACTCACCCACACACACACACACACACTCACCCACACAGCCTGAATCTCAGCTCATTCTATTCCAAATCTTTCAGCAGGCAAGATCTGTTAATACAAGTGTAGTCAACTAAATTCTTTTCCAATTCTCACTCTCTCACCTTTCCTCTGACTTCTCCTGTTCAGCCTTTTCTCCTGATTTCTCACTGAATTTGGTTCTTACTCTATCACTCTGCATTTAAAGGAACCGAATCTCTGTCCTTCGCCTCTGTAGTGCGCAAAAGAATGGGAAACCCGTTTATTCTACATCTCAATCACCATGGAAGTTTAAAGGGGAGTTGGTGAATTCAATCAGTAAAAAAATACATTCAAAATATATGATTATAAAATACTGATAAATTCAAACCTACAACCGTTACACATTTACAATAAGTCATAGAATTATATATAGATAGAAGGGGATGCCTTACCAAAGCCGTTCAGTGGAGCAGTACAGTAAAAAGCAATTCGACTTACTTATCATTTCCAGATGATGTGTCAGTTGGACTTCTGTGTTTACTTTCTACAGTTACTACTTTGGAAATATCACCACAAATTCTCTAAAAAGTCGATTGACCTCTGATTTCGAGATTGGAGCGCAATTCACAAATACCTCTAAACCGAACAATTCACAGAAGCATTCTTCATAAATGTGTGTTTTGAATACACTGCCCATTTGAAGGTCTGTTAAAGGTTTTGTGAACTATTTATCTGTTCTTTTCACTCATGTGTTGAAATGATTGTCCACTGTAACAACAAATGGAGCACAGACCTGGCAGACAGAGATTAAAAAAAAAAAAAAAAAAAGGAGTAAGAATTTCATTCTACATTCGTGCAACTCAGGGACCAGTCACTCTGAGTGAATTTAGCGGATGATGAACACACAAAAGTTGTGTTAGGCATACTGTTTTTGCAAAAGTTCTGTCGATTTCTATGGCTATATGGTTATGTGTAGAAGTTATAGTGTTATATTGTTCTCTAGTTTTTGCAGCTTTATTGAATTTTGCTATCAGTAGTCCACACTCAAATGCACGAGAGATGCATAATACAGACTTTATTCCTCTTTCTATCAAATGTGTCCATTTGTCTTTCCTTGCTATCTCAAGTGAATGAGTCCACACACATTATGCAAGGGACACACGTACACACACGGAAAATGAGTGACAGCAGAGAGATAAAATAGCACACCACACACTGGAGGACAGACAGAGTCATAGACAGTCAGCATGAGATAGTAGTTATATAGAGTTATAACACGTCTGTAGGAGACGAGCCCAGTCACAGCGGATCGGTTTGGATTTGGTCACCATGTTTCCCTTTTCCACTGAAGAAATGCACTTTGCCAGCATTGCTCAGAATAAATTAGTGCTTGTCAACACATCCCATTAAACGCTCTCTCTCTGTGTGTGTGTGTGTGTGCGCAGGGAAATGGTTTTCCAAAAAGAAATCAGGGAGCAGATTCGTTCTTTCTTAAAAGAGTACATTAAAAAAATGTCTAATAACTCACAGGAAAAAACAACAACAAAAAAAAAGTGCATATATGCACACACATATACACACAGACACACACACACACAAAACATGATGGATGGTATATTTTCCTCTCATCCAAGTGACTCTTGATTTCCTTCAGCTCACTTTAGAAACAGATTGTTCTGCCAGTAAAACAAAACAAATAACAAAACTAAACAAAAGGAAATGAAATTCAGCTCCTTTAGAATGAGTCTTTTTTTTTTTTTTGCGCAATGGCTCGGTATGATTTTTTTTGAGCTTGGGAAACATGATAAGATGAGTGACACAAGCTCGACGTAACTCCTTTGACAAGCAGGAGTTCTGCCCAGTGGGGCAAGTGTGAGAACTGACACACACCCACACACAAGGACAAACAGGGACATGCATGTGGACACACACACACACAATACCAGGCAGGGGAATAACTAAGGGTTTATAAGTGAAAAGACAAAGCTCATTCTCAAAAGCATGGAATCACACTGAACCAAACTTCACATGCCATAAATATGACTATATTTCAGGCTGCGCTGGAAAAAGCAGGTTTTCGAATGCATTTAGTTTGTGGTTTGGGCAAAAAGGTTTGAGTCCAATTCCAACAAGCCTGACAAAATTTAAAAGAAGCCACATCAAGCCTAGAAAACCCAAGACTGTTTAAAAGACCTGTACTGCCTACAATGATGGGCATTCTCCTAAATCCTTGCAATAAAGTAACTCAAAACCAATTGCTGCCAATATAAACACAGTCTCTTAGGAACTGACCAATTTAAACAAACGACTTTACCCTTGTTTGCACGCTGCCGTTATTAAACTTGTCATAAAACTAGAAATAACAGAAGCTGCGCAGTCCAGAGAGACGTTGAGACTTCTTATTAAGTTTGCATGAAAGGTTTACTGAATAAAAGACTTTTTTTTTTCCATTGTTTGATCAGTTCGGCTAAATTAGTCTTTTCTATAAACATTCAGATATGAGATTACTAACGATTGCATTAGGCCTTACTGGAGTGTTTAGTTATATATTTCACACATCATCAGAGTCTCTCTACCCACCATCAACACCTCATACAACAACCACTGCATCCGCAAAGCCACCGCACCGGGCTTTTCACCCTCCTGCCATCTGGCAGAAGGGTACAGGAGCATCCGTGCCACCACCAGGAAAGTGATGGGAAAAGCGAGACAGTGAGAGAGAGGACGTAATTGAGAAAGTGAGAGACGTACCTAGATACGGTATGCAGGAGGTCATACTCTGGCTGCTGATGTAGTCTCTCAGTCTCTTGTAATTGTCTTCTTTCGCCATCAGATACTCCAGTTTCTCGAATGTAGCCTTGTCCTTACGACTCAACAGCTGCAGAGAGACGGACAGAGGGATTTAGACTTACAGAAAACACTCGATTCCAAACATTACATCAACATTTATGCTGTGAAAGTTACTCATATTCAGAGTTGGGTTATGCAGCAGCTTCCCATTCAGATCATGCAAATTATCTGTGCGTAGTTCACGCCTCTAAGATTTTTCTTGAGTCTGAGAAAAGTTTTTCAATAGTGTCCTAAATGCAAAAACTTGCCTTTAAGCCCAAAAAAATCAGGGATAGAAAATGTGGACTGAAGGATAGAATAGCATTTTGCTCTTTTTTTTTTTTTTTTAAACTATGCTGTCATGTGTAATATGTGGCAACAAACAAGCAAGAGAATTTTAAAATGAAAAAGTAGAGAGAGACATATAATGAAATATGAATGAGTAGATTGCAAGCATTCAAATAAACACTGAATAGGAGTTTACTACACTGCCAATATATTGCTGCATGAATTAGTTTTAATCATCAGACTATTTCATCACACTTTTAATTTGTTATTTTGAGTTTCCAAATTAAATAAATAAAGACTATGTTTTTGTTAATTCAGTGCATTCCCCTGTAAAGATGTGTCTGATGTTGAAGGATAAGCTGACCACACTCCTAAGCTTGCGCCTCACTTTAAATAAGTGCGGTTCATCATTTTATCCACAAAATATTTTCAGCCCTCTGTAATCTATTCGATTAGGATGGCGTCTCCTCTCATGTCTTCCGTGCAAGGGAGGAAAAAATTTCAGGGACTTTATTATTAATTAATAGTGTTATGTATTTAATAATGTCCTCAAATGGCATTTCATAGTTTTTTTGTGTATTTACAGCCCAACACATACATTTCAGCATGACATACTGTGGTTACAACAAACTGACAGTCAGTGGTGCTGAACTTACTACTGCTCCTCGGTCGAGCCAGTATCAAGCAAAAAAAAAAAAAAACACTCAGGTACAGGGTATGAATACCAATGAGCACAACTTTGTTAAATCCTCACAAATCCAGACTCAAATCCAGAATCTTACGAAAACAGGAGAAGCAGCTCTGACTGGATTTCTCAGGAAAGGCAAGAGGAATGAGCGATATGACGATATAATATGAATATCATGATTAATTATGTCACAATATGCTTTTCTGAAATAGCATGATATTGTGTTATTAAATTTATAAAAATTATTAATCACAAACTGACTGGAAGCCGTTGGTGTGATGCTTTGTACTTAATATTTAAAACTGCACACTTAAATTCTCCTTTTCAGCATTAAATAATTTTTATTTATTTATTTATTTATTTATTAGTATTTTGTAATTTACTATAAATTTGTTTATTGATACTATATAACAATATAATCATTGTGCTGCTAGCAGTCTGTGAGCAAACCTACAGTACATATATAATACATACCATGTATCTTCGCAAATCATGATATATTTTTGTCATATTTCCCAGCACTAAAAGGCAACACACAACAGACCGTGCAGTCACACGAAAATAATTCACACCGGGGTGGTGAGATGCTGCACGATGTGAAGCAGATTTACCACCCCGAAGTTAATTAATTCTGGTCTGGAGTGTGTCATTATTTTCAACGATTACCATGTTTCATTTATTAATGCATGATGTCACACATTTTAAAGGTTTATAGTTCGCTATATCCACGATAAACAGGCGTTCCCTCGCCAGCATCTCCTTTTCTTCTCAAAAACGCAGCTTGTCATTTAACTGAGAAAATGGAAAGCACAAGCTCGTCTGTCCTGATGACTTTCCCATGCTGGGAAACTTTACACAGCACCGTGACTATAACTAAGCACCAACACTCGAGACTCCTTCAAAAATGTTTAAATAAATGTCTCCTAACAAAAACGTCACATCAACGATTATCCGTTTTACTTTGTTAAACAACAACACGTTTTTAAAGTAATTAATTATTAGTATTAGATTATGTATGTATTATGTATGAGCTGTTACTATAAAAACAATAACGTATTAGAACAAACCCATTAATATAAACCTATTGCTCATGTTAAAGTCATAACTACTGTCCCAGCCGTGCTGTTATACAAAAATAATGCACACGTTCTGACCAATCAGATTCGAGAATTCACTGCACTGTAGTATGCAGAAGCTCTTTAATATATACTTACTGACATACTTACTATACAAACCATTATATATACTTACTGACAATACGTTACTATGATACAATGGACTGCAAAAGTACATCTCACATCTGATAATCATCAAATTCAAATATAAGCCATTTCAGTTACGTGTCTCACTGGAAACAGAAATACTCAAACGTTTCACAATTGAGTTTAATGAGTGGATGTAAGCAGGCATTTATACTCAGTCTGTCAGTCTCAGATAGGTCATAACTAGAAATGAGCTGGAACACAGGAGGATATATCTGAAGAGGAGAGAGGAGCCATAACACAATCTCCCTCTGACTCACATTAGCCTGCCTCTCTCTCTCTCTCTCTCTCAATCTCTCTCTCTCTCTCTCTCTCTCTCTCAATGTCTCTCTCTCTCTCTCTCACACACACACACACACACACACACACACACACACAGTAACACTAGGTTCTGAACACAAATTAGTACTCAAGCCCCTTAAGTGAAACAGAAGCTCTCTTTTTGTCAGGGATGCTCTGCCACTGCTAACTCATCTGATCTATAATATAACACACATTTCATTCTGTCAGTGTGTGCGTGTGTGTGCATGTGTGTGTATGTGCATGTGCATGTGCATATAGCAGCATAACACAGCTACACCTTACTACATCCAGGAGAATGATCATACAGCTTGTCTTGTGATACAGTGGACATTTGGTGAATGCACTCTGGAGAAGTAGTGACAGTTGGGTGGATTAAGATCCTGCGCAACACAGATGGTGTTTGTGCTGCGCGCACTGAATGCACAGTGGGAAAAATGTCAGCCACATTACTATGCCAGCTCAGACACAGACATTACAGAGAGTACTGATATGAGACTTAAGGTTAGCTCCTTACAGGCAAAGAGTTGTGTGATTCTGAACATCAGTCTGCTGTTTCGAAGAAAAGAAATTCTTATTTTCCATTTCATTGTTTAAACTGTGCTGTAGCCAAGTTGGCTCTGCTAGCATAATGAACGTTTTAGGCTACAGTCAACTTCAGAATTATTGGCACACTTCAAGAGAATGGGCAAAATGATTGGATAAAAGCAACATCATGTACACTGACTCAAACTTTCCATTCAAGGAAGTGGAGAAACCGCTTACCTTTCCTCATACAAAAATCATTCTTATGACAAATTAGCTGTACATGTTTTTAATGACATCAGTCTCAAGAAACACTGTTGTTGCCGTTGATCAAATATGAGGTTAAACACATGTAAACTCCTTTTGTCACCTATCACCATGAGTAAGACCAACACAAACGAAAGAAATAACTGGCAGTAGATATAAAAACATGTATAAGCACTTAACAATAGCATTGAGTATAGCCAGGGTAAAAATAAAAGCTTTTAAAAGCAGCCAGGAGGAGTATGGGGCTAGCGGTCTAAGTGCTTTTGTGTACGTTAATAGCATCATGAATTCTTCTAAGTACCAGGATACTTTAAGGCAAAACTTGGTTACTTCTTGTGATTTGGTGATTTTAAGCTAAAGACTGAAGATAATGACATCAAACATACAACAAATCAGTACAGAAAGAGAATACAGTGATTTCAAATGGTGAGATCTTGTATACATATATGAAAATAATTTGTTTTATTTTGCAAATAGGCGTCACAAAACTGTACCATTTTTCTAATCTCCATTTCATTCAATATAAATGTTCCAGCAAGTGTCTGGATTCTTCTAGACAAAACTACTACTTCTAATTTGTGTCACACTTTTAAGGTTTTCATTTTAAAACGCACAGTACATTACTACCATTTTCAGTCCATTAGCCATGCAGTACTTATTTAAGCAGGTTCAATATTAGAAATAAATATTTACGGCTTTCATACTGTTTTTACTGTTGAAGACCTTTGTGTGATTTTTGAACAATAACAATAATGATGGCAATATGTATTTAACAGAAAATCACACAAAGGTC
This sequence comes from Pangasianodon gigas, assembly GCA_022758105.1. Lineage (NCBI taxonomy): Eukaryota > Metazoa > Chordata > Actinopteri > Siluriformes > Pangasiidae > Pangasianodon > Pangasianodon gigas. The sequence continues at coordinate 4,118,025 of CM040472.1, read as the reverse complement.
TTCAACAGTAAAATGTACTGCACATTTTCCCACCATTATTGTTTGTCACCAAGTAATTAACGATAAGCTCTGAATAAGTAAAGGGCGATCTCTGACTTTTGCACAGGGTAATAATAAATGATTGATGTTTAAGCTCAAACTCTCCCTCAATGCATGTATTGATTTTTGCTAATTTCCACAAAGGGTGCCAAAAATTCTAATTATTATAAATCAGAATTATAAATCTGTCAAATATTTTAAATACGTTAACGTCACATAGGTTGTAAGTTGAAGATAAAAGGCACTTTAGCCTATATGAGCATTTGAAAATATGCTTTTAAATCATCGAGGATTACTGGTGGACAGGCTTATCAGTGTAACTGAAAAATACACAGCACAGCTGCAGAGGAGACGGAGAGAGAGGTAAAAATGTGAAGAAAACACAGATCTTCTCTTGCCAGAGGATTGGAGTGAGGTAAGGCTGCAGGAATGCTGTTTAGGGTTTTAGAAGGGGTTGGGTGTCTGAGAGGAGATCTCAGAGAGAGGATTGTGGGGGTAAATGTGAGGGTAGATGTCTAGATAGTACACAGGACAGGACAGGACAGGGAAGGGAAGAGGTCCATTTTACAGCACACTTTTGTACAGCACATTTTTACAGTGGATCAGCCAAACGATTCTGGAAACCTGGTCAACAACACAGATCCTAGTTATGCAATGAATAACACTGGACAGACCAAAAGTAATTAAATCTAAATATAAAAAAATAAACATATGAAAATAATCCACGCCAGAGTGGTGTGATGCAGCACAAAGTTACCGTTTACACCCTGAAGTGGAATTTTTTTGGTTTGAAGTGTGTTATTCTGTTTATACCACAGCAATTTGCCAATGATTACAATGTTTTTTATTCATTAACAAAAGACACAGTGCATTTTAAGGGTTATAGTTAGATTTAATGTTGGGGAACGTTCAAGAGACAAGACAGTTCCTGTTCTCACTTACGTTATCGCTGTGATAAACAGTTGTTCCCTCACCAGCCCCCTCCCTCACTCCCTCACTCCCTCACATAACACAGCTTGTCGATCAGACAGCGAAAACTCCTCTGTCCTGAACACATTCCCATTGATGGGAAACTTTACAATGCATTGTGGCTGACACAAAGCGCTGACGCTCGAGACTCCTTCATTAAATGTTAAATAAACGTCTCCTACCAAAAAATGCCACCACACCAACAATTACACGTTTTACTTTGTTACGCAACACATTTATTATTAGTCTTACATTATGTGGCGTGTCTGTTATACAAGTCTCTGTGTGTGAACTGTTGCTATAGTATATATAATAATGCATTAGAACGAGCACATTAACATTCACCATGCATGTTACATGTTCATGTTCCAGCCAGAACTACTGTCTGAGCCATGCTGTTAAACAGAAATAACGCACACCTTCTGACCAATCAGATTCGAGAATTCAACTCGCTGTGGTAAAAACGTCTTTATGAGATGAGCATATAGTTTTTTCTTAAAAAAAAAAAAAACTTTTTAGCAGGCAGAATCTCTGCTATTTGGAAGGACAAAAAGAAATACCTTGACTCCACTACATACACTGTGTCCTTTAAAGGTGCATTAGGTAAGATTAGTCTTTATTTTTTCAAAACAGTTAGGTGGGTTCAACATTTGACTGATTTTTTTTTTTTCACTCCTTGATATCACGCCTCCATTTCCACCTATGCTCATGAAGCTCCACTCACAGGATCTTAGATAACCCGTACAGTGTCTATAAAATGACTGACAGAAGGCACATCCAAACATAAACAAGCCTTCTGGACCAGAAGTCAGTTTTCCAGACGGGTTTTCTCAGCCACTTTATAAACTTTTGCTAAGGCCACTTCTGAATCCAATGTTTTTTTAATTATGTAACTTCCAGATTATTTATACAAGCAAGGAAAAAAAAAAAAAAAACAAAAAAAAAACTATTGCACCTTTAATCATTGTTACAGTACAGTAAATCTTATGTTAAATGTCTTCGGTGGAAGTGTGACTAATGACTGATGACACAAGTCTAATGAGGGTTAATTAAAAATGAAACAAAGAAGCTGTGACACATCCTTCTGTCAGACATTATACACAACATTACAAGCAGTGAGACTCCAACGGACACTGATGTTTCACTGATTTTGTAAACGGTGTTATTTGTTGAGTTAATGAATTTTGGTTCTTCCCAATGACTACTTCATGAACCATGAATCACACCTTAATGAGAGTGCATGTGTAGTGAAGCAGAAACAAAGGCAGGTACTTACAGCCCACGTTTTGGTGAGTCTGAAAATAGGAGCGCTCTGTAAACCTGACACCACTGCCATTACTGCATGGAGGTTATTCATGTCACACAGTTTCTGTATAATCAGATAAAACACACACAGAAATGGAAGGAAAATATTATTGTTGTACCAGCATAAAAGTGTATCTGAGTCTGAAATGGTCTTTTGTCAATGTGTATCATGTCAACAATAAAATATATAAATTCTATTATATGTATTAATAAAAAAGTGTGAAGATCCAGTTACATTAAAGTCCTTCCTGACAAAGGTCTGGATATGCGACTAACACGACTAAATACCTGTTAATGCTTTAGTGACTAATGCTTTAAACCATTAGTGATTAGTTCATGGGTATTAATGATATAAAATAAGAAACATCAGGCACAGGTATGTTTTATTTTGAACATACTTTTATTAAAAGAATTAAAATTTCAAAATTATACAGCTGTTCTCCATTTAAAAATAGCACTTTTTTTTAAATAAAAATCCTAGTAGCATTAAAAATATAAGAAGTTAACATTAATAACTGCTGTAGCTGAGATTTGTTGCATTTTGTACTAGACTTCATCTTTATGTTTCACATCCAGTGATGTACCTTCTCCCATACAGTGGAGCTAAAAAGTCCACACACCCCATTTAAAATTACAGGTTTTTGTCATGTAAAAAAATAATTAAAAAATTTTATTTCAACAGGGGTGTGTTGACTTTTTATATCCTCTGTAAACTGTCATCTCTGCGTCAGTGAACAGCTTCTTGTGTTTTGTTAAACCCATGCTCTTGGGCTATAAGAGAACAGACTAGCAGTCTGGTTCATACTGAACACTGAGTTGGTTTATTTTATTTGTACTCAGAAGTGAATATTGTGGACATTTTAATTCGAACCTGATATGTTTTGTTTCGCAGAGGCTCTTCACATTAGCACTTTTGGCTGGTGATTTATGATTAATACCAGAACAGATGAGAAACGTCAGTTCTGAACCTGAAGCTGGGAGAATAAACACATACTTCTTTGTCTATTCATCTTTAAATGTTCCCATTTTCATCAACTCTTATTTCTGTCGTCACTGCACTAATCAGACCAGAAAGGATTAATGAAATAAAAGGATCTACAAAGTCTGTAAAATTCAGCCCTTTCTGTCCAAGCTTCTCTAGCGCTCAAGTGAATCTCTGGTCCTTGTAAATAATTTACATAAATGCGTGCAACTGAATAAAGCGCAACAGAGGATGTGCTACAGAAGCCGCACTGATCTGTGGCTGGAAAACTGGGCTTGTTGAACTACGGCCAGTTTTTATTTCCATTCGTTTATCGTGCTCGGTTCTTTGCTGGGTCTGCAACTGGGCCGTTCTCCGCCAACTGATGAACCGTGATATAAACCAAATAGAGCGCATTATGTTTAAACCTACACGTCAAATAAAAAATTGCTGAAGTTATTGGATTTAGGGGTTTTTCTTCCTCTTGCACTTGAACAAGAAAAAAAAACAGTTTACTTGTCAACTGGGCAAGCACGAATGAAAAAGTGATGAGTTAGAGAAGTAAACTGGTCGGCGCGGCCAGGAATTGCCCAGCCGTGTTGGCACATCGAAATAATGCTGGCGTATGTGTAATTTTCTTAAAGTCGGCCAACTTCTGCAAGAATGAACACAACACGAATGTAACAGCAATGTGTCAGAAGAGGTGGAAAGGTGGATGTATCGGCACTTCACTGATGACTGACGACAGCATGACTGATCTGGCTAAATGTGTCACCACCTGACTGGAGGTGAATCATAAATGCATCTTGGGAGTAAGGTTCAGGTGAAGAGGATGTTACCTTTGCTGTCCTGATGTAGAGACTTAAAACCTCAGCTCTGATCTTCAAAGTTTGGGCATGAAGAATCTCCCGCACCACCCAGAAACTCACCTACACACACACATACACACACACACACACACACACACACACACACACACAGAAATAAATATCTGACAGCTGCCGATATTGCTAACAAGAAAATTTTAACAGGAAGAGAAAAAAATAACTATTTTTACCACAAAACCCCTAGCGTACATCGGTGGATGGGACGGTTCCATGCTAACAGCATGTAATTATAAAACCTGTAATGACTGAATTGCTATTTAACTGCAATTTGTAGAAACATTTGGATTTAGAAGCAACCAGCTGAGTATAAAAGCGTGTCCAGTCTGTCTGGTCCATGTCCATATTATATTACACCTAATAATAAAAAAACCATCTACAATTGTAGCCAAACACATTTACTGTTTGTGATTTATGTCATTTTTTGGCCTCCGTGTGTTCAAGCTACAAAGTGGGGAAAGAAAACATGGACTATAGATAGCAACAATCTAGCCAGCTAACTGTGATGAGTGATGTATATTTTCCTCCTCAAAGCAGCAAACTGTAGAATCAGTGTTATAGATTTAACAAGCGAATATGTCTGTATGTTGATTGGTATAAAGTAAATATTTGTATATATAGTATAACTCATTTAAAGGTAAGAAGCACTACTTTGTTTACTGTTTATGCTGTGAGCGGCCATGTTGATTTGACATCACTTGCTGAACTCAGGGTTGAGGAAACTGTCAGGAGTTCTAAGTTTTCTTTGTTTTGTTTTTTTCTAGTCATAGATTGGAAATTACGAACTACAACTTTTAGTCGAATGCAGCCTAACATTAGCTAGCTAGGTGTATGCCAAGCAACAGTAAGAAAACTGTAAAAGGAGTGACTGCTACTTAATTTTTTTTCAACCAATTTGACCAATTTTTTTAACCAATTTGACCATAGTCCCAACCTCTTATTATAAAGTTACCAACTTGTTAACATCACTGTGCTTGAAATCGCTAAACATTACAGTTCGAATTGGAATCCAGGCTGACAGGGATGTTTTGGCGCTGGCGTGCCATCTAGTGGATGTTGCTTTTAATCCTTTAGAACGTACTTAAAATACACAAGCTAGCACGTGAACAATGCCGCTTGCGCTGCTGCTGCTGCTTCTACACGCGCATGTAAAGTCATGCGTCAGGTATAAACCAGCCTTAAGAAAGTGTTTGTGCATTCACCATCAGCACATGCGTTATTTATAATGGCTTAAGAAGCAAAATGAATGGATTCTCTCTCTTTCTCTCTCTACAGTGGTGACTCAGTGGTTAAGACTCTGGGCTATTCATGAGAAGGTTGTGAGCTCAAGCCTCGGTGCTGCCAAGCTGCCACGGCCCTGTATCGTAACTGACCCTGCGCTCTGACCCAAACTTCCTAACAAGCTGAGAAATGTGATGAAAAGAATTTCACTGTAATGTACTTGTACATGTCACTATAAAGACTTTTTCTTCTCTCTCTCTCCCCCTCTCAGACTTGTATAAATGCTCACTCTTATTCTCAGTCCTGTTCAAGGAATGCAAAAGTACACGTACAGTTTCTGTATTCTGGCTGTTACAACACACTGCCAATGGTAGATGCAACTCCATTTCATATTAGTCACGAAAAAGCACAAAGACGAGAGAAAAAGGTGGGGGAATAAGAGAGATCGAGGGAAGAACTGGAGGGGAAAAGTCTCAGAATTCTGCCAGCAGACCTTATGCAAATATCCCCAGGGGAAAAAAAAAGTCTAATTTCTAACATCTGTCACTGGATAATCCAATGAAGTTGTGAGTGATGTTCAGAGCACGAGCGTATGTGTGTGTGTCAGCATGGCTATGTTTGTGTTTGAGTGCGTTTGTACAGAGCCAACGGGCTACTGAGGGAAAACTTCAGGCAATATTAAACAAGGTGTAATAAACTCACTTTATAGGTGTATTTATGGACACGTAGACCTTTCTTATTAAACAGTCTACACACAAGAACACTGAAGCCTAGGGATCCCTGCGTGCTGAGCCAGTAACTAATAAAAACTACAAATACACTTGCTAATGTAGCTTTTTTTTTTTTTTTTTTACAATTTTCCTGGCAATCCAAGTTATAAAACCTAAAATTGCACCATGAATTTAAACCACGGTCCCAAATGCAAGGTGTAAGGTTTATTCTGTTCCTTTTCCGGGGCAATGGGGCAGTTTCAAAAAGCTCTTAGCTTAGCCAAACTCCCAGGGAAGAGGCAGTGAATAGGTTCCCACTATCTACCTTTAGGAGAAGCCAAACATTCAGTCAAACTACATAAGGAGTCAATCTCCTTAGTCCTGGTCCCTCCCATTCACCACAAGTGACCATGACATATCAGCCTGTTCGTACACCAGATGCAGTGTGTTAGCTTGGAAGAAAGGGCCAGGTTCCCTGAACATGGTACACAAAAGAGAAAAAAAAATGGCAATGACGTCATTTTCCAATCACATGCTGGCCAAGGAGATAAATCAGGCTCCTTCCAGCTCCCTGTCTGTCTGGCTTTGAGTTACACAAGAGAAAGGTCAGAGAAAACAGACTGTGTGTGTGTGTGTGTGTGTGTGTGTGTTTGTGTTACCTGATTGAATCTTCGTGTGAAAGCCACGGCATTAGGAGCTGAACTGTGCTTCTCTTTTTTGTTCCAGCCACAACTTGAGAGCTCCTATGATAGACAAGAAACAAACAAATAACCAATAAAATGAGTTGCACACTCCACAGTTAAGTGATCTTAATGTCACCCAGGGCTGTTAGTGTGCTCCGAGTGTTTAGCAAAACATTTGCCTTCAAAAAGATTCAAATTAAAAGCGCAGAGGGCGGGGGAAAGACCCACTGCCAAATAAGCAAGAGATGGCTTTCATCTAAAACAAGCCTGTTTTAATGTGCACAGTTAGCCAAAGATCTAAAGAAATAAATCGGAGACACGTGAATGAGACATGAGCTCACGCTAAGAGATAGAGAAATAGAAAGCACTGCGTTCACACAGAACTGGAACCAAATGCGCTAAAAGAGCGCAAAGACTATAAAATCTGTGCAAACTAGTCTCGGCACAAGCATGACAAAAAAAAAAAAAACAATAGGCATTTCCATTCTGCAGTCATTGTTATTAGCACGCTAGGTTTCATAGTAGATTTAATGTGTGAGATAAGGCGCATGATAAAGATGTGCACAGAAAGCTTTCAAAAACCGAAACGACAGCAACTACAGAAACTGATAGTACCCCAAAATTATGCTCATCATAAACGCCCATTCAGTTTAACACTAACACTCACGCAACTACTCAGTGGATAGCACAGGCAGAGCTACAGCTACACATGGTTTGAATTCAGGCACCTCATTTTACAGGCATGCCATTCAGGTACTACTTTTCCACTGATATGGTGACTGTGCTGGAGCTATAATTTCCACCGGTGCTGATCCATTACATAATCAGATGAAAGAGATTACTATTAAATGCAGTAAAATAATTTTTAGCATCAAGGGTCTATACAGTGGTATAAATGGAACAAGGGTATAAGGGTCTATACCTTGTATAAGTATTCATCCCACTTGAAATTTTACAGTGTTACAACCTGGACCTGACTAGGAGAAATTATCATAAATCGACATAAAACAGCCTGTAAGATTGAAGAAGCAACCAAGAGGCCAAGATTTACTCTGAAGGAGCTGGAGAGATCCACAGGACACTGCACAGAGCTGGGCTTGATGGAAGAGTGGAGCGCCATATGAAATCCCATTTGGAGTTTGTCAAAAGGCACGTTGGAGACTCAGATAATGTGTGGAAACAGGTTCTCTGGTCTCATCAGAGGAAACATTTTGGCCTGGGCACAAAGTGCTATGTTTGGGGGAATCATGGGGGTGAAGCATGGGGGTGGTAGCATCATGTAGAGAGCTCCTCATGGCTTCCTGGTTGTTTCTCTGACTAATGCTCTCCTTACCCGATCACTGACTTTTGGTGGATGGCCTCGTGTAGGCAAAGTCTTGGTTGTTACATATTCTTAGTATTTTAGCATTTTAATAAAAAACTATAGTAAAACTTCTTTCTAAATATTACGTCAACTATAACTTAAATGATAGTAACAACAATAACAACATGCACAACAAAGTCAGACTAGTGATAGCCTTTTTAAATTCCAAAATACAATCATAATGTTATCATAGTTACAGTAAGTAACATACACACACATACAAATTTGCTGAAGTCATTACTTTTGAAGCAGCTTGAGGAGTTTTCCTGCAGAGACTTCAACTATACACACAGCTGCATACTCATAATGACACCGACCACCAAATACTCACAGTGCTACACACACACACACACACACACACACACACAGTCAACCCACACTACACTAAGACACACTCAAAAACAAAATAATGAATCATAAACTTGCCAAGAGAGACTGCAGCATAGCAACATCCACACAAACACAGATGTTAACCAACCGGGCCACACGCGCCCCCTCACATGTTTCGGATGGAGTTTGTGGGTTGCCGTGTGTCCCCTGCGCCGTGGAGCGGGCCAAAGAAATCATTCTTGACAAAGAGCTAAGATTTTCCTAATAGGTGAATTAGGTTGCAACTAAAGGAACTTCCAGGACACTCACGTCCACACACAGAGCTGCAGGGGGTCTACTCAGCCAAAACTAATTACAAACCATCAATCAGACAGAATGTGTGTGTCAGAACAATGAGGACAAAAAACTCATTGCACACACACACACACACACATGCAGTTATGATCAAGTCCAAATCTCCTAGCTTAAAAACTCTTATACGTATACATCTTCCTGCACCAAATCTATGGGATAATAAAAGACTTCTACTCTGAGGTTATGCATCAGTGCTACTTTGCACTTTGCAGTGTTAGGATTTCCTGGGTAAGCCAAACATTTTCCGCCAAACCACGTATAGGTGCAGAAACATTAGCATAATACATTTTAGTTGCCGTTCTCCTGAGAAGTGAATTGGTTGTCACTAGGGTTGTTACGGTGTCACAGTTTCATGGTTAGTCACAGCATATGATCAGACTATTAAATCATCGGCGACTTTTTTTTTTTTCCCCTCAAATTACTGATAACACATTTTCGTGTGTTTTTTTTTTCTTTGAGTCAAAGCAGCACTTTTCCTCACAGCCACTCTCTCCCCATCTTATAAATACAACATGAATATCATCTTAAAATATCTTTACTAAACTCTTTCTAAAAACTTTTCAGATTAAACTAGTTTTACATGGGGATTTCAGGCAATGTAATCATATATTATAAAAGGATCTTTGGGACTTTAGAGTTTAAGAGACCGTCCTGAGTTCCCTGGTAGAAATTCCTTTAAAATTTTTTTAAAAATTACGAGTTCTAAGATTTAGAGGATTTGATCATTTCGTTTCCTTCTGTTTTTTGTTATATGTACAAGGACATGCAAAGAGACTTCCTTATAAAGATTTCATAATAAATACTTCTTTAAAATGGTCAATTAATACCATGATATTATGAAACTATATTGTGATATTTTTAGACTAGGCTATCATATTAAAAAAAATTTCAAACTGTAGCTGTCACTTTTCACTAAACTGACTGAAGTCAGGTTTAAATGAATGACTACATTCCCAACTGAGATCAACGTGTAATGACGACTTTTTACACGGTACATTAAAGAGCAACATCTGGCAAAAATTAAGGAGGGAGTGTTGAGCTCCCTCCATTAGACTAACACATGTGATTCAGTCGCTAAGATGTCAGAGCAGGCAAAAATGCTAGGCTGAACAGGTCTACAAGATTTCAGTGAGAGAAATCACATCTGATGTGTAGCCTGATAGCAGTTTAAGTGTTTTTCTCCTACATTTCTGACGTTCTCACGGGTGGCATACATTTCAGTACAGGATTTCTACAAAATTCACTTAACACGTATTTATATGTGAAAGTATGAAAACTGCTGAAGATTTCCGTTTCCTCTTTTCCGATCAGTCGCTCCATCACACCAAAAAAAAACAAGGAAAAGAACATGAATGCCTGTGATTCTGTTCAAGTGAACATTTAGTCTCATTTAAAACACATGAAACCAGCAGGAATCCTGCAGTGAGAGAAATCAAGAGCTGCTCTCCCTGAAAACACATGCGCTCATTTCCATGTCACAGCTTTATTCCTACTAAAGCTCTCTTCTAAAGCTTTTTACAGCTCCTCTTCCTCACACACTCTTAAGGGATATAGCTATTAGGAAGTTAGTTTAAGAAAGACATGAATATGGAACAATAGATGCAGCCACATTGACACACACTATAAAATTTTAAAGAAATTGTACAGATTTGCAACATGGTCCTAAACATGTTATATCATCAAACCTGGTTCATCCAATGGTCATCTTTTTAATGAATAACATGCTGGCGTGTGATTAAAGTTCACGATCGCTGTTTAGCATTGAGCAGCAAAAAGTCTTTGTCTTTTAACATGCACTGTTTCCGGATGAGCACAGAAGTATTCTTCACCTTGTGACAGATACTGGTAAGCCCACAGACTCACTGTCAGCATTAATATAACTGGATTGTCAGTTATTCTCAGCCAGTATCTTGGCTTAACTGGATTGTCAGTTATTCTCAGCCAGTATCTTGGCTTAACTGGATTGTCAGTTATTCTCAGCCAGTATCTTAGCCCAAATCTGTGAGCGCTCATTTGCACACAATAAGACGCAGTTTGATCTACACCTCAGGAGTCCTTTTCCTCTGACAAGATACACCGGTATCTTGGGGCCAGTGCCATTATAACTCCACCATTATAAATACAGCGTGAGGAATAACAATAGTCTAATAATAACTAGGCTCAATGTTTGCACAAAGTTATAATCCTCTGTTAAAGAAAATGAATAAAAATACCTATACCTGTCAGGGTTATAGACAAGCAGGACACATGAGCACAATAATGCTAGGCAAAGGTGGAAGGTAAACACATTTTAATTCCTTTTTCTGGAAGATAATAATGTGAAATTGTTGTTTCTCTTTCATAACAAACCTTGTAGCACAGACACACAGATAACGATTTGTTGATTTCTGTCCATTCCTACATAACGATCATCACTTTTTCAGAGAGATAAAATGTGAAGCGCTGACCAAACTGAAACAAGGCTTAATGGGAGAACAGTGGAGATTCATGTAAAGCAGTGTTTCTCAGACTGGGGGATCGTGACGGCACGACAGGGCGTTTATAAAGGTGCGTTCACACTAGTGAGCGACAAAGGAACACGCTCTACGTACACTTGTGACAAGGCAACAGCCGTGAGTGACAAAGCAGTGTGACCAGTGAGCTGAGATTTTCTCAACTTGATGCGAATGATGCGGTAAAATCCGAAAAGTCCAAATGATTGGCTCAAATAATTAATCGTGTGGTGTGCATGATACAACACTTTTTCAATCCTCTTCTCAGAACTTTAGTTTTTACCTGAAATTAGGTCCTGCTTGACTCAAAAAAAAAGAAAGGCAGGAAAAACTTTTAACCGTAGTTTAATCTTATTCTGTCACATACAACCTCTCAATTAAATACGAATAGAAAAGTTAGGAACAAAAATAAAGCTTGGAAAGAAGCAGCAGAGATCGTTGCTGTCTCTGGAAAGTGTTTGTAGCTAGTACAGTTAGCTTCCGCTGCCAATCTGTTAATACGCAGTCCGGCACATAACCTATAAATCAAACGACCAATTTTCACAATGATCAGTGTGTCACTTAATTTGCATTAACCAGTTAGAAAATATCTATGTATACATATATATAGATATATAGTGGTGCCTCTGGTGAGTGTATGTAGCTTGTACTAGCAGTTAGCTAACTCTGCTAATCAGCTAACAAAACTAATATGAAGCCTGGCATGTAATGTATATCAAACAAGCAATTCTCACACTTTTTCCACTTTATTAAAAAAAAAAAACAGAATTCAATTCAAATACATTTAAAGACATCAAATGATACAGTGTAGTAAACCGTGGTCTGTAGAATATATATTTTGGCTACTACTCTGTCAACAGAAATAAAAACGTTGGACAGACAGTACACACCCACAAGAGATAAGTTACACAAGCAAATTTCCGCTTGTACATTTTAGTTGTCGCTTTCCTGAGAAGTGAATTGGTTGTCACTAGCGTTGTTACGGTGTCACAGTTTCATGGTTAGTCACAGCATATGATCAGACTATTAAATCATCGGCGACTCTTTTGGATTTTTTATTTTTTATTTTTTTTTGAGTCAAAGCAGCACTTTTCCTCACAGCCACACTCTCTCCATCTTATAATTACAACATGAATATCATCTTAAAATATCTTTACTAAACTCTTTCTAAAAACTTTTCAGATTAAACTAGTTTTACATGGGGATTTCAGGCAATGTAATCATATATTATAAAAGGATCTTTGGGACTTTAGAGTTTAAGAGACCGTCCTGAGTTCCCTGGTAGAAATTCCTAAAAAAAAAATAATAATAAAATATATATATATATATTTTAAGAGTTCTAAGATTTAGAGGATTTGATCATTTCGTTTCCTTCTGTTTTTTGTTATATGTACAAGGACATGCAAAGAGACTTCCTTATAAAGATTTCATAATAAATACTTCTTTAAAATGGTCAATTAATACCATGATATTATGAAACTATATTGTGATATTTTTAGACTAGGCTATCATATTAAAAAAAACTGTAGCTGTCACTTTTCACTAAATTGACTGAAGTCAGGTTTAAATGAATGACTACATTCCCAACTGAGATCAACGTGTAATGACGACTTTTTACACGGTACATTAAAGAGCAACATCTAATTGCAACATCTTGCTAATGTGTCAGAAATGATAACGTCACATTACACTGATGTTAATATATTTCACAAACTGAAAAGTATCAAGGTTTCAGTAACAATTTTGTCATTTATTACAGATGTTTCACTTAATGGTTGCCCACCTAAAGTCTCAAGTGGTGCTTAAAGCAAATAATTCAGGTTGAAGTGGTTCAAAAAAAAAAATGCAGACTGGGAACCCCTGATATAAAGACCGGAAAACACTGTCTAGCTGGTTTGCAGTAAGACAGATTATGATTTAAAGTGGAGTTTCAGACACTGTCTCTCCCTGGGCTCCTCATCCAAAAGCACACAAAGCCCTGACAGATCCCTGTGTCCCAGCAGGCCGTTTACAGCCATGCCTGGAAAACTGGAGACCTACCACTAACCCAAAAAAAAAGCAACCAATCATGGGAGAGACAGGTAGGAAAAAAAAACCGGTGAAGCATTAGATATGGGGAAAAAGAAAAAAAAAAAAAAAAAAAGCTTGCCAGGTGTATATTTGTTTGATAGAAAATGGATAAGAGGTGATAATGGATTGTTCCAAGTCATAGCAAGAACAGGAAGTCTTGTATTTTGTTTGCTGAAAATGTTTCACACACTTAGACATAAGGAAAATATAAGAATGTGCTGTTAAAAATTATGTCTGTTGCATGTCTTGCCTCTAAATGACCTTCACCTCAAGCTTATGAATCTATGAAGTAAATGTCATTTCCAGAAGCGGAGTACAGTGAATGAATGTTCCAGGGCTGTGCTTTATTTCTCTGGAGAGCCACTACAAACTCCGCAGTTATCCTGTTACTGCATGTTTTAGAAAGAGACAAAGACAAACCCCAAAACACACATCCCGGCTCAGAGCACTCCCTCCATCTTCATATTCTTGCCATAATTTTATACTGCAGCTACCGTATATGCAAGCATATATGCGTGTGTGTGTGTGTGTGTGTGTCCATCCATCAAGCAGCATAAAGCTGTAAGAGCAGCAAAAGCAGGAGATTGTCATGCGTATGGCAGCAGTGAGCATGTTTTTGTGTGGCGGTCGGTGTGATCATGCGCTGGGTTGAGCCACAGCTGAGCCGAAGCCTAATGTGACTGCATATTGTAACCATGCAGCAAAACAATGCTTGCAATCGCTCCCCTGTTACAGCAACATGAACATGCAGCTGCAAAGCATTAGACTGTGTGCAGAGAGAGTGAGAGGGAAAGAGAGAGAGTGAGAGAGTGAGAGAGAGAGAGAGAGAGGAAGACTGGGTAGGACAGAGACTGAAAAGGAGAACCAGACAGACAGAGACGAGAGAGAGAGAGAGAGAGAGAGAGAGAGAGAGAGAGAGAGAGATAGATCTTGGCTGCTCATGAATATGATTTTTTTTTTTTGCTGAGAAGTTATGAGAAATAGGTGTAATGTTATTTGTCTGTATTCCTTATCTAGCTGCCTCTTCTACATTATTTACTAAACTGTTATAAAAGTTATATGTTTTAAGAAATTGACTTATTGATATCTATTTATCCTTTGTGTGTGTGTGTATATACACACACACACATACATACATACATACATACATATACATTATATATATATATATATATATATATATATATATATATATATATATATATATATATATATATATA
>CM040472.1:4029203-4103324 GCA_022758105.1 Pangasianodon gigas | reverse complement strand
TCACAGGCCCTGTTCACACATCAGTCTCAAGTGATCCGTCTCGAAGTGGAAAGCTGTTTACACCTTGCATTTTGAATGCTTCTCCAGTGAGCACTTGTAATTAGATTTCATGCATCATTTCCGCTGGAGGAAGTGTGTCACACGCATTTATTACATCAGTCTTCCACTGTATTTGCTTTCAGGCAGAAATCTTGCAAATCCTGTCTTGTGTACCTGTACAGGCTGTTTCAGACGTTTCGACGCTAACGAAACTTAGAAGTGAATGGGAGATGAGACAATGAAAGAAGCTACAAAAAGCAGCTGCTGTTACATCACCACTTTTATCTATTAGCGACACGGTTCAGCGCAATTTCCAAAGAGTCTCACAATGGTTACGTATTTTCCAACTAAGGCAGTGACGCAGTCGATTCAGTGGGCTTTTGTTGCTGTCTGGGATGAACTGAGATGCTTTTGCTTTCACACTTCAAATGTTATGTGGTCATATTCATGCCAGAGCACCACTGAAGATGGTTTGAGTGATCGTATCCGAGATACACTCAGCGCTGTCCACTTATGAGCGGATCACCCAGGACACATGTTAATGCCAGGTGTGAACAGGGTCCCTGTGTCTTTTCTGGTCTGAGCACACGTACACTCTCGCTACTTAATTCTAGCTGCTCTTACAGAACACAAGGTTTTAAAGTCAAGTCCGTATAACTCTCTTACTTCAGAAGAGACATGTGACTAGAGCAAAAATAAGTCATCATGCATTTTTTACTTAAGAAAAAGCCATTAAAGGCATGCAAACGGAAAGATGTGTCAGTATGCCTTTCACCTGAGCACTCGCTTTCTCATTTTCCCTCTCGCTCCTCTCTGTGTATAGAAAAATACTAACATTTATTCCCTAATATGAACTATTTTGCTCACACATTTTCAAGGATTATGGATACGAAATTAGTCATCAAGATTACTCGTGCCTGATCTTCAGCTATACAAGTTAGCGATCAGAAAGAAATATGCACAATGCCTGTTAACTTATTTATAATCATCACAATATTCTTAAAAGACTAATGAAGCTAGGACAGAGCCACCAGACGAAACTAAGCCATAAAAAGCAGGGGGTCATAGGCCAAGTCTGCCGTTACTGCCAAAAACAGTTTTAGTATCTCGCAGTTCAAGTATGCTGACAGGTCAGACAGCTCCACGACTGCCAAAACAACCAAAACCTCATACGGCTGCTGAATCGGTGATAAAATCACATCAGTGACAGATTAAATCAGGCCAGATAATTGTGTAAATGATGATGAAACCAATACGTGAAAACATTTCGGACAGCTGTAACGAACCAAGACAAATGAATCTCAGACACACAATATTTTCTCAGTATGCCTTCTTTTGCCTTTTTTTTCCCTCTTTCCCCAAATTTTTGCCAGTGATCATTAATGAGCACACATCATAATGTTACACTGGTATTCACTAAACTAAAACACAGAAATCAGCTTTACAGAGAAGTCTCATGGACACAACCATGTCTTTCTAAGTATTCAGTACACCCAGACTTCACTAAGGATGCGTTAACATTTAGCATTTTCCCCAGAAAAACTGCTCTCTCCAGTTCTAGCTAGTATGGACTTTATAACAAGCCAAGCTTCCTATTTACATTACATTTATTTACCAGTAATAAAGATTAAACAAAGATTAGTTGGAAAAGATTGCTTGCTTCGACATGAGGCAGAAAATCAAGAGAAAATCTAGTTCCACTACGACACTAAACATTGGCAGGGAAATATTTTCTATTCAACAGGTCATAAATCTTCCTATATCTTCTCACTAACAAGACAGTTTTTTTCACCGGTACTTTGTCCTTTATGTTTGTTTTTCTTGCTTGCCTCCCTACGTTGAAACCTGTTAGGTTAGGAGGTAAAAAACATCCCTTGATGTCACTCTGTGCGCAAATGTGTGTGTGGGTGGGGGCTACTCTTTTCATTTTAAAATGTTTTATAATACATCAAACGTCATAAAAAGAATGGTGTTAATGAATTATGCGCTACTAAAGTTGCACAAAGAGAGGAACTGTAAATTAAGAAAGGACACACTGCCCCCTATTGGTGAGAGTCAGCACTGCCAAAGATGATGGCAGTAAAGTGTGAGAAATCTGTGTGTGTGTGTGTGTGTGTGTGTGTGTGTGTGTGTGTGTGTGTGTGTGCTTGTAAATGGCACTTGTATCCACACTCACCTCAGGCTGGATGGCTTTGAACACTGGAGCATCCATAAGTGTGATCTGACCCTATGAAAAAAAAAAATGCAGAAAATCTATTAAATGTTGCAGTCTTTTTAATTAATTTTAATATGCTTCGACCTCTGGCCAAAAATCTATAACTGGGTGATGATGAGTGGATTGTGTTTAAGTATGCACTGCATGGAAGTATATTAATTAAGGGCTACATCCCCCTCTCACTGCGCTCTTCCATTCTAAGAGGATGCACGACTGATGAAGTGACAGCTGTATAAATAACCACATCTGCAGTCTCCTAAGGAACTAATGTAATTGTATTCACATTACCATTTTTATTTGCATGCAATTCAACAAAATCTCTTCTGTACAGTTTAGTGAAGAGGAAGAAGTTTTTTTGCTCAATATTGAATTCACACTTATCACTTAGGGAACTAAACGGTTTTCTCGCACAGTAGCATTTCATCATTTTAAAATCGACAGACTTTTTTTTCCTTCACAACATAAACACATTTGTACAATATAAACATAATGGACTCACCATCCACCTTATCATCTGCACATTCATGCAGTAATACATTTAGCCAATCAAGTGTCAGCATCACAATGCATAAAATGTCAAGAGCTTCAGTTCAGACTGGGGAAAGGCTACGGTAACACAAATAACCCCTCTTTACAACCGCGGTGAGCAGAAAAGCATCTCAGAAGGCACAACAAGTCAAACCTTGAGGTAGATGGGATACAACAGGAGAAGACAACATCGGATTCCTGTTTTCTGCCATCCACCTCTAGGTTTCCACGTGTTGTGCATTCTGAGATGGGTTTCTGCTCACCACAGTTGTAAAGAGTCATTATTTGAGATACTATAGACTTCCCGTCAGCCCAAACCAGTTTGGACATGCCCCTCTGACTTCTCTCATCAACGAGGTGTTTTCTTCTGCCTGCAGACCTGCCACATGCTGGATGTTTTTCGCACCTTTCTGTGTAAACTCTACAGACTGGTGTGTGTGAAAATCCCAGGAGATCAGCAGTTTCTGAGATACACAAACCAGCCCAACTGGCACAAACAACCATGCCACAGTCAAAGTCACTGAGATTCTGACGTCTAACTGAAGATAAAGACACTCTTGTCCTTTATCTGTATGATTTCATGCAGTGCACTGCTGCCACATGATTGGCTGACTGGATAATTGCATGAATGAACCCATGCCCAATTGTGCAGTAAAGTTGGATCTATACTCATTCATTGATCTTAACCAAGCACTTTATCCTGGTCAGCGTCACAGCATCTCCGGAGCCAATCCCAGGATCACTGCGTGTGAGGTGGGAATATGCCCTGAATGGGATGCCGGTCCATCACAGGACATCATGTACACGCACTATTCATATTCATGCACTCATTCACACCTAGGGCCAATTTAGAGGAGCCAGACCTCCTACCTTTTGAAACCAGCAAACCTAGAGGTGTGAGGTGGCAACGCATTGTGCGTTTGTGCAGCTGTTGAGAATAAATTCCTATCTTGGTTTTGCATTTTAATGAAGGCACTTCAAATAGCTAGAGAACTGCAAAGTTTGCATGAAACACTCCAGCTCTTTGCTATATTTAATCTGGACAGCAAGAAGATATTGCAGTGTAAGTGAATTAATGCCAGCATGCTTTAATTATTACTGAGGCCAATCTGACCATGCTAGTCTCCAGTACAGCAGTGTTCATTTCCTCATGTGCTCATGTGGATCATGTGGGACCAAAGGACCTGGGGGTGGGATTGGTCAGGAGAGGGTGGGATTGGTCAGGAGAGGGTGGGACTGTTCTGATTTCTTGCAGGAGCAGGTGGGAGTGGGATTAAAAGACACATCTAGTGCTCTCACTCTTACACTCTCACACACTCTTGCACAAAGAGATAGCAAGCATGTCTTACTGCATATTCCTCTGGTGTGACCTTCAGCACATCAAAGACAACAGCATCGAAACTTTTCTTCAGCTCAGCCGAGCCCTTCTCACTCAGAGACTCTGAACTGCTGCTCTTCTGAAAGACATAATGAGAGTCCATACAGAAAGTTACACAGGGTGTAGAAACCCAGTCTGCTCTTAACTGACTCTAACTTAAAGAAATTGTTCATCGAAAAAGTACATTTACACAATTTTCCTCTTACACCAAATACAGACGATCAGTCAAGATATGCTTGATGTCTGACAGCTGGCTAACAACTAAGGGAAGCTTCTAATCAGTTTAGAACAAAGAGAGGTTTGAGAATACTAAACGTCTTAAAATAGTTTAAAGTGTGTGTATTATTATTCAGACATGGATTACATTTCGTGTAACGCTAAACTGGTAGCCATACACGTCCTTTACTTGTCAGCAACGTTAGTCTCATGACTCCAGTACAAATCTAAAGAACAGACAATTTTGACAATTATAAATAATAGTACACTGTATTCTAAACCTACTAAACCTACTACATGCTAAAAACCAAACACACATTAATTATATTCTGCTAACAGAATTTGTCATTGTTGAGTAACACAACACACACACACACACACATGTGAAAGGGTGTGTTAACTGACCTCTGAGGTGACAGCAGTGGAGACACTGGGTTGGCCATTAGGGACGTCCATCATTCCCAAACCATCTGGCACTAGCGCAGTAGTTTCATCATCATCATCCTCATCTGCTGGAGTTTGCCTGCCTGGCAGTCTACACACACACACACACACACACACACACACACAATCAGAAAACTGGAGCTGTTCCGTTTTTTTCTACTGCAGACCAGTCTAGCACCAAAGGTTCCAGTTATATCTACTTTTAGTACTTCGTGAAGATTAGTATCCACAGGACCTAGTGGCACTGATTAATTAATTACTCAATAAACCTGCACAAATGTTTAGAAAATGTGCCAACACAGCATGAACAAAAAGAGACTCTTGCTTGCTCATCACACATATCACACCTTCAGAGAGGTTCTGGGTCACTTGGAAAATATTCTCTTATTTTTGTCCAAAATTATTTTAATTATTATTAATGATCAAGATTTAGTTAACATTTTGGTACTTGTACTGATTTTACAGAGCTCTAATTAAACAGTACAATCATTAGGTCAGCTCAGAAGGATAAAAATTTTCATTTCAAATCAAAAGACTGCAGGACCAATCAACTGATCAATTGATCTATAGATAGAGGAATAGACAGATAGATAAATAGACAGACATTTTGCTTGTAGTTAGGGCTTGGAGCAAGGTGCAAGAAGCGCCTAAACTACCTAAAATGGCCGCCAATTTATAGCACGTGTGGGGCGTAGACTTATACAAGGTATCTAAAGTTCAATATGTTTTGATTACCATGATGAGGTAAACGGCTCGAGTCTATAATGTTTAGGGCTACAACAACTAACCAAAAAAACAGAACAAAATTTGATAATATAAACAGTTTGCAATGGATTTCATTATCGATTAGTTGGACTGTGTTTTGAAACACACGGTGGCATTTGATTAAATGTTGGCACACATTGCAAAACAATACGGCTTCTAAACTATGGAAACTCTTTACATTACACTATGCTGTTGCTCTGACGATTTAACTTGTGTTTTCATGTGAATAATATTTTGATTTGTAATCATTTGTGGGATTGTGAGAAACAGCGGAAGCATTTAACGGTACATGCTCACTGCAGTGAGTGCTTTTACTCACTGCTAAAGTTAGTTTTAACTTAACAACAGTACAGTTCGGGGTCGTACACTACTGTACTGCTTTAACTAACATTTTATGCATGTTTTTAGGGAGAACTAACTGACAGTCAACGTTCACACAACAGCAAACTGCAACCAGACTGGTCTAACACATTATACCTGCACATATTAAATAAAAAGATGTCTGAATTATTTAGTCACTTTCTGTTCACTCACTTCTGGCCATGTTTCTGTTTGACTGTACTGACTGATTAATTGAAGTGTGGTTTTGGTATCAAGATTCGCAATAGACTACATCCGGTATTTCTATCAAGGACATCATTCTGGTATCCTGATAACCCTAGTGGTCCTCCTTGCACTGCACTCTGTTTTTGGAGCGCACTGTTATAATTTCATCACCACAAGCACGTGTTCCATGTCAAATGATGCAATATCAGTGACTTTAAAGTTGACAGGAGGTTCTCTATACATTTGTTTTGCCCTAGTTGTCTTTAGCAGTCTTCAATATGCAACTTTGCTGTCCAAATATAGCTGAAATAGGCCAGTATCAGACACAATGACACAATGGCACAATGTAAACGTAAGCCCTTCTGCAATTATTAGTGGCACCATTGTGTGGCGAAATGACTACGCAATTTTGTTTACTGTTGTCTTTATGACTGAAAAAAATCCAAAGGGTTCTTCAAACTTCCTGGAAATCATGCAAAAGACAGTCTGAGGAATGTCTGCAAAGAAGTTGTCCATATGGAAAAAGTGTGTGTGCAGCTATTATTAGAGAAAAGAATGAGTTTTCTGATGAGTTTACAACCTTTTTTTTTTTTAATGTCACACATTTGAACAGTGCCTTGCTTTCCTGAAAATACACCTGGTCAAGATAAAGAAAGTAAAATGAATAAACAGAAATAAGGGTGTTTAAGAGAGAGGAAGAGCAGGTGTTAATGTGGCTTTATAGGCTTTAGTGTGTTTGTGTGTGTGTTGGCTCAAGCTGAAATAACAGGTGGTGAAATTTGCATTGCCTTAAAGCTTTCCCAGTTCTAATCCTAATCAGAGTTTCTGCGTTTCTCTCCAACACACTCACACACACACACACAACTCACCAAGTCAATGTCAGATAAGCATACTGACTGCTGTTCTGCCCACGCCACTCAGTACGATGTTTGCCTTGTGAATATTTCCACTGCAGGTCTTCAGTACAAACCTGACAGAAAAGGACAAAAATAACAGATCTTAATATAAGTAGGCAAAAAATGCTGAAAGTATAACACATACGCCATAATTATAGCTTCCTCAGGACGTAATATTAATCAGCACCAGCAAACAAAAACGTGTTATACAGCGTGTCCCAAAAGTCTCCGTACATAGGGGACTATGTGTTCCAGCACCACGTCGGCTGTGTCTTCGTCAGTGGATGTTCGTGGACGTCCACTTCTCAGTTGGTCCACAACACTTCTAGTCTTTTTGAATTTGTTAATAGGTTTGGCAACAGTGTCGTGTGTGATGTGCTTGCCATGTTTCCTGTTAAACTCCATCTCGACCTTGCGACAGCTTCCCGATCCAGCCATGAGAATGATTTCAATACCTTCTTCTTTTGTCAAAGGCATTCTTAAATGCTATCTGAAAAATATATAATATAAACTAAGTATGAAAAATTTTGGAAGACATTTTGCTAAAAAGAGTATGGAGACTTTTGGAACACCTTGCAAAATTTTAAAAAGTAATACTCAACCATTACCACTAGGTGGTGTAGTGACTTCAGTAAAAGCAGAAGGGGCTTTAATAGCAGCTGCAGAGTTTGCCTTGCAGTGTGAGAGGTCACAGGGTTTACAAAACAGAGAACCGCAAAAGCAGACAACCACATGACAATGTGGGATAAATCAATACAAATAACAGTAACTATAGGATTTTCTAAACCAGTCCACAGTCGTCTAGCGCACAAAAGTGCTCCACACTCCACACAAACAACACTTCTGACAGGACGAAAGTTGAATAAACACGCATCAGCATGGAGCACTAAGTACAACAGGGCTTGCCATGTCAGCTGCTCTGAACTGTGGGCCAAATGCAACACCTACCCTGTACAGCTCTCATAAACTGTACGTCTCATAGGTTTGCGTTTCCGTTCATTTACACAAAGGTGATAAAAAACAGCAACCTGCAACGGTGACGCAAGCACGCCTTTCACAATTACACACCGCTGCTGTCTTTTTTAGCACCCAGACCTGTGAAATGCTCGGTCACCCCAGCTGAGAGAAACATCATGAAAAATAGTTTTATCAAGACAAGATGAAACACCTGTAAAGAGATAGAAAGCCAGTAAGAAGGTATTTATTTAATAAAGAGAAGCTCTAAAAATGCTAAACAAATGCGGAGAATAGCTATATTTGTTGTGATTAATGAAATGCTTGCAACAGATTAACTATCTTAAGTGCTTGCAACTTATGAATTATCTATAATTCATTTTAAGCATACAAGTACAGTATGTCAGATATGAGATGTGTGGTATGTTCCCTGTCCTGCACTGCAGGATGTATACTCCTACTGTAAATGCTGCACATTTGAAAAATCAGTGCAGCTATGAATACACTGAAACTGCTCAGATTGGATTGTACAGGGGGGAGAAAAGATCTTTGAACAACAGCCTTAAATCAGGACATTTTTTGCAGGGTTTGGGAAAGAGGGATCAGCAACGCATTGCTAATCAAAAATGTTTCACGTTGTCAAAAAGCAGAGGGATAATGAGAACATTTTCTCAGCTGAGCACGTTGGCTCTGCACACATCAACACTGGGCTAATATGAGTTTCCGACACAAGAATGTAAAATTTCCATGGAGTTGCCATGACAATAAGAGAGCTGTAGACTTCTGTGGGGGAAAAAAAAGCCTGTCATCAGACATGCAGCAGGAAACAAATCAGACTGAAACCTGGCCAAGGCAACACCGCCTGCGCACTGCCTCTGAGGACAGCCTTTCAGTAAAAACGGCACGTTCTCAGATCACTCATACTTCCATCCGAACACGTTTCTGAAGATTTTGGAGCACCGGGAAGGAACTCGGGATAGGACGCAGCGCAGCAGCTTAGAAAAGTCATTTTCCAAAGTGCCTGTCTACTGATGGAGATGCGTCAATGAACACTGCATGTATTATGCCGCATTTGACGTAGCTTGGAAGTGGAAAGTCGGAGCTTGGAATCGCGTCATTTTTCGACTTCTGAGCATTTAAGCTACAAAGTAGGAAGAAACCACGGATGCCTTCATATTCATCTTATGTTAGCAACAATCTGTCCAGCTACTTGTGATGAGTGATGTATATTTTCCTTCTCAAAACAGCAAACTGTATAGTCAGTGTTATAGACTTAAGTGAATATGTCTATGTTGATTGATCTAAAGTAAATACTTGTATATACAGTACAGCGTAACTCATTTAAAAGGTAAGAAGTGCTACCTTGTTTACTGCTGATGCTGTGAGCAGCCATGTTGATTTGCTCTCACTTGCTGAACTCAGAATTACTCGGAGTTGAGAAGAACACCTTGAGCTTCAGAGTAGGAATTCCACATTAAGGGGGTGTATTGTTTGTGTTTTTCCTGGTCGGAGGTTGGGAATTGTGAGCTATGACCTCCAGTCGAATGCAGTATTACACTCTCTCCTCAAACACACTTACAGCACAAAGTGCTGGTCTTTGCAAATAAATTAGTTTACTGGCATTTCCTTTAGCAAGGTAGACATGTCATACCTTTCAAAGCAACTTTTAAAGAATGAAATTATTTTACATTATTTTACATTAAATTATTTTATTATTTTCTACATATGATCATTTCCTTAACATACTCTACTCATGCATGAACACACAATAAAATGCTTTTTAAATTTTTTTTTTTTTAACAGTGTTTATCTCCTTAATTCATTCATTAAAAGTTTCATTTTAATGCAGCATTTTTGTCTAAACAGATACAACGTGCATTCACATATCCTTACGGTTTCACTCCTTATGGTTTACTACACTGTAAGTATAACGAGCACTCAACTGTCTCAAATAAAAACTGTAGTGCAACAGCCACTCTTAGTGCAGGGAGCGTGCTGATGCTGGAAAATTCAACGAGAACAAGATCCACTGAAACATTAAGGGTCTTTAATGTTTAATCAGACAGAATTTAATTTAATTTAAAAACAAAAATTAGCTGAGGGGTGTATAGGTGGAAATGGAGCTGATAAAGTACTTATAAAACTCTTCCCTTCATCTGTCAGAAGTACAGCAAAGGAAGAATTCACAGAAATCAAGCCCGGATATTATGGAGGTGCTGATTAATAAATGATTAAATAATATTCTAAATAAAATCATCTGCAGCCGATAATACACCGAGTATCATCAGGTGCTAGATAGTCACGTATATAGTGCAAGAATATAGTGTGTGATTTGAAACACATGCTGTTTCTAAAAATCCCTCACACTCACTATACTGTAGAGCAGCAGTGAAGGAGACACGGCACTGAATTTACTCAGTAATTATTAGTGAGTGCACCAAAAGCATGTCACGCGTCACCACATAGACTAATCCACATCTTACAAATGACCAGGCAAAGTAAACGTAGAAAGCATAGTTTAAATACACCACTAAGTAGCTGCTGGCTTTACTGGTCCTTGAGGTCGTTTTCACTGCTGCGTTTTTTAGTTTGATACGATTGCTGAAGTGGGAATGTTGTTTTTGATCCCTGGTCCTCTTGAAAACTGTGTTTGGGGCTCGCATCAACCGACCCCCGTACACACAGTAACGTGTGACACATTACTTCCTGTTTCTACTTTCGTGATGCCAGGTAAACAGTTATTGTGGTTACTGATACTTATTATACTTTCATAGCATTGGAGCTGTGTAATTATCTCACGTTTTTGCACTGAGAGCACAGCCAAAAACGCGTGTCATGTCAGCCTGTATGCGAGATCAGCTCCGTGTTTGCAGATACTCCTGCATGATGACATGCCTTGCATCCTTAAAGCGTTTGTCTACACATCCTGAGTGTTGGTTTCGCAGGAAAATAACAGAAAACAACAAATGGATTAACCTAGGATTGTGCAAACCTGCGTGCTGAAAAGTGGCGTATGGAATTGTGCAACTGAGCCACGTGTCAGAAGGAATTCTTCACACACACACACACACACACACACAACCTGTGCATTCATCTTTAATCGTTCAGTACATTTTTTCTTTTCAGATTTTTCCTCCTGCTTAGAGAAAGTACTGATATTTACAGAGTTTTTATGTTAAGTATGTGTCGTTGGTTTAAAATCCATTCAGAATAAAGCTCGTACACATCAAGAAAGGAGAGTTTCTGGAGAAAGTTTCTCACAAGCCCTATTCAGCTCGCTTCTGCATAGTCATGAATCTTGAACTGGATTTATAACAACAGTTTCACTGTGGACTAAAAGCACATCAGTATAGTGCAGTTGGCCGGCATGCAGTTATTCCATTAATATTACCTTAAAGGTTCAGGGAGAATGTGAGATTGTGAAACTGAACCATGCACTATGCGTGATGGAAAGAAACCCGAGCCTCAGGAGTTTATCTAGTCTCATTCTGTAACGGTCATTTTTAAAGATGCAGTCAACACTTTTTCCATTTTACAATATAGATATCAAAGCTCAGGGTATCAACCGATACGAAACAGTGATCCAATACCGACTTCCTCATCGAAGAACATGAATTTCATACACACACGTTTTAATGCTGCAATGTTTTATTTGATCCCGCCAATACAAGAAAATTAAAATTTACAAATCTAAAATACACATTTTATATAAATAAGGCCAAAGGTGCAGCATCAAGAACTCCCATGACCACATGAGCACAAAATGAAGTGAGGAGATGTTTAGTAGAGTTAATTGGAGTCAGAACGGATGATATGAAATATAACGTAGTAAGTGCACCTGAAGTTTTTATGTTCTACTGAAACAGGCTAGCTAAATTTCTCTAATGCAGCCAACTTTGGCTGTTAGCTAGATAACGACTGCGAGCTTCTCATACAGCTATAAGAATGACATAAAAAATAAAAGAACTGTGCGTCCAATCTGAAAGTGTCTATTTTCCCTGGACGCTTCACCGGTTGAATTTTTGAGATTTCTATTTAGGGTTATGATTTTTTTTTTCCTCCAAATCTGAAAAACACAACCCATAATTATATGATTTTATATGGTTTTAAAGGCTACATTACCCCTAGCAAGTTCAAAACAAAGAAAAAACAGGGCCAAACTGCACACAGAAAAAGAGAATTATATGTGACGTACATTCAGACACATGAGTTTAATATTTAAACACTTTTGTCAGTGACACGGCAAGCTTGTAATTCTTTGGTCACAAAAAGTGTAAAGAATATTTGATGACCTGGTCATTTATCTCCATAAAGTGCATGTGTCAATGTTGACCTTTATACTGTGTCTGGAGTAACCAGATGCTACACACACGCATATACAAGCCTGGGGTTGTCGAGTAACACACTTCCAGTCTGACTCACAGCATCACGGCTTCTACAGATTTCAGCAATTTCACTTAGGGGTGAGCGATATGACAAACATATCATATGAAAGTCTTAAGATACACAATGTGGAATGATATTAAGATTTCCTCACAAAACAGTAGTGTTGCATTTTGAAAAAAAAAAAAAAAAGTTAAATAAATAATAATAAAGTTGTTTATTATGAATAAACAAAAATTTCTAATACATGTATTTGATTTTTTAATATATATTAAAAATCCAACATTTATTACATTTACTGTATGTATTACTTATACATGTATTACATAAAAAAAAAAACACTGAAAGAGATGTAAGAAAATGTGAAAATCTGTAATAGTTTAAACATTTTACAATTATAAAGATTAATAAATACAAAATTTTAACATCACATCAGCAGCTTCCAATCAGTTTGTATTTATTATTTTCTAAAATTTTACAAATTTATATTTTTGCTTTATCTTTTTCAATGTTAATAAACAGAAAAGATTTAACAATGGAAAAGAAAAAGCTTTTAATATTTTACATTTTTAATGATTAAGTACAAAATTTCAGCATTACATCAGCTGCTTAGAATCAGACTGTAATTGTTATTTTTTAATTTACAAACTTACTTATTTTTTCAAAGCAAATTCGTTTTAAAATGTTAATGAATAAAAAAATTAAAATATTTAACACTAAGAAAAAAACTTTTTATGATTAATGAACAAATTTATAATACATTTGTATTTTTAATTTTAAAAATAATACTTTTACTTATAGAAAATACTGACCACTAAAAAAACTCTCAACAGCTTTCAAACGTAACAAAAAGCCTGTCTTTTGCACCAATCTTCTGATTTTTTTTTTACTTTTAAAGTCAGAGATTTCAGTCTGAGACGCTGACAGGGTCAAGCATTAAAGAGAAAACTATCCGAGTTCGTCCACATCGCCGTGCTGCTGCATAGTGTTACAAATACGGCATGAAATCTCTAAACATCGTAACGGTCGACGTGGAAACTTGGCCTACAGGATGTTTTGTCTTTGACGTGTCGCATAGCGGATGTGTCTTTAAAATCCTACAGTGGTACGTAAGCTACGCAGGCGAGTATGTAAACAATGCTGCTCGAGCACAAGCACACAGTCACATGTCAAGTATAAACCAGGCCCATACACACAGATAAACACACACACGCCCACACATACACACACGCAGTGTTTTTAGCTTGCATCATATGAAGGGAATGATAATGAGCATATGATGAGTGTCACCAGGTCTGACAGTTCTGCTTTATGAAAGACATGAAACAGAAATCTAAAGGAATTTAGGCTTGTTGCTCTCCTTTCCAAGTAAGCGGCTACATGTAATCAAAAAATAAATAAATAAATAAATAAATAAAATAACATCTCTCTGAAACAGAAAAGAAAAGAGCGCTTCAGTGGAATTATGCCACAGGAATGTGTGTGTGGGTTAAATGATGTTAGAGTTTTGCTTTTGATATGGAGTTTATTTGCTTTTATTGAAATTAGGAGTTTATTACTATAATGTACAAAACAGACGGTTTTCAAAATCATGAACGCAGATTATAAATAAAGCAAACTGATTATTAATTCGATTTAAAGTGTATTGTTTTGACCCAAGGGAACCTAGAACTTCAGACACCAATAAATATTTTAGAGATGCATTTAGTTAGTTAAGAAGGCAATGCGGAGTGTATTATTTATAGAGATGGCACCGGTCCGATACCCAGTATCAGTATCGGGTCAGTACCAGCAAAGAACGATGGCTTCGGAGAAACCGTATCGGATACTGGGTCCTGTAACAAACGGCTATGATTGGATTTGGAAGAGAAATTTATTTTTGGCACTGGAAGTGTTTACATGTACAGAGACTTGACTGGTTTTCTTTTGTTAGATTTGATTGTATTTTATTTATGCTTTATTATATTTATTATATTCACAATCTAAGTGATTTTCTTGTGAAATAATTTTAACTGTGAAGTACTTCTAGTTTTTTGTCTTTTTCCATTCCAAGCTTTTGCTCCTGCTGAGATCACTAAAACAAAACAAAAAAAGCCCACTGTCTCTCTGTGTGTGTGTGTGTGTGTGTGTGTGTCCGCTACTCAACCAGCTGTAACTAGCCCAGCATGTGGCAGTCATTGAGAGTAAATCAATAAGAGTCCTGTGGCCTGGCAAAGTTGTGTGTGTGTTTCATTAGACACAAACTGACATGTCAGAGCTTGCTATAAACACACCCATGAGACACATTAACCATCTCTACAGAGTCATTAGCAATAGCATTCATATTAAGGCTAAGAGCTATGATTTTTTAAAAATGTGACCAGGAGTATATGAAGTGTTTTTATGAAAGTTGAGACTGAGGGGTTGGTATTCTTAAAAAATATATCAGCAGCAACGTTCCTGGATCATCTTAAGAGGGGTGTGTGTGTGTGTGTGTGTGTGAGAGAGAGAGAGAGTGAGAGAGAGGTAATTATGTTTCATTCTCCAATAAAAAAAAATAATTGATTAATAAATATGAAACTTACTACACTCACTGTTTCCTTGTGGTTTAAACTCTAATAGCATTGTTTTGGGTAATAATGCATTGTGTAAATTTACAACACTAGTATGTTATACTCTATGTACTATGCTAATAAAAAAGCTATGTTGGATTGGGCCCATCTGTGTGATTTATTCTTGCATGAATGAGTGGATTTTCGATACAGCGGTGTCTCGATACAATACATTTTCAACACAGCAACAATAAGCATGCATTGTTTTGTGGAGATGAATTGAATCGAGAGTCTCAGATTAAGCAGAACACCCTAATTTTTATGTCTAAAAATCATCAGCAACAATCAGAAAAAAAAAAAACCCACAACATTAAATGAAGTTTCTAAATATGATGCTGCCCCTTCGTAATTCTCGCCAAATGTTCTGCTAATGTTCCATCCATTTCAGGCTTATTAATATTTTTCTAATACTAAAAATGCTAAACCTAACACATCATGTATTAAACATATGTTTAAACCCTAACCTGAGAATAATTAAAATTTGATTGCAATGTTAAAACGAATTTGATAGCCCTGACGCTTTTTTCTTCCCTTTAATCATCATGTTACTCATTTTCAGTAAGCACTTTATCCTGGTCAGGATCGCGCTGGATGCTGAGCCTATCCCAGGAACACTGCGTGTCACTCACTCACTCACTCACTCACAGCTAGGTGCACTTATCTTGGCCAGTCCACCCACTAGGAGGTGGGAGGAAACTGAAGAACCCAGAGGAAACCCACATGGACACTCAAACCCACAGAACAGACAAACTATTTTTTTTTCATCCCAAAAAGTCAGAGCAGGAGTCATTAACTAACCCTGACTCTCTGTAGTTATCTGTGTGTGTTACTCTCTTGCCCTTCTGAGGGCTGCGTTAGTGCCACAGTGATGCTAGTGGGGGTTTAACAGAGAGAGAGAGAGAGAGAACAGAACGAGGTGACATGGAGTATACGCAGCATACAGAGAGCTCCACTATAAAAAGCCAAGGTCATAGATAGCACAATGCTACGCCACATTGCTAATCAGAAGCAGAGAAACCTGGCAAACAGAGCTCTCACTGGCTGCCCTGATGGACTGATGGACTGAATACCATTTGTATACAGGATCACATACAGAAAACTGTCTCTCACACACACGTGTCCAAGTGCATGTGTGGACTATGTGAGAGCATCAGGGATGTGTGTGTGTGTTTACAAGCCACTCTTCATGGCAAACTCATTACCTCTGGCTGTGAGACACCTTTCTAAATTCCTTGTGTCATCTCTCCAATTCCACTGTTTTTCAATAACGCTGTAATTTATGGTCACTTGATGGCACAGTGGAACAGACTGAGCTCAAAATAAATTCTCAATACTCTGACACTTTTAAAACGGTCCATCTTGGCTCCCGAGTGGCGCAACAGAAAAGCGTTCGCCATATCGTCTGGAGAATAAGCGCTCAAATCCCGACACTGCCACAGCCATCCATGGCCAGGAGTCCAAGACAGCAAAACTGGTCATGCTCTCTGGGTGGGAGGGATGCGTAATCTCCCTCTCCTGTCAATCACAGTGACACTAGCCAATCATGGGCATCTGCGTGTGGAAGGGGGCGGGCAGTGTTTTCCTCAGTGTGTTACGCCACGCTGTGATGCAGCATGAGCGAAAAGATGTCATATGATAAGGAAGAGCTGGCTGCTGGGTGGAAACTGACCAAATTAAAGGGGAAAAAACATCATTATGTCATCTTTACGTCATCATTATTCACAAAGTAACGATAGGATGACCACAGATTCTGAATAACGCTGGGTGATCTGAGGCTGCTAAATCGTAAAGTAGCATATACAGTGCTTATCATCAAATATCACTGAAATCGTAATCATATCGTGTTTGAGGTGTACAGAGTCACCTAGCAGTCCCGTCTGAATTAAAGAGACTGTAAGGAGAAAAAACAATATTTGGATGTTTTTGTGCTGCTGAGAAGTAGGTCAGCCCCTCAACTAAAAAAAAATAACTATTACTATACCTTCCAACCTGCCTGAAAATATGCAGCTTTAAAATACTGAATGTTTGTGTCAACATTTATGTAAAAGAAGCACAGAAAATGTTAAATTGTGCTATAGCCCTTTGTGAGGAGGGTGTGTGTGTGTGTGTGTTCTACAGCCTCCTGATTCAAAGCTCCCTGAGGAGTTAAGTCTGAGGCCAGAAGGCTGCACTGAAGGCGAGTCGCCTGCTCACTTGCTGCCCTTCGCTTAAACCTTCCACCCTCTTTCACCTCTGTAATGTCACTCACTCACGCAGGACCTATACCCTGCTCCCTGAACACACCACTATGGACAAATCTTCCCAGCCTGCATATGTCCAGCTCAGAATCCAGACATTTCATTTCAAGTTTTTTCCACTGAGACTTCGCTAGTTCTTTCGATTTCTAAATACGGCTGTACTTTGGTTGTGTGATGGTGGCGGAGTTGGTCAATACTGAATACTTGCAGTGAAAAAGTGAATGCCCTGGTTGTGCTCTCAGTTAATTCAGCTATATAAGTACACAGTAAGAGGCAGAAGAAACGTCTCTTCCAGGCAGGGTGATGAAAGCTGAAGCAGTCCGCTGGCAGCAATAGGAAGAGAGTTCGAGCAATAGTTCCCATTTGCTCCACAGGAAACGAGCGAGATTCTTATCTGTTCCTGCCTGTTGGATGTGCATTTAAGTACATGTGTCAGGGTTGTTAAGCAGATTGCTCCACAGGGAAAGATCTGCTGGCGGTTACAATACCAGTGCCACTTAAACAATATGACTACATCAGCCAGAGATCCCTTAGAGACCAAATAAGGACTCAGGAACAAGAGATGGACAAAACACTAGCCTGGGAGGCTGGGACCTGACCTATTTGTGGACAAGTAGGTTTAATAAACAGACTCCTGAAAGAGTTTTAATCTGGTATACATGTTTAAACATGGTACAACATACCTTGATAGCATGTGCTGCTCATTCTGCCTGCTGCACCATATACACAACCGAAGCACGTTTTTGATGTTAGAAGGAATTTTAAAGAGAGTATCACTTAGCTTGAAAGAATCAGACAAGATATGTTAAAATACCGAAAGATGAGCAAAGCGTAGTGCAAAGCAGTCATGTAACTTTTCCACCATTACTTTGCAACAATATCTTTTGCATCCGACATGAGGAGAGAAGACCGCAGCTCAAACCCCAAAAATTGACGAGGACTGGCTCATGAAGGGCGCGTAAACAAAGGGGACGAGAAGGACTCCGGCTCCATAAAGTTGTCCTCTCTCCAGGAAATATTATACTCGTTCATTTCTCTTCATTCTGTATTAATGCCCCAGACTAGCTAAGTAGCTTGTTACATGTTATTACATTTCCATATTTTAGCCTTAGTCAGTTAGGGTAACTGAAACATGTGTCTGGGCAGCACAGTGGAGTTTTAGTTGCCCGGCTAGCTAATAATTTTATGATTGTCTACTCCTGTTAAAGAGCGTTTGTCTCCATGTCAGGCAAATTGAGAAGTAAAAATGATACTGATCCCACGTTTCTATGTTAGAGAGGATACCGATATCAAAGCTCAGTCTGGGGCAATACCGGACATCCTACAAAGTAACTAACTAAAATGAATTAAAACATTTACTTCATCACTTCAGGGGTGTGTCACTAACAAGCATGTTTAGCTATCCAGAATAAAAAGCATGCAGGGTTGTAGGTTAGATTTTCATAGAGCTTTCAGACGAATATTGAGGGCCAACTATCATATGACCCGTTTTTTTTTTTTTTTTTGGGTACATGAGTATGAGTACATGAGTACATGAGTATTTTCCGGAGAAACCTGTTCTGTAGTGTGAATGGTGACTCTCAGCTGTAGCTGAGGCAGCGTATGAGTGAGGTTTCAGATGTAGCCAAGTGTAATGGAGGAAGTGATCAATTATCAGGATAAATAGAAAGGAATCTTCTTCAGGTGCTTTAATTAAAATAAATAATTTTTTTTTTTTTTTTTTAAGTGCACAGTTTATTTGTCCAAACCCCTAGCCTTCCTTGAAATTCCCATCACTAGTACAGAAAACGAATACTAGGCAGGACAAAAGACTTCACAGTGTGAATGCACCATGAGTCAATGGCATAAAACAGGCCACTGGATTGGTTCACTCAGTGTATAAAATTGTTTGTTGTTATATTTACACATGCATCTAAAATTAAATGAAAAGGATTTATTTTCAAAATGAAATTTAAATACATTTGGAGCCCGACCCTCCTGAGGACAATGACTACATAACAGCACATTGATCCACCTAACAGCTTTACAATTGGAATTCTATTGATCTCACATGATGCATTACAACAGGTCAGACCTTAGAGGTCGTTTCAGCTGAGTGTCAGTGAGGAAGAGATATGAAGAAGGACCTTAAGATGTTCTTAATTTCGGGAAACTCAACAACAAAGAGTGGGAAAAAAACAGGTGAGTTGTTTTTTTTGTTTTTTTTTTCCCTTCTATCCAGTTTGGGTGAGCCTGTGCCTGTGACAGCCTCAGATTCCTGTTCTTGGCTGATATGAGTGGAACCCAATGAGTTCTTCTGCTGTTCCAGCTCATCTACCTCAAAGTTCAATGAATTGTGCATGCTGAGATGCTTTTCTGCTCACCAAGGTTGTAAAGAGTGATTATTTGAGTTACTATATTCTCCCTGGCAGTTAGAACCAGTCTGGACCTTTTCCTCTGACTTCTCTCATCAACAAGGTGTTTCCTCCCACAGAACTTTCACTCAATCAATGTTTTTTGTTTTTCATCCCATTCAGTGTAAACTCTAGAGACTGCTGTGTGTGCATTTCCCCAGGAGATCAGCAGTTTCTGAAATGTTCAAACCAGCCCATCTGGTACCAACATCCACGCCATGATCAAAGTCACAGAGATCACACTTTTTCTTAATTCTGATGTTGGATGTGAACATTAACTGAAGCTCTTAACCTGTATCTGCATGACTTTTTGCTTTGTGCTGCTGCCACATGATTGGCTGATTAGGCACACAATATGGCCAAAAGTATGTGGACACCTGACCATCACATCAATATGTGATTTTTGATCATCCCATTCTAGACGTAATCTCCCTTTGCTGTTATAATAAGCTCCACTCCTCTGGGAAGGTTTTCCGCTAGATTTTGGAGCGTGGCTGTGGGGATTTGTGATCATTCAGTCACAAGAGCATTAGTGAGATCAGGCACTGATGTTGGGTGAGGAGGTCTGGGGTTCAGTCGGTGTTCCAGTTCATCCCAAAGGTGTTCAGTGGGGTTGAGGTCAGGGCTCTGTGCAGGACACTCGAGTTCTTCCACTCCAACTTTGGCAAACCATGTCTTCATGGAGCTCGCTTTGTGCACAGGGGCATTGTCATGCTGGAACAGGTTTAAGCCTCTTAGTTCCAGTGAAGGGAAATTGTAAAGCTACAGCATACAAAGACATACTATACAATTGTGTGCTTCCAACTTTGTGGCAACAGTTTGGGGAAGAACAACATACGAGTGTGACACTTTTGGCCATATAGTGTAACTGCATGAATGTGCAGGTGTACAGGTATTCCTAATAAAGTGGATAATGAGTATATTAATTTTATATTAGCAGTTGCAGTTAAAGGAATGCTGAAAGTCGGGGTGCCGCACCCTCAGCACCTCTACTTCCTGCATCCTTGGTAAAGGCTGTAGACAAATTACAACACCTTTTCTCAGAACGTTATATGATACAGGTTTTAAGTAAGTCTTAGCATAACAAACTGAAACCATTCTGTTCAAAGTCTGCATGTTAAAACAGAGTTATCACATGTGTAGACCTGTTCTGCTGAAACTTCAGGCCTGTTCTCCAAATTACACGTTCACACACTATTATTTAAAAGATGCAAATGAATGAAGCACAGCCACGTTATCCAGTTTCTCACTCACTAATCTTCTTTGTTTCTGCATTTTCCACACCTAGCTTTGGACTATTTCTTTTTTTCCACTGGAGAATTCCCATTACGTCTGCAGTGTTGTTCAGGATCAGGCTTCTGAAACAACAGCAGCGTTCAACGCTTGGTTTAAACGTACTGCAAAAAAAAGCTCACACCACATGCACCTCCAGAATTATTGGCACCCATTATGAAAGTGAGCAAAAAAAAAGAGACAGGAACATTAAATAAAAATATGCAAATAATTTTTTAAACATAAAAAGGTTTTTTTTTTTTTTTCAGTCAGAGAAACTTACATAGATCTTGTTCCACTACATCAAGAACATTTTAAGCTCCTTTATAGTCTTAGGTTTGTGCATATGCCCTCTTCAATTCAAACCACAGGTAGATGTGGAAGTATGTTTGACTAATCATCTTGTTGAAAGCTCTATCTACAGCCACATTTAACCCCCCTGGCAGAGGCAGCCTGGTTCTGAGCAGAATTTATGATGCCATCAATCTACACAAGCTCCCCTGAACCACCAGCAACAGAAAAGTCCCAAAGCCTCACTCCCAAAGCCTCAGCCTTTCCATGTATGTTTTCCTTTTTTGTCACCAAACATGATGCTGTGTATGACCCAAAATTCTCCTCTGACCATAACACACAGTGCTAACTGCAGTTCTAATGACACTTAGTGATGTTTAGGCATTCCATTTTCTCAGATGCTCTCAGGAAGAGAGATTTTTTTCCTTGCAATGCTTCCAAACAGCTTGTTGTTCATAAAACAGCATTTAAACATTAAATGCAACAGGTTATACAGCTGTCACCAGTTTTTTATTATATACTGACCAACAACCAGAGAAAATAAATGACTTCCTACTGACTCTCAGAAAAACTAAAAGGTTTCATCTGGTGTGTATGTTCAAGCGTATCATGCTTCTCTCCAAAGCTGTAACTATAACACAAGTTATTCAGTGCACCACACACACTGGCCGAGGCAGAATCAGGCTGGGTGGTGGGACGAGGGGGAGGATAGTGGGGATGGGGAAAAAGCTTATTTCTGACTCACCAGTTGGGAATTTTAGCCATGCTGTGAAAACAGATCCAACAATGCGGTTGGCTTGATACAGGTTGACAGAAGTCAGACCAAACACGGGCATGCCCAAAAAGTCATTTTGTCATTTATCCTTGACATCATTACCAATCAAAACTTACATAAACATACCAAGTTTCATCTTCATAGCATGTACACTTTGTACACTGAACTGCAGGTGTTTATAGTCGAGCCATGAGTCAGTGAACGTACAACTTGAATCAGAGTCTCCATCTCTGCTTCTACAGGAGTTGGTTTTTTATCCTCGGTGGATGATGGGCCAACGTATTGGTAGTCCAGTAAATAATAAGAATGCAGGAACATCCAATCACCATTGTACTATCATAACTACACATATGACCACGCCTCAGGCTTCTCAGCCACATCCTTGCTAACACATTCACCAATCAAATGTACAAGATTGCAAATCCGACTTTAAAATTTCCTCTTCTTGTAAAGCCTCCATCTAGATGAACTAGGTTAGTGTTAGTTTCTATCTTCACACGTTTTATTTGGAAATGTAAGAAAACTGTCACACATTTACAATCCTGTGCACAGGCAGGAGAGCAGCCTAGAATAATTGTGTTCAGTTGGCCCAGTTAAGATTTACCTTGCAGTCATTACTGGGTCACTCCCATTGAGCCTGTTATACAGTAGGTCTGCACACGAGTTTGGCAGTTCTCCCAAAATATATATAGCCCTATTTTTATTTTACAATAAAGGAATTACAAACATGCATTAATGCAAGAAAGCACAATTTCAAAATGAATTGTGCGACGTCCTTTTTTTTAATTATAATACACAAACACTGATGAAAGGGTGATTTTTTATTCTTTGATGCTCAGAGTCACGCATATTCGTCTCTACCTCTTTATTCTTCATGTATATCATTATTGCTTCCATTCATGAAAAACTTCTTTGTTTCTCTGCTCGTTTGTTTTAAATAAAAGCAGCAGTCAGTTCAAGTTTCAACACATTTCACTTTTCACATTTATCTTTGTTAAATAAATGAAAGACCGTGTGGGGAGAAACAAAGAGAGACAGAAACAGAGAGGACGTAGAGAGAAGGGAAAGAGCCGATGGATGAATGGGAACATCCGTTAGCCCTGAGGGGGTTTAGAGTCAGGAAGCGAGACGTGAAAGACAGCAAGAACACGTGCACTATTATCCCAAATGGTGCAGAGTCAGGCTACATTATCTGATCTCACTCTGTCCCTGGAGATCGAAGCCTCTCCTACAGAGCTGATGCTGCAATCTCCCACAGTAAAAACATGCCAGCTTTACTGGCCCATAAAGCATTTTAAAATCCTGAAGCAGAGCAGGAAAGCTGCCAACACCACCGATCTTAGCGAGGTATAGTTGGTGCAGTTCGTGTTCCACTCAAACAGAAGAAGCTGATGCAGCCAACACATGCAGCTATTACACAAATGTTGATATGTCTCCAGGTATGGGCGTGCAGCTCAACACTAAACCAGTCTGCTGAGTCAGGACAGTTCTCTTTCACCGGCTTAATTTTAAGACTAGTCTTATAGCAGGCACTGTTCTCGCCATGCTTTATCTTTTGTCCCTTCATCATTTTAAGCCAAGTGCACGCTACATGACTTTCAAAATCTCAGAATCACTGACTGGCTCACTGACTGGCTCAGGATTGTTTGGAGAGCCACGAGCCACGAGGACTGACTGTTCTGCAAAGAGAACCGGAGGTATAGTGCTATAAAAGTAGCTGTTTTTATACTGTGCAAGAATCATGTCTTGTGTTGAACTATTTGAGTATGACATGGCAAATCATTTCT
Organism: Pangasianodon gigas; assembly: GCA_022758105.1. NCBI lineage: Eukaryota > Metazoa > Chordata > Actinopteri > Siluriformes > Pangasiidae > Pangasianodon > Pangasianodon gigas. The sequence continues at coordinate 4,079,614 of CM040472.1, read as the reverse complement.
TATAGAAGGATTATAATTGTGTTAACATTTTGCCTTCACCCGTTGCTGAACGCTCAGCATTGTTTTGCTACACAAGTCACAGAGGGGTTCACACTATGCGATTCATCAAACAGAAAATCAAGCACGCTTGAAAAAATTAGAGCTTCAGCAAACACCTGCAGACTGAAAAAAAAATAAAATAAAAAAAAAATAAAAAAATCACATCACTGAACCATTCACACTATGTAAACAATGGTGGTCACTGAGCCACAAAATTATTCAGCACATGGGAAATCGGGGTTAAAATTGTGTAGTGTGCACTAGGCATTACCCTCCTTCTTCTCCGCCCCCTAATGCTCAACTCGAATCCACTGTTTAGAAACTTGGATGTGGGTTATCAGGGATGACAGCTGGTTCTGGACTCTGTTGCTTGTTTTTTCCCCTGCACTTGTGTGCTGACCCTCCCCCTCCTCCTCCTCCATATTCTTCCTCTCCAAAATACACAAACTCCCAGGGTGTTGCCCCTAGTCCTCCATCTGAGAGTGTGTGTTTGTGTGTGTGTCGGTCTCTCCCTAGGATCTGCAGTCACCAGGAGGGCCAATAAAATGCCCAGTTACACCCATACACAAGAGCAGATGCCAAAACAAGACCCAAAAGGGGTTGCGAAGCACTACAGGGAACAGGCCAGAGACCTACACTCACTAAATGTAGGACTGGTAATGCTGGTTTTACACTCTGCAATCACAGCAGCTTTTTAAGATCATCATCTTTCACTAGACATTTGCCTGCGATTTTCTATTATAACACATTGCGATAGATGATGCATTCGTCCAGAACCGTTAGCCTAAAAAAGACAGAAGAGCATTTCCATTATTTCAGGTTTAATGAAAGCAGGGGAGGGTGGAATATTATTAGCAGCTGGGCGGTGAGGAACTTTGGCAATCGTGGAAACTCAGGTGAATCATGGATTTTTAGGTGATTCAGTAGTAACAAACAGTAAACAATATTAAAAAATATATAACCGTACATTTTTGATATAACCCTTTTACAAACCAGCCATCTGAGCAGAGAGAGCAGGAGAGCACAGGAGAGAGACGGGGGGAGAAAAGAGCTTTTTAAACACTTTTTAATTACAATCACCATTAAAATTATGTAAGTGTTAGATTTAACACTGTAGGCCTTTTTAATCTTTTTGGGTCAAAATCTTCCTCCTTTTTCCTCAAAAACTGAAAGTGCCATTTCTGACCAGTGACGCATTAGGGATGAAAAACACAATTACAGATAAAAAGGCATAGTGAGAACAAGAAAATGAGAAAAGATTTTTTTTTATTGCAGCTCAGTGGGGTGGGCGATGATGATGATGATGATGATGATGATGATGATGATGATATAATGTCAGCATCATGATAAATTCTGCCACGGTACAAGTTTCAATAATATTGTGGTTGTCATCAGTGTTTTTAGAACAATTACAAACTCTGATTGACAGCCGATGATTAAAATGTATAAATGTTGTACTAAATCTTAACATTATAAAATGTTAACATTTTGTAGAGAATGTTTCTCCTCCCGTGTTACAAGCGGAATAACACACTCCAGACTGTACAGTTAAACAAAAATAAACCAGGGAGTGGAAACACCACCTTGAGTCGTGCCGCATCACCCCACACCCCACCCCAGTGCGGATTATTTTCATGTAACTGCACGGTCTGTTGTGTGTTAATTCTTACGTATTGTATAGGTCAAGGATTCATTTCACACTGTGTGACATCATTCATTCACTGGAGTGTGGAGTGTCATGTAACCAAAACTGCATAAACTCAATAAGCTTAATAAATTCATGATCAGCCCATTTCATGCATAAATGACAGAGTAGCTACTGTATCTACGGTTGAGCAGTGATTACGTCAAGGCATGCAGCACCCAGTGACACACAGTGTTTGAACACGGGGGTGTGACGATCGGTTATGACCCCGCTGGAGTTGCCCTTTAAGGCAAGTCAGCAAAAGAAGGATTTCCAAACATCCCGAAGAAGAGAGCTGGGTCATAACTGTGTTACTGGAAGAACAGTATAAAGAAGAAAAGTTACCACGTGTTGCGTGTTGCTTAAGACCAATTGGGAAAAAAAAGCGGATTAAAATGTTCAGTAGGTGATGATGCACATGTTGGTAATGTTATTAAAAGGAATAAATATTAGACTAACGGCACACTAATAGGTAATGGATGTAGTGTCAGTTGATACTGGTTATAAAAAAGAGAAAAACACAGTAAACCAAACATTTCTTGTTACTTGGCAGGACTTTCAGACTCGTTCATTTAAGACTGCAGAGCTGTAAAGTGTTGCAGAACAGTGAATAATGGACGTGCACCGTGTGACCCAAATTTGTTTTTCTGTTTGCTCTCCCAGAAGTCATCAGGACAATATGAGTGAGTGAGTGAAGCATAACTGAAAGACCCAAAGGATGCAATTCCTTAGACCTATTAAACAGGGCAGCAAAAACTTCAATTATACGCATAGCATAGAAATATAAAAAGGACAAGACTACTAATTTTCAATGACAAATCATTTACGTGGACTTTTACTTTTACTTGAGGATAACAAGATAGTGCTCACGGACGGGGACCTGCAATACAAGATAATATCAGTAAATAATAAAATAATAATACACATACAACCGAGCATTCATGCATAAATCTAGTGGTTAGTCCATGGTGTCACCAGGAGGTTGTTCTACTAGTATTCAAACCAGAAAATCTCACTCTGACAACTACTGAAGAAATAACCACTGAATCAGTCAATTAATCAAAAACTGTTTTAAAAAAATAATAAATTACAAATTTAATAATGCTTTGCAGCCCTTCATAATAAATATCAGAGCCCAATAAAACAGTCTACAGACTCCTCCATCTCGCTCTGCTTCACTCTTTTCCTCAAACAATATCAGAACAATGTTCCATTATGAGAGGACTCTGTGTGTGTGTGTGTGTGTGTGTGTGTGTGTGTGTGTGTGAGTGAGTGAGTGAGAGAGTGTGTGGAGGAGGAGCAACAGCTGTGACTGAACAAACAGCTGCATCACTTCACTGACCCTTGCCCCTTCCTCCCTCGCTCGCTCACTCCCTCTGTTGCTCTCATCTCCTCAGTAGGGTTGGAAAGGAACTTCATATAAGAGTTTTAAAAAAAGAGTTAAAAAGTTCTTTACATGATTGTGTGCTTGTATCTTTTGTTATCTGAAGTTGTTACTCCAGAATTATGCTGCATTCGAGGTGAAGCTGCAACTTGCAATTCCCCGTGTACAACCGGTAAAAGCCAGTGGAAACGCCCCTCAACTTGAAATTTCCACTCGTCAACATGGGGTAGTCTTCTCAACTTCCAGTTCCTTCCTCGTTTACAGAGTGACGTGAAATCAACATGGCCACTCGCACCATTAATAGTATAAAGTCTCCCTTCTGTACTTTTAAATTATAGCAGTATTGGCCTCATTTTTTTTTCCAACAGATGATGCCATCACACACCTACTACACACAGCTCTGAGCCATCTGGACACCAGGAAGGGAAATTATGTTAAAATGCTGTTTGTTGACTACAGCTCAGCATTTAACACTATAATCCCCTCCAAACTCACCACCAGGGTGGAGGACCTGGGACTTAGCCCATCCCTGTGTCAGTGGATCTCCAACTTCCTGACAGACAGACAGACCACAAGCAGTACAGGTGGGCAGACATGTCTCACTTCCCCTCACCCTCAGCACTGGTCCTGAGCCCACTGCTGTACTCATTGTACACTTATGACTGTATTGCCACTTCCAACTCTACCAGCATTGTCAAACTTGCTGGCAACACTGTTGTGGAGGGCCTGATCTCTGATAACAATGACACCTTAGACACTTAAGGAACTTTAAACTGCCCTTTAAGGCACTAAGGAACTTTTACACCTGTACCACTGAGAGCATCCTGACAGGAAGCATCACAGCCTGGTTTGGAAACAGCACCAAGCAGGATAGGCGGGCTCTCCAGAGGGTGGTGCGATCAGCTGAGCGCACCATCCGCACTGAGCTCCCTGACCTGCAGTATATCTACAGCAAGCAGTGCTGGACCAAGGCCAGGAACATAATGAAGGACCTCAGCCATCTGAACAATGGACTCTTCTCTCTGTTGCACTTCCGCTCCCTGAAGGCCAACACAGAGACAATGAGGAGGAGCTTCTTCTGGCAAGCCTCTCGGGCGCTCAACCAGGACAACACCTAGGACTATTTACACATACACATATAAATACATATCTTGGATTTCTCTGCACAGCATCCACACACCCAGCATTCCTGTCAATACACACGGCATATCCCGTATTTATAAATATTTATTATATTGTAAGCTTCTTCGCTGCAACTACCTCAGCTCGATGTTGCACAGCAAAGTATTGCACATACAACTGCACACATCTGCACTTTACACCATATACAGTTCATTCTTTTTTTTTTTTTTGCTGTCTTTTATATCTTTTATATTTATATTTTTATATTTTCTTTTTCTATTTCTATGTGAGTAAATTCTGTTTTTATGCAAATTCTGTCACTGGACAGTCGTAAAAGGCACTTAGCTGGACGTCGTACTGTTTTTGGTCGTGTGTGTGACCAATAAAATTTGATTTGATTTTGATTTTTGATCAGTTAATAGACAGAACAGTACTTGGTTAAATCTACAACACTGACCATACTAATCACTGCTTCGAGAAGGAGATCACCAACGTTAGCCAGCTAGCTTGTTGCTAAGCTACTCACTACCGGTGATGTTGCCTGAATGTTTGAAGTTCACTCTAGTAGAACAGCACTCAGGCCTGTAACTGTAAAAGTGCGGTTAAAGTAGCTTTTTATGAGTTTTATGTGCTCTAACAGAGCAAACGAAAGACACACTTTCAGGGAGGCGTCCATGTTTTTTTTCCCCCACTTTGCCCGTTTTGTTAGCAACAAGCTAGCCAGCTAACTGACAATGATCAGTGGTTGTATATTTACCTCTTCAAAACAGTGAACTGTATAGTCAGTGTTATAGATTTAACAAGCAAATGTTTCTTGACTGATCTAAAGCAAATACTTTAGCTTTAAAGTTAAGAAGTACTGCTTTGCTTCCTGCTGATGCTGTGAGCAGCCATGATGATTTGACGTAGCTCCTCTGCAGACACACACACACACAGACAGCTATGCTGATACAAATGAGACATTGATAGAAATTTCTAAGCTACGCAGCTAGCTCATGTATTTGCCCTGAAGTGCTACTGTTACAAATTTCAAGGCCATGGAATTGTGCAAAGCGGATGTTCCGACGGCTTTATCTCTACCCCAGGGGTTTTTGATTATCATGGGCACTGATGTGAAACACATTAGCATTCTCCGTGTCCTCTGCGAAAGGTTTATACTGATGTCCAGTAAATAGCGACAAAGGGAGCGTTTGTTCCCATGTACCAAAATACAGTTACAAAAATGAAACAGCTAGCTGCCTAAAAATAGCTTTCTGTCACTGAGAAAATAATGCAAATTAACAAAGAAGATATAATTCCAAATTTCTGGTGCATGGTCAGCACAGACACTCTTCAGCCTTTAAACATGCATCCCAACACACTAAAAATAGACAGGAGTGGGTGTCTGCCACTACGGCCTGCCTATCTTCTGCCCACATATAATACAAACTCAAGTACAGTAACTTCCAAAATCTCTCAGCAACCCCTGACTCAGCCCCCCCCGGGACTCAGCCCCACCCGGGACTCAGCCCCCAAGATGAAATGTCCAGAATAGAAGGTTTATAGAGCCTGGGATCAGAAAATGGTCACCAGAAAAGTTGCCTGAAATATTGGGGGGCTGGGGAGAGAAGATGAAATAAGATGAGGAAGAAAAAAAGTAGAGAAAAAACAGCAACAAAAAGAAAAAGAAGAGGAACAAGAAGAAGAAGAGCAACTACAACAACATCATCATCAACAATAACAACAACAGCAAGAGGAAAAGGGAAAAGAAGGGGTACAACAATAGGAAGAAGAAGAGGAAAAAGAAGAAGAATGACAAAAGAAAGAAAAAGAAGAACAGAGGAAGAGAAAAAGGACAACAACAAGGACAACAATAAGAGAATAAAGAAGAAGAACAACAAGAGGAAGAAGAACAAGAAGAAGAAGAAGGACATCAACAAGAGGAAGGAAAAGCTGAACAAGAATATGGAAAAAAAAAGAGGTAGAGCAACAAGACAAAAAACAAGAAGACTCTTATTACATCTTATTAAACATATTTTTCTCTTATCCGTCGCTCCGTTTAAAGTGTGTACAGAAATGCAGCTGGTTTTCCTGATTTTGTTTGCACTCCTGACCTAATGAGTGTGTGACCCTACGAGCACTGACAGGTGTCTGCTGTTCACAGCTCAATGCTGATGTCTGAGTGACTCAAAAAAAGCAAGACCAATATGGCGGACCACCTGTGACTAAAAATCCCTCAAAGTTTATGCTGAGTAATCACTACAAGATCTCAGTCCCAGGTTTTGTGGTTGCCAACAAATATTTGGAACTGCTACAATCCACCATCTTTGATCGTTCTCATGCTTTGCTAGTTGGTTTTCTAACATACTGAACAAAAACAAAAAAGTGCCACAGTGGCATGCATGGGTCTGGCTCCACGAGCCTTGTGTAAATGAGAGCTTAAGCCTAGCTTTAATAACACATTACAACACATGCACTGCTCTCTTACAAAACAAAAAGATCACAAATAGTTGACCATGACCTTGAATAACAATTAAAACACAATGGCAGAGTGAATATATTCAGTTCGATAGTCAGTTCGTTACCGCAAGCAGTGCTTGATATTATTGGTTGGTAGACTATTCTTAGCAGTGGCAGCGAGGTGTTCAACACTTTACCAGAACTCTTCACACTACCATGTCAATGTGCTGAGAATGTGGTCAGGTGGTGCTTGGTGGTTCCTCTCTATTGATGTATAGGATAAAAAATAGCAACAGAAGACTACTATGAGAAAAAAAAACTGATATGCATGGCTGCAAGGTAGCTAAAAAGGTGGCAAGTGAGTGTATAATTGTGGTGTTTAACTCTGCTGACAATCAGACAAGCCCATCCGCCTCAAGGTTCAATGTGTTGTGCATTCTGAGATGCTTTTCTGCTCAATCGTACAGAGTGGTTATCTGACTTACTGTAGCCTTTCTGTCAGCTCAAACCAGTCTGGCCATTCTCTATTGAACTCTCTCATCAACAAGGCGTTTCCATCCACAGAACTGCTGCTCACTGGATGTTTTTTCTTTTATTGCACCATTCTGAGTAAACTCTAGAGACTGTTGTGTGCGAAAATCCCAGGAGATTATAGAAGTTATAGAAATATTCAAACCAGCCTGTCTGGCACCAACAATCCTGCCACAGTCAAAATCACTGATCTCACATATGATGCAATGTTTCTTCAGAAGGCAACAATATTTTGATATTTGATACCACTGCCTCCGACCGATATTTGACCAGCTTTGGTCAGAATCTGAGGTAGGTTTGAATCTGAGGAAGAATTTGTGAATGATTATGTAGAGAAGGACTATTTTTTCCAGAGTTACGGCCAAATCACCTTGCTAGCCTATTACATTATTTCCGCATCACTATAAGAATATGAATAATTTTTTTACACACTGGTGTAACACTCAGCCCTCACCAATACACATAAATTAGCAAACAAAATATTGCTCTTCTAGCACTCAGAAGTCCATTAAAGAGTGTCTCAAAATGCCATGTACACAGTTTATATGCAGTTTGTGGCTCTACTATTTACACAGTTCTGAAACGACTAACACACTTATAAGCGTAAAACAACTCGTGTCTCATTGCTCAGACGATCCATGGCAAGCTCTGGATAATCCGTATCGGTTCCCTGTCGTGTATAACGTGTACCTTCCCCTCGTGTAGGCTCAGTCTTTTACTTCCAGGGTTCCCCGCCCCTTTCCGGTCAACGCTGACCAATAAAAACAATTTAAAATCCTCCCTTATTGTGCCCACAGATATGCACAGCAGAAAAATATGGGTGACCATTTCAATACTAATCAATTTACGGTTTTTAAATTGATGAATCGATCCAAATCGTCAGATTGTTACACCCTGAGGAAACACTGTGAATTTGGTTTCGTGTGCTGAACCCACATGACACACTGCCAGTCTGAACTGCCCGAGTGTCTTCATTTCAGTAAATACATTGCTATGTTCATTCAGCACCATCACTGCAAACTGCTGAAAGGAAAATGAAACATATGAAACACTGGAGGCCACGAATTGAGTCAGCATTGTGAACTCTGACCGGGTTTCCTTACATTAGATGAGAAATATTTCAATAGGTTTTCAAGCATCTCTACACCACAGAGACAGAAATTCTCAGAGGACTTGGCAGTCTTCAGAATTGCATTTCCACAAGGCCGGGGTGGACCATTTCTCTCACAGCCTCGCTGGTACCTGGCTGAAGTCCAAACCTTGTCGTTGAAAATGTTTTGACACAAGGACCACATGCATACGTACATCCTTTATCATGTGACAGAGGACCCCAAAGTGGAACAGTCCGACAGCAACGAGTAGGCCTGTGGCTTGCTAGCAACAAGATAGCTTTTAAACCAACTAGCCTTAAAGTTGCCTTTGCTCAGCTTCACCTCAGTATTACCTTGAGAATCATGTTTGATCTTTAGATATCAGGTGCTGTTTTTTCTGGATGTTCTACTTCAAATGACATACACGTACAAGTAGGAAAGATGGAAACAGGATGGAAGAAGATGGAACATGGAAATTATTATTATTTTTTTTTTTGGATTTATTTAATAATTTTATATCTAGATAAGACTATAGCTTATAAATGTGTGCAGGAAGTTCTCATAAAACACTGGATTTGGGGGAATTAATAAAAATGTGCACAAAACCTGCAATCCTGTGAAGAAATTCAGGTCCTGAACGCCAATTTTCAAAAGTTATTTCTTCTCTCATAAGAAATCATCTTTCTACATAAGAAAGATCCTGCAAGATTCTTGTGTCAATTGTACTGTTTTCAGTAGTATGATGTCTCAATACATAAGTTCCACTTATACTTCCAGCAGTTTGGAAAAGACATTCTTTGAAACGGATTCATCCAGACTGTCCATCCACAGAAACGTGTGAATGAACCAGGGACGGGACTGCATGCCTCACATCGTCTCCTTGCACGCACAGTGTTGGTCGCTGAGAATTTAACAGTTTAACCAGTTGGTCGGTTGGAGCTGCTTTTCTATTTTAACTCAGCACAATGGAGGTATTTATACAGAATCAGTGTTTAGGGATTTCAATTCACTTGTAGCTTAAAGTCCTCTGACTGTTGTGAAAGACTAAAGTTTGGGACTTTCCGAAGTTTGTTTCTTAGAAGCAATGGCCTTTAATTTGTTGCCTCCACGGCTCTAAGTAGAGTGCTGACAGATGCCTCATAAAACACAATGAGCGAGCACAGCTCAACCACAATACACACACAGAGAGAGAGAGAGAGAGAGAGATGGGAAGAGAGATGTCAGATACACTTTGTTTCCCTATATACAGCATCAGGGTGTTGAAAAGCTAGAATGGAAAGGGAGCAAGCAGGAGTGGACAAATAATAAATTCATTAGCTAGCCCATCAAGCAAGTACGCTCCAGTGTTCTGGCTAGTCCCAAGTTTTTGGTTGCCCAGAAACCTAGGCTAAAATAATTAGGCTTAAAATTGTTGTGCATTGACACTTTATTAAAGCTTCATCCTTACAAAACTGTAATGTAGTCAGTAAGTCATTGACCAATATTTCGGTGGTGCCCTTCCTGACATATCGCATGTAAAAGATACCCATGTATGGCTAGTGCTGTTATTTTCTCTCTGTGAACTGTGAGGTGACTGCATGTTTTGCTAGCAGGAAAGTTATATGATCACAGTTATTTTGCTTGGTTTCACCAGTATAAAATCAGCCCTACAACCTAATTAAACTCCCCAGAAAATGTTTTTTTTTCCCCACCGACAGCCAGATCATGCCTCGGCAATGGGATCTGGAATGAGCAGCGTCCTAAAGTTACAGCCTCAACATAAAGCACATTGTGTTTAAATATAGCTACGTAACAAAAGATTTTTTTGGTTGTTGGATGGGAAAAGGAAAACTGCTGGGGACAGCTGTATAAGTAGCCTTCTGAGCCTACTTGTCTACCAGGAAACTATGGATAAAAAACTAGTCTGGACAGACAATCCGACTGACCTAGACACTGAGGTTACTGTGTTGTGCGCCACTGGGGTGAGGAATAAAGCTGCATTCAACTAGAGTTCGTAACTCGTACTTCCCAAAGTCTGACCAATTCCTACTCAGGAATTCGGGATGGTCTTGGGAAGATCCGACTTCCCACTTACTAGGTAAGTCACATGCAGCATTACAAACTGAAATTAGTGGGAAGGTATAAACAGGAAGACAGGGCAGCACAAGGACAGTCCAAGTTTACGGTCTCCATATGGCCAACCGCAGTAGGGAGGAGTGATACTCAGAGGAGAATGGTGTGACTTACCCCCAGGCTAGTTCACAGAGAAAGAGAGAGGGGGAACCACTTTATTAGACAAAGGTAGACCTGCCATCAAAAAGCTCCAGGAGGCATGTTGGTAGCCAAACCTGTGAGTTCACTATGCGAAGACTCTTCAACCAGCATCACGGTACAATGTCCATTTGCAAGTATTGGCACTACACCATCTTTTTGCTCACCACCTGTGATCATTTTTTTATAAAACCTGGTGCTTGGATCGCTCTGCCAAAAACATGATACCAAACATGACAGAGTTACAATGTTAGAAGCTCTCTGTAGACTACTGGCTGTATATTTCAGCTGATTTGCAAGCTACTCCTGAGTTTCTCTAGATTCCACAGGAGGTGTGGAGTTTGTTGAACACTACTGGCTGTTGTGGAAATCCGTCAAGCCCACGGACCTGCTCGCTCTCTGACTTCCTTATTTAAAAGGAAATCTGTCAACATACAGAATCAAATCAGGGCCCTCAAACCATTTACTGCACTCTCAGAAATAAAGGCACCAAACTGTACTTATCCATAATGTTGGTCTGGTACCATCAGGGTGACATCATTTGTATCTTTAATGTGTATCTTTATACCTTTTAAAATAATTGAAGGTCCATAATTGGACCTTAAGGAGCACCTTTAAAGCTAATTATAGACGCACATTCCTGGGTAAAATATATACATTAAGCAACCATTTCTACATCTGCATATTTATTCAGTAATCCAATCAGCCAATCATGTGGCAGCAGCAGAACGGAAAAAAGAAACACACACACACACACACACACACACACACAGAATGGTGCTAAAAACAAAAACATCCAGTTCTGCAGGAGGAAAGACCTTGCTGATGAGAGAGGTTAAAGGAGAATGGACAGACTGGCTGACAGGAAGGCTATGGTAACTCAAATAATCACTCTTTACAACCGTGGTGAACAGAAAAGCATCTCAGAATGCACAACAGTTGAATCCTTGAGGTGGATGGACTACAACAGAAGACGACCACATCAGGTTCCACTCCTATCAACCAAGAACAGCAATCCGAGGCTACAGTGGGCACAGCCTCGCCCAAACTGGACAATTTTAAGACCAGGTGAGGTTGTCCTCTTAGACAGTACCACTCCTCTGGTAGACAAGGAAAACCTTTATTTCTGAAAATGTGGTCACTTTATGCACTACAACATCTTACTGAATCATATTAGGAGTGGAGTTGAGGTATGAATTGTTCACAGCATAATGCATCGCAGCATATGATATTCAAAATGCTACAGAGTGAGCTGTTCCTATTTAGAGTATCTGCTGTGCATCAAAGTCAACTATTCTTAGTTCCAACTGTTTCTCCTGAGCTAATGAGCACTAACAGATCACAGAGGGGGAACTGAAAAAAAGACAGAGTGCAAGCTGCACTGTTTAAGCAAGGCTTCAGATGTACAGGCCAAAAACACACCCACCTACAAGCAGCTGCAAAGTGTGTGAGCGCATGCTGAGAAAGAAAATGCACGTTCTCAAATTCTCAGACTTCGCTGGAGCAGTCGCGCAAACTTGCTCCTTAAACAACACACTATACAAAGCTGCTAAATAAAAAGGATTTAATCTTTTTGCACGCACCTTCTTGGTGTAGGAGGTTTGTTCTGTCACTAGCCCTCGCTGTGGCAACCAGTCCATGACGGACAGCACGCAGTTGTTTATTCTCTTTCTTTATTTCTTTTTTATTTCTCTGCCACTGTCCTATTTAAAGCTAACCTGGCATTGCTATAACTAGGCGTGGGTGTTCTCTCTGAAGAGGCTCGTCAGATTACCCAGAAGCCCCTCAACTATGAGAGCTACTCACACACCAGCTCACACACACTTCATTCAAACACCATCAGCTGATAGGCTCTTAACAGGGTTCACACACACGGGTGCACAGGCAGGTACACACACACACACACACACACACACACACACACACACACACACACACACACACACACACACACACACAGGCGCGTACACACACACGCGCGCACACAGGCACACAGGCGCATACACACACAGGCACGCACACACACAGGCACACGCATACACACAGGCATACTTGCGCACACGCACACACAGGCGCGTAAACACACACACACACAGGCACACAAGCACAGATTCTATGATTTGAAGTGAGTCTACATATAACATAGCATAAGGGAGATTACAGTTCTTGGATGGAAATTCCTGTGTAAAAACATGATGAGCTCTTAACACTTCTCTAACTGTCCCATGGCTGCTATCAGCACAGAGCTCACGACTAGCGCCACAGGCCAACACTGCATTTCATTACTGGAACTGAAGTATGTGGTTTTAAACATACAGTAAGAAGTGCCCATTTATCTGCCACACTGGTAAACCTATTACACCATTTCTTCAGAGTAAAAAGGTCCATTTGTGCCTGCGGCCATGTCCAAATTAGGCCATTACGAAGGACACTGCTACGTTACTAGTGAAAGCGTAATCACTTAAACACAAAGGCATGTGTGCTGTTCTTGGCTGGTATTTGTCCCTCATCGTCCCACTCATCACCTCTCACTTCCCATCTGACGAAGAAAAATGGCTGGCAGCAACGCAGCACAGACCGCCGGGGTGTCTGCGTGTCAAACATAGCAGCTGCAGCACGAAATATGCACATCAGGACACGGCAATGTAACGATGCACATCGGAACCGGGAATGACGTCATTTTCAAGATACAAAAAAGCGAGGATAAAACATGGACGCTTACATATTCATCTTTTGTCAGCAACAAGCTAGACTTATTTATATTTACCTCAAAACAGCGAACTGTATAGTCAGTGTTACAGATTTAACATGCAAATATCTCTGTGTGTTGACTGCCCTAAAGCAAACACTTGCTCAATTAAAGGTAAAAAGTGCTCCTTCATAGTTTACTGTTCATGCTGTGAGCGGCCATGTTGAATTGGTGTCACTTGCTGAACTCGGGGTTGAGGAGACTGTTCAGAGGAATTCTGAGTTGAGGGGACGCTGTGTTTGTTTTTTCCTAGTCGGAAGATGGGAATAACAATTTACAACCTCTCACTGAAACAGGATATTCTAAACATTTTAAACAATAATAGTAAAATAATTAAGCACAGTATACGACGTGATGATGCGTAACGTTAGCGTAAGTTTATGTCACAATAATTAGCTTTATGTGTATAGTAATATGTGTTTGCAACATTATATTATAAACTGAGCAGCCAATTATTTGAAATAATTGCTCCTCATGTCTAGCTAGATAGCCAGGCAAGCAGGTAAAACTAGCTAACAGCATTTTCCTGCACTGGCCGTGCCAAGTGATATTTACTGCCAATCAAAGCAGAACAGTGGGCAATCCATAAACACACCTGACCCATTACAGGAGCCAAGAGGTGTGTGTGTGTGTGTATGTGTGTGTTTTCAAATGGGTTTAGAGACAGGGCTTGGCAAATTCACTGAAGACAAAGTTTAAAAAGTATAATTGTTTATGGACGTATATTGTACAAAACAGATAAAAGCAGATGATGTTTCTCATGGTCACCTCTTCATCGAAAAATTTACAAAAAAAAAATAAAATAAAAAAAGACTTTTTCATTCTGCTCTATCTGGTACTCTGAAGGCTAAAGTTACATTTTAGTTGAGGGTTAAACAAAGCCAGTGAATATTATGGGTGTTTTTAATGCATCCCAGAATGTCCAAGAGCTTCTTCCACAGTCACTTTATCTACTCAAACATTAGAAAGAAAGAGATAAAAAACTAAGTATGCAGTAAATTCAATTTGTGTACGTGTTTCTGATTTCATTCACTAAACTAAAGGTACGTCTGGTTACTATACAACATTGATAAAGTTTTTATAAAACACACTCCCTGTGATATGACTGCTTACATTTCTGACTTTCAGATGGAAAGATAAGGGTTTTTTTCTTTTGGTGAGATTAACAATGTTTATGTAGAACTGCTGCAGTGTTTTTAACAAATTGTGTCTAAATGTGATTAAACCAGTGAAGTAAAGGACAAATGAAATTTCAAAAATTTGCCGGTTTATGTGTTCCACTCACTACACAAACAGCTTGACCACTAACTGACCATTACATTCAAGATTATTAAAGCCTACTCATTTTTAGCGTGCTTAATATTGCCTTATAATTTTGTTAACAAGATTGTCTTACACAATGTATTCTTGCTAGCGCAAAATAATTTTCGTCAGGAAAGTTTTTATTACAGCGTTTTATTACAAATGACTGAGAGACACGTCACTCTGACGTCATAAGCACATTCATTTTTACAGCATATTATCAAATTGGACACCTTTCCTAGCTAATGGTTGTATTTACAGGCAATTAGGAGGGATATATAGCCCAAGCAGTTCTGTCTTTGCAGTGCCAAGTTCATCTCAGCTAAGAAGCTAACTATCATATCAGTGAAGTTCACTTGCTAACTAAAAATTTAACAGGCTTAGCTTGCTAGTTAAATAACCTACCTAATTTATACTCCTTTAACAAATATATGTAGCTCACCTAAAACCTACATCAAGAAACTAAACAGATAACGTCATGTTAGATATCTACAGCATGTTCTTACTGAGGAGTTGCCTATAATGGACATGTTTAAATAACTAACACTTTATGGCATCTGTTTAAGCAGCTAATCAGCTTTCACATCCTTGATATTGTAATCATAACACATCACGTCTTGACTGTGCCCACAAACACCGAGAGACTTGTATGCCTTTGATTTCTCTCTAGTATAAAC
Source organism: Pangasianodon gigas (assembly GCA_022758105.1). Classification (NCBI taxonomy): domain Eukaryota; kingdom Metazoa; phylum Chordata; class Actinopteri; order Siluriformes; family Pangasiidae; genus Pangasianodon; species Pangasianodon gigas. Next base: position 4,064,346 of record CM040472.1, on the reverse strand, counting down.
GCTCAGCGCTTCTATGAGATATCTATATATGTCCGGTCATTGTTAACAAACAAATGAATAATTTTCCATTTGCAAATGCAAAGCAATTCTCTGTTTTATTTCAAGGTACTGCTGATCACACGCATTACATTTTCCAGTATTAAGATTACGTAGCTAACTGGCTGCCTTATGGAGATATTAAACTAATATGAGTTCAAAATTTGACCCAAAATATTACCTCTCAGATGTTTTTCCAAGAATTAGAGGATTTTTTTTTTAGGTTTAGGTCTAAGTTCAAGGGGTTTTTCCCCCAAATAGTGGAAGTTAGAAGAAAAAGCTTTAAGTGAACTAACTGTGCATATCATAAGCTCATGTATGAAAGTATGCTGTCGGCTGAGCAGAGACACAAACCAGGGCAAGTTGAACGAACCTGAAACACACTTGGTTTCAGGAACTCTTGAAACACAAATGGAGGGTCTGCTAGAGACGGGGGAGTCCAGATCCACACAGATGTAACCTGCAAATAGTCACATTTGAGTGTGGAGTGTAGAGGGAAGAAAGCCGTAAGGGTTTCAGACCCTTCACCCATCACACATGCACGCGTACACATACACACACAGAGGCACTTTGGTTGCTAAACCATACAAGTGCAAAGCTGCAAAATTACAGGCTGCCTAATGTTGGCTTCTCACTGCCAGACTACATGTTCTGGACTAGCTGAGCACACACAGCCAGAACTCTTTAACCAACCATCTGTATAGTGCCGTGTTCAGGAAAAAGGGGAAGTTATAAAGACCTGGAACGGGTGCAAAGAGAGAGCCCAATTTGTAGAAATACCCAATATAGAAGCAATATTTATATCACTTTTATAATATTTTGATATCATACCTGATATTTTAATGAATCATATGTTTCGATGATTAGCATCTAGAGCTAGCATTAGATTTCCATGCATGTTTACGCTGTGCTTGAGATTTTTAAAACCATGTGATTTAGTATAAACACTCGCAGAAAGGGCGGATACTCAGGAACAGCCGAAAACAGTCAGTGTTCTCACACACTCAACAGAACATCCTGTGATTCATTAGCGAACTTGTTTGATGAGTAGGGATGGTCATTACTGGGAATGCTAATGCTTGGTTTCTGTGAATCCACAGTATCACACAGACTACGGTAAAGTACCACCAGACTGCTAAAGACCATAAAACAAACCGTAAAATTTTAAGAGAACTATAAACTACTCAAATGGTCTAGAAAACGTCTACTTGTACACTATATGGCCAAAAATTTGTGCGCACCTGACCATCAAACCCATATGTGCTTCTTCCCCAAACTGTTCCCACAAAGTTGGAAGCACACGATTGTATAGAATGTCTCTGTATGCTGTAGCTTTACAATTTCCCTTCACTGGAACTAAGGGGGCAAAATTCTGTCCCAGCATGACAATGCCCCTGTGCACAACGTGAGCTCCATGAAGACATGGTGTGTTAAGGTTGAAGTGGAAGAACTCGAGTGTCCTGCACAGAGCCCTGACCTCAACCCCACTGAACACCTTTGGGATGAACTGGAACACCGACTGAACCCCAGACCTCCTCACCAACATCAGTTCCTGATCTCACTAACGCTCTTGTAGCTGAATGAACACAAATCCCCACAGCCACGCTCCAAAATCTAGTGGAAAGACTTCGCAGAAGAGTGGAGCTTATTATAACAGCAAAGGGGGAATAAATCTGGAATGGGATGTTCAGCAATATGGGTGTGATGGTCAGGTGTCCACATACTTTTGGCCACATAATGCATTGTGGAAGCCTGGGAAAACCATTTATGTGGTGAAATTTACAACATTTTCCACAGTATGATGTTCTAAAAACCACAGGCTTTCTCGGGAACTGAATTCGGTCTCTTATTTGCACAAATCTCTATCCCAAGTAAAGTTACAGCACACACACACATTATAGGTGTATGTGTGTGTACATTTATTTTATGTATGTGTGTATATATATGTATGTATATAACAGCTACAAACACTCTCGAGAGGCACCACCGATCTCTGCTACTTCCTTACAAGATTTACTTTACTTCACAATGTCTCTATTCATATTTAACGAGAGGTCGTATATGACAGGACAAGACGACAAACCACGGTTATATGTTTTTCCTCCATTCCATTCCCATCCTGCAGGCAAGAACTAAAGTTATGAGAGGGAAAATGAAAACCTGTCGTACCACACACGCCAGGTGACTGGTCTGAGGAATCATTCGAAGCTAATCGTTTGGATTTGGACCTAATTTGCATGAAGATGAGAAAGGTTCAGAAAATCAAGGCTCCATGCCATGCACGTACATAAAAATGAACACTGTGTCACTGTCACTCACTAGCGTGACGCAGGATTAGCCTACTGGCCGAGGCATTACAGAAGCCCTAAATAACCACATTTCCATGTTGTTTTGGTATATTTACGTAATATATATTTATATTTTACGTACATAAAATGCATTTGCATACATATGTATGCATTTATGTATATTTATGTCTATGATGTTATGCATCCTAACAAAGTTCTCAGGGCATCTGGAGGAAAAACAGCTCTACATCATCATAAATCTTTCAGCAAACTTAGAAGTGAGGATAAGGATCTTTTCTGTAGAAGAAAAGGCTTTCTTCTGGCATGCCAAATAGTTTGTTGGTATGGAGATTTGGAGACCCCAAAGTGCTGCCATCTTCTGCAAATCTCCAACTGTGATCCTCAGAGAAATTTCTGCCTCTCGAACCCTCCTCCATGGGAGTAAAATACACTTGCGTCCTCTTCCGGTAAGCGTTATTAAAGCTCCGGGTGTTTTAACCGTCTTAATTATCGCCCTGACAGTGGACATGGGAAATTTCAGACATGTAGCTATTTTTATAGCCATTTCTCTGATTTAGGAGGGTCAACACACTTGTATCTGATTTCATTTGTGTGTTCTGTAATCTAGAGACTGGTGTCTATGGACAAGCCAGTGATGTGAGACATCGCAACTTACAGCACAGTGATCAGTAAACTATTTTATAAAACTTTAAGATTTAAGAAGAAGAAGAAGAAGAAGAGCGGTTGGTTGAAATGTGGCAGCAGAGAGAATGTCTCATCACAGTTATATCACAAATAGGACAAAAAGGGATGCGGCATGGAAAGAAATATAGGATTAATTAGGTATGTAGCTAGCTAAATTGCACACAAACACTCTGTTCATCAAGTCTATTAACTATTATGATAACTATTTCATCATCTCCAGTCAAAGAGTTACAAACCTGTGCTGCAAACATCGCTGCACACCCAGTAAGGCAGAACGTAGCAATTTTCTTTAATTTTAGGTCTAGGATCTTCATCATATAATCTGACATGAAGAACATGTGTTATCATGCAGTCTGTTATAGAATTCTACAGATACTTTCAGGATCATATCGTACAATGTGACAAGTAATAATCATAAAAGACTGCTGTGAACAAGCTTTATGTTCACAAAATGTAAATTTCTGTGGCATCAGAATGAAATACTATAGGATACACGGCGCACAATATCTACAGTACTGTGCAAAAGTCTTAGACATTGCGTTTTTTACTACAAAATTTGTCATCAATGTTTATTTTATGACTTCTGAATTACTGACTCAGTAATTCAACATTATACTTTTCCAACAAAAAATGAAACGCTACAGAAAAATATTTGTATGAGTAAACAAAGCAACATATTACATAACAGATCACTTTTCAGACTAAAAAAAAAAAAAAAAAAAAAAAAAAAAAAAAAAAAAAAAAAAAAAAAAAAAAAAAAAAAAAAAAAAAAGCAACACATCATGAAGGCTGAAGGTTTTGAAAGTGCGACAGTCAGAGTCTCCAGAAGATGCTCAGTAAAATTTACCAGCTAATTTCCTTATAAAACTTACATGAGTGTACATAATACAACTGATGAGTTGCAAATACTGACTTTGCTTTTTTTTTTTTTTTTACTGTTTACTGCTATTAATGTGTGTGTGTATATATATATATATATATATATATATATATGTGTATACACACACACACATACATTTGTATATGCACTCCTGAGAGCTTCTGTGCCACCATTTGCTTGTTTACTTTTGCTGCAGTGAACGTATAATTCACTTATATAGTCTTTTTGTATGCAAAGGTAAAATCATAATAATGATTAAAATGTCTGATATAAAAGTCAAATTAACACATGTCTGTGTGTTCAAAATTTTCCAAAAATACCTTCTTCTATGTTTGTTTTTTCCCTTAAAAGATTAGTCATTATTTGGTTATCTGCCACACCTGATGCAGCCCATCAAGAGCCACAAAGCTTAAACATTTAAAGAAATCAAAGGGAAAAGCTTCTCATACTAACTTCCTTTATTTATTTGTTTAATTCTTGCTAATTTCCTGACCAATGATTTGTTGTTAAGACCATTAAAAGCTTAATATTTGGCCATTTTGGGTTTGGCCCCTTTTTTTTTTAACTAGGAGTGTGTGTGTGTGCATGTATTTTATATATATATATTTTCATATATACACCCACACACACACACATTCATTATTCTTAAAGGTGTCTTTGCTGTAGAGAATTGCTTCACATGTGCCTAAGACTTTTGCACAGTCCTGTATGTGGACTCCTTGGGTCTTGTCCCTGTTCAAACAGTGATTTTTATTTAATAACTTTATTTTTAACCAACCTATTGTATTTTCCTTCCATTAACAGACAATGACGTGATGATGTGTTTGCACAGTTGGAGTTAAACCAGGCAGCAGCATGCCATGAAGTGCTTAGTAACTCTTCTTGACAGCTACTCCAAGCTATTCCAGGAAAGCAAAGACAAGAAGCGTACTTCTAATTAAATGGATTCCTGTGGTGAGTGACTGGCTGCATGATCAATGCATACAGAGCAAAGGGGTAAATACAGCATGTGCAACAATCAGCTGAGAGATCCAGGGATTTCTTTTTTGGGGAGGAGGGTGGTTCTGGTATTGATCTGCTGCCTAGAAGGAGCAGCAAGATGGGTTTAAACCCACACACACACACACACACACGCACACACACACAGAGAGCTCAGAGAGGTAAGTGCCAACTCATCATCCTCCTCATCCTCATGCCTCATGAAGCAGGTATCTCTGAAGCTCTGCACTGTGGCTCTGTGCATGCCATCTCTCACAGAGGGCGTCATGGGCCTGCATGGTGGACGATCAGCGCCCTCGTTAAAACATCCCTCGTTAATGATATCTTTCTCAAGCAGCACTCATGCAAGTGAGTGATTTGAAAGTTAAATTTAGGGAGTGGAGGTTTTACACGACGTGCACGAGAGCGTTATTTAAAGTTGGCTGTATTGCGTATGAACTCTCTCACTGTCTCACTCTGTATTGTTGTTGGGAGGGAACACACACACACACACACACACACACACACCCTAAAATCTGTTCTCATCACTGAACATCAACTCAAACCAGATACAGCATGCATAGTTTAGATTAAATATATTTTGTGAAAGAAGTGTTGTTATTGTTATTGTTGTTATTGTTGTTTTTTGCCACGCAGAACTAAGATTACTCCTGTCCTGGATTAGTGCTGCTGTTTAAAGAAAGAGCTAGCTGTAAACAAAGCCCATGCTCGACCCAACAGCAGAATACAAGCATGACTGTGAGTTGTTTTAGCTCTCAGGAGCATGCAGTAAACCGCGAGCCTGCTTCAGCTGGCTTTCAGAGGCTTGCTAGCTCAGCTAGCTGCTACGCGAGCTAGCAGGGAGTGTGAGCTCCTCTGCAGCACAGCACAGCTCTCTAAACGACAAACACAAACACGCAAACTTTACCTCCTGCTCCGGCTGGGACGCTCGCGCTCCTCTGGAGGATCTGGACACAAAACAAATCCTATTAGAGTCCAGCTGAAGACAAGTGTCCTGAGAGCGCAGTGAGCTGTTTGAACTGCGGGGACGGAGGGGGCGGAGCTTCGGGCGGCTGCCGTTCGGTGCACGCGCTTCCTGCAAAGCTTAAAAAAAACGCAAGCGGAGGTGTCGGTGATGCCGCCTGTGTGTGTGTGTGTGTGTGTGTGTGTGCGCGCGCGTGTGTGTCGCGCGCGCGCGCAGCCGGTGCATGCACGCGTATACACACACACAAAATACACAAACACAGAGACATGCATGCACACACACACACACACACACACACACACACAAAATACACGAACACACAGACATGCATGCATACACACACACACACTCACAGCGCGTTCACAGGCCTCAGTGTCAGTCTCAGAGACCTGCTGGATAGCGCGAGCGGAATTACAAACCTGACTCTAAACCAGCACTTCATGCATAAAAAAATAAAAAACGGGAACAAAAAAGTAAGATCATCTTACATCTAACACGCAAACTAAAGAACAGATGCAGCATTGCTGATAATTGTCCTATATTGTGTATTTGAGAGCAAATTAGTTTGAGCTTTGCTCCCCCTGCTGGTTCTTGTGCTGCACTGCAGCTCTAACAGCTTACAGCACAGGTTCCCAACGCTGCTCCTGGAGAATCCACTGTTCCTGGAGAACAACCTGTTCCTGGAGAACCCCCTGCTCCTGTCCTGAGCGTTTCAGTGTTCTCCCTGCTCACAACACACCCACTTCAGCTCAGAGGAGTACTGATAATTAGTTAACTCAGGTGTTTTGGGAGAAGGGTAACCTCTAAAATGTGTCTGAGGGGTTCTCCAGGACCAGGGAAGGCAACCTGTAGGCTAGAACAGTGGTTCTCACCGTGGGGTCCAGGAGGTACAGCCAAGGGGTCTGTGAATTTTTTTTTTTTTTTTTTGTTACAGTGGTGGAAATCACAACCCAAAGCTATCAAAGCTGATTATATTTAGGGTCCAAGCACCAAAGTCAACTCACACCTAATGTGTTCTCCTGATAGAAAGTTCAGAAAGATCTACGGCTCCAAAAGATTTTATTTGATAAAGATAAATCCATACTGAGGGGGTCCGTGGGATTTATTTTACAGTTAAAGGGGTCCATGGCTACAAAAAGTTTGAGAACCACTGGGCTAAAGGATGCAAAATGATGCAGCCAATTGAATGTGATTTAGGTTTTACACGCGTTCCTTCATTATCCTAAGTAACAAAAAGTGTATTTAATGTGTAGGACAGGGCGTACTCCAGGTACAGGCGTGGGAACCTGTGGCTTAGTCTGATCTGCTACAACCTGGTAGAATATCTTCACCAGCTGGTAAATTCATTTCCACCTTTGTTATTGCTTGACTAAAGTGATTAAGAAATGTTTTCTAATACCTTACTGTTGCGTTATTTCCTTAAAAAAAGAAATGACTTGTCTATGATGTAGCATTTGTAGCAGTAATTTAGAAAATTTAATTTCTAGAAGCACTTACCAGCTGGTAAATCCTGACCAGCTCCCATCCAGATCAGACCTGTGTTCCAGCAGCTGATCAGACGGAGTTGGATTTTTTTTTAACAGAGTAGTAAAACAATCATAATATTTTAAATATTTCAGGCTGCTGCCATTCGTTTTGGATTTTTCATATTGTTTCCCTGTTATTTTTCTTCTATACTTCAGTGTCTATGTTTCTTGCATTTCTGACCGATGGTTTTTCACTGTTGTGTTTCTTAACACTGTAATTTAATCTCTCAGTTCCAAGGTTCGATCTTGAGCTTGGGTTGCCATCTGTGTGGAGTTTCACATGTTCTCCCTGTGTTCACATGAGTTTCCTCTGGGCTCTCCAGTTTCTTCCTGCTGTCCAAAAACATGTAAGTAGGTGGACTGCCTACACAAAATTGGCCCCGGTGTGAATAAGTGTATGAACGTGTGTGTGAATGATGCCCTGCGATGGACTGGTGTCCCATTCGGGGTGAATTCTCCCATCCTGTGCCCAGTGTTGCTGGGAGAGGCTCCAGATCCACCACAACAAGTAGGATAAAGCAATTAATAAAGATAAATAATAAATAGATGTTGCAACACATCTTTAAAAAGGTCCTTTAAATGAAAATAATTTTGTAAAACTGTAAAACAGAGAAACCAAAAGAGATGCACACTTTTTTTTTCTTTTTTTTTTACTCTGTTGAATACAAATTACAAAGGTATGTTCTGATATATACCTGTAGGAAATGCTGTGAAGAATTTAACCATGATGTGGTTTATACATCGATCAGCCAAAACATTAAAACCACCTGCCGAATATTGTGTAGGTCCCCTTGTGCCACCAAAACAGCTCTGACCCATCGAGGCATGGACTCCACAAGACCTCTGAAGGTGCGCTGTGGTATCTGGCACCAAGACGTTAGCAGCAGATCCTTTAAGTCCTGTAAGTTGTGAGGTGGGGCCTCCATGGATCAGACTTGTTTGTCCAGCACATCATACAGAGCCCAGAGGCTTAACCATTGAGCCACCATTGTCAAATTCAAGACCACCGGGAATAAGATTTGACCTCTCATGACCTCTGGTTTGAGAAGTGAGCGCATTACCAGGACTATAAAGTATCAAGTAGCTTTTACTATAGCTTTTACTCACACTCTTGCTTCAGTGGTGATAGTAAATAACTAAATGCCTGGAGATGAAATATATTTTGTGGCATAGAAAAGACATGAGACTGTACTGTTGTAAAACAGAAAACAAGTAAGTAATTTGGAAAGCCATATTATTTTCATTTCAGAGTGATAAAGATTTATGCTGAAGCCGTGACAATTATGAGAATATTTCCTGGTTAAAGGGCCACATAACATTAATATGCAGAATATGACTCACTAGATTAGATTAGATTAGATTCGATCAGCAAATCAGAGTCATGCCATTGGGTCTATGATGCAAAGGTAGAGGTGATCTTGAGAACTCATATTTCACTATGAAGTTTATTGGAGCACATTTTGATGCTTCTGTTAAAGCAGATTTGATTATCAGTGAGTACTTTAAGTGACCTGATTCTCAAAGTGGGGTTCTGCAAAGCATAGCTGAGGGGGCCACAATTTCTTAAACCTCATTACAGATAGTTGTAGCTCTATTTGGTTTATCATCTAATGCTCAGAAACACAAAACAAGAATAAATAAGGACTAGCGTCAACTCTCATGGCTCCAATAAATAATAAATAAATGCAATAGTACATATTTGCCTAATGTGCCTGATATTTAAACAGTTGGATTATGTTCATAAAATTAATTAGTGCTTTCATTGTTAGGAGGTCCATAGATTTATTATTTTTTTCACTGAAAGGGGTCGAAAAATTTTGAGAACCCCTGCCTGAAGTTACTCCAAGTCCACTATAAACAAACAATGTGCCATTTGGTGTCATTAATGCATTAAATAACACATTTATTAACTTTATTACCGTACAGTACTGTCAGATTTACAAATGGAAACATACAGATCAAGATCATTTGTCTGAGTTTGCAACCATCAACTAATCAAATGCAATGGCACAGTTCTTAAACAGGCCCCAATACACACATTATGCAGCTACACTTCTCACACATTCTTTCATCTTGTATAGCAGCACGACAGTGAGAACCCAAATATCACACTAAATCTAGCACTTTTTCTCCCTCTCACTCTCCGAATTTCAGTTGCCGCTCTTTCTCTTGTCCATGAAGTTCTTTTGCTCTGTTCTTTAGCTTCTCTGCCTTCTCGTCATCCTTCTCCGTGCCATCACCCAGTTTGTACATGCGGCTGGCGTTGGTGCAGCCCCAAACGTGGCCCAACTCGCAGGCCCGCATGGCATACTTTAGAGCCTTAGGCATGTCTTTTTTCACTTCTGCTGAGCCCTGGATGTATAGGGCACTCAGATTGAAACAGCTAGGTGCAAACCCTCCCTTACAAGCTTTCTTATAGTAGCGACGAGCCTCTACAGGGTCTGGACCACCCTCTAAGGCTCGACCATCATGGGCAAGCAAGCCGACGTTGTGGCATGCATCCACTGTCTTCTTTCCTTTGGCATTGCATGCCTTGACAAAGCAGGAGTAGGCACTTTTTAGACACGTTGTCACCCCACCTGGTTTAGCAAAGAGAGAACGATACATCTGCTGAGTTAGCTGTTAACAGTGTGGAGTGATTTCATAAGCATCAAAATCAGGTTCAACTATGGCCATTTCTCAATTAAAAGTTTTTGTAAACTTTTCTGTAGACCTTTAAAATATTTATTTATGTATCTTATACATATTATGATTGGTAATAATCATTATGGTAATCACTAACAGAGTGACTCTTTCTGAAACTGAGAGTCATGTTTCATGACATTTAACTAATAACGTTAACATGTAATTTTGGAAATTAGATATTATCTCAAATTTGTACAAAAATGTAAATTTTTAGACAGACAGACAGACACCTGAGGGAAAATGTTTTGTTGCAGCAATACAATAAAATACAAAAAACAAGAACACAGACAATGTACAGAAAACACAGATTAGGGTATCTTTATGGCACTAAACTAAGTAAATAAAATAAGATGTTTTTAATGCTAACAAAAAAAAGTGATTGTAGTGCAAGTGATTATATAAATACAGCTCATACCATTCACAAACTGACACTCGTTCGCTAGAACTAGAAACAGTAGTCTGTGTCTTTCTTTTTTTTTATACTGATTTTGTGTTCTTGTTTAAAAAAAAAATACAGTATATATACACATATACACTCACCATCCACTTTATTAGGAACACCTGTACATTCCTGCAGCTATCTGATCAGCCAATCAAGTGGCAGCAGCACAATGCATAAAATCATGCAGATGCAGGTCAAGAGCTTCAGTTAATGTTCACATCCAATATCAGAATAAAGAAAAAGAGAACAGAACTGTGTGAAAAACAAAAAAAAAAACATCCTGTGAGCGGAGGGTCTGCAGGCTGAAACACCTTGTTGATAAGAGAGATCAGAGGAGAATGACCAGACTGGTCTGAGCTGACAGGAAGTCTATAGTTACTCAAATAATCACTCTTTATAACCGTGGTGAGCAGAAAAGCATCTCAGCATGCACTTTTCCTCTGATCTCTCTTATCAACAAGGCATTTCCACCCACAGAACTGTCACTCACTCAATGTTTTTTGTTTTTCACACCTGTCTGTGTAAACTCTAGACATTGTCGTGTGTGTCTAATTCCCAGGAGATCAGCAGTTTCTGAAATACTCAAACTCACCTGGCACCACCAACCATGCCACGTGCAAAGTCACAGAGATCACACTTTATTCTTTATTCTGAAATTTGATGTGAACATTACCTGAAGCTCTTGATCTGTATCTGCATTTTTTTTTTTTTGCATTGTGCTGCTGCCATATGATTGGCTGATTAGATAACTGCATGAATGTACAGGCGTTCCTAATAAAATGGACAGCGAGTGTATATACATACAGAGCCTATATAGCCTACACCAGTGATTTTCACAGTGAGCTCCAGGGATCCCCAGGGGTCCATGTCTTTTTTTGCTTTTGTTACGGGGCAGAAGTCACAACCCACATTATCAAAGTTATTGTATTTATGGGTCCAAGCACCAAAGACAACTTATGACCTAATGTTCTATTGGTGGAAAGTTTAGGAACAGGATGCTCTGTGGCTTTCCAAAAAAAAAAAAAATAATGGTCATGAAACACATCCAAAACTGAGGGGGTCAGTGATATTTAGTTTACAGTTAAAGGAGTCCCTGGGTACAAAAGTTTGTGCTCCCCTGGAGTATACTGTACATTAGGACTCCTGCATGAACCATGACTAGCCAGAGTTCAATTAAAGGGGCAGACTGAACCATTTGTGGACTGACGGGGGGGGGATGAGCCCACAGACTGCCTTCAGAATTCAGTGTTTAAGCCTGTTTCTTTAGTCAGCAGTTCATGACTCTGAGTATTTAGATGTGTAGAAATAGAGACCAAAACACTCCCCCCCCCCAAAAAAACAAACAAACAAACAAAAAAAAAAAAAAACAATCATGTACAATGAAGACTCTGACCTTTGCCCGTGACATGGTAGGCCCCAAGCTTGTAGCAGCTCTCTCCATGGCCATAACTCTCACAGCTGTGCTTGAGAACCTGAGCAGCCTCAGTGTAGTTCTTCTTCACCCCCTCCAAGTAATCTGACAACCTCTGACAACCTGACACACACAAGTAAACATTACAGGATAAAAAAACCCAACAATATCCGCATGTATGTTCAGCACTGCATGTGTGGGACAGCTCTCAGCATTACAGCACTCAGTACCTTCAGGGTCTTTCTCCTGGTAGCACTGATAGCTGTACTCCACTCCCAAATTGTCTAAGAACTCTTTCACTTCTTTCTCGTCCTCAAAATTAATCAGTCCTGCCATTCTGTACAGACCTGTGATCCTTTACACGACTCGGAGAGCCCACGTGTGAGTGCATCTAAATGCGTGACCTTGATCTGTGCTGCTAAAGTTAAAAATAAATAGAAACTTCAGCACTTACAGTGATGCAGGACGCAAAATATAAACACTAAAATAAATAAGTAGATTAGTGATAAAATTCAATAAAAAGGAAATGAACAGAAAAGCGTTAAAACACTACTAAAACACCGGCGCTAGAAAACCCCTTCTTCCTGCTCTCACAGGGTTGATATTAAATGGCGTTGTTTTGGAATTCTAGTGCACTTCAACAGCGCGTAGAAGCCGTTATAACACAGACCCTATGTAGGGCGCCTAGGTAGGGCTCAAGGAGGTTTTTGGAATTCAACCAGAAGTGATACCTACCGGCTTCCGTATGGCCCTCCTTCGCCCAATTGCGATTTGTTTCCCGTGTTATGACCTTGTTTACTTGTCGAGGCAAAGCCTTTGGAGCAGAATTAAAAAAATAATAATAATGTTTTCTGTTTCAGCATAATGCACCTGGCAGCGGTGTGTGCAGTGGAGGTGGGAGAAAACGGAAGAAGATGGCGCTTCCTGAGGATTACACGCTTCCTGTCTAGAGAACTGTTTTAAGCCTTTTTCATGGGAGCCTCTCGCTAGTTAGAATCGCTAACTAACTAACTAACTAAGTAGCTAACTAACTAACTAGCTAGCTAACTAGCTAGCTAACTAGTGGTTTTGGTTAGTGGACAGCGTGTTAACGTTGGTTTTGGACCGTATTTTTGTCTCTGGATCACACACGAGCTGCATCACGATGGTAAGAATGTGTTGAGTAAGCGTTACTGTAATATCCAGCTCACCAGGAACACATATTTTTCTGATTAATTAACTTAACTACATAACTGAAGCATGACAGTTTAGACTAGTGGCATTCAGCTGAGCTGCCTGTCTTGGTTCAGTCAGTAAATAAAGCCACAATAAGCCTTATCATGTGCTGTTTATATTTAACATGAGTGACAGTTATGTAACCTAAGAATGCATTGAGAACTTTATCTAATTAAATATCTAATAATTAAATATCTAATTAAGTCAAAATATCAGAGTTACTGTGTTAAAATAGTGACAACATCTAAACTACCTTTTAAATCAATGATGCGAAACATACAGAATGCTTCAGTCATCTTTACTATACTTAACCTCTGACTACTGACCTCTCACCAGTGGTCTTTAACGCTAGAAGCAGAAGAAGAAGCCTTTATTTTGTCACATATACATTACAGCACAGTGATATATCATATCCCAGCTTGTTAGGAAGTTGGGTCGGAGCGCAGGGTCAGCCATGATACAGCATCCCTGGAGCAGAGAAGGTTAAGGGCCTTGCTCAAGGGCTCGACAGCAGCAGCTCGGCAGTCCTGGGGCTTGAACGCTGACCTTCTGATCAGTAACCCAGAGCCTTCACCAGTGGTCTTTAATGCTATAGACATCCAGTGGTCTTATACTGGCACTTCTTTTAAATCAATGATGCGACAGACTGCTTTAATCCACTTCAATGTCTCTCGCTTCTGACCACTGACCTCTCACCAGTGGTCTTTAATGCTATAGACATCCATTGGTTTCTGTCCACACTCTTTTTAAATCAATGATGTGACAGACTGCTTTAATCCACTTCAATTTCTCTCACTTCTGACCACTGACCTCTCACCGATGGTCTTTAATGCTATAGACATCCATTGGTCTTCTAGTGCCGTATCTTCAGTTGGGTTAATTAATTCATGTATTAATTAAGTATAACTGGTTGCCATTATGCATTCCATAGAGTACTCATTCATTCATCTTTAGTAAGTGCTTTATCCTGGGTGTGAGGCAGGAACACACCCTGGATGGGATGCAGTCACCATGCTCTCACACACTAGCAGTTGGCGATTTAGCCGGTCCACCACATGATTTTGGGTGGAGGGAGGAAACTGGAGAGTCCAGCGGAAATCACACCCGAGCTGACTTGGGAGTCCTGGAGCTGCTTGTTCCTTGGAGCTCACTTCAAGTGTGAAATCTAGAAATCTTTCTAGAAAGAAGCAAAACTATCTGCCAATAGAATAAGCATGAAATTAGTAATTATGTCTAAAAATATGTTTAATGGTCTTATACAGTACTGTGCAAAAGTCTTAGGCACATGCAAAGAAATGCTGTAGAGCAAAGATGCCTTCAAAAATAATGAAACTAAATGTTTCTACATTTAAAAAATTACTATAAAGAGCAGTAAACAGTAATAAATGAAACAGTCAATATCTGGTGTGATGATCCTTTGCTTTAAAAAAAAATAGTCTCAGGTACAGTGTGTGCAGTTTTATAAGGAAATGAGCTGTAAGTGTTACTTGCAGAAGCAGCCACAGGTCTTCTGGAGACTTTGACTCTCACACTTGCTTCTTATTTTTGCAGTGAAACCCAGCAGCCTTCATTATGTTTTTTTGTCTGAAAAGTGTCTCTTATGTAATATACTGCTTTCTTTACTGACATACAAACATTTTTCTGTAACATTTAATTTTGTGATGGAAAACTAATGTTTGGAATCTAAAATGTTTTTATACTGAATCAATAATGTAGAAGTCATAAACTAAAAAATCTATAACAAAGTTTGTACTAAAAAAAAATAGGGTGCCTAAGACTTTTGCAAAGTACTATATTTCTTATATAGTAATCTCATAATGAGAAATATTAGATATCATTTCCTTTATTCAAGTTATCTTCACTTGCTAAGAGATCTTTTTTTGCAGTGTATAGCCTATATTTGTGTTTGTAAGGAATCTCCACTGTTAAATGTTTTGTAGACTATAAACTAGGGTTGCTCAATATTTTGTTTATTAAATCATGATGCCAGTGTCGGCTTTTGTAATACTGATACAAAGAACAGCCTATCAGTTGAGCAATCACACAGAGCAGAAATGCCCTGTGAGCATTTTGACCAATCTAGATATCTTTTGTGTTTGTCTTATTAAGTTGTGGCTTTGGTGTAACACATCATGACACATCACCTTTTCTCTGTTACGTTTTAGTTCATTGAAAGGCATATAACAATATAATAATATGATCGCAGTATCATGCAGCCCTACTATAAACTGTAGGCTATGCTGTTATTTTTCACCAGTACTCTTACAGTCCTTGCAGTACAGTCGTCCTATTAAACATACTTGTTTTCTCTTCTATAAAATTGCTTGACATTTTGATTAATTGGTATGAGGAAGTGGCCTGTGACATGATGCTGTGTGCGTGTTTCAGGATGAGGCCTCGCCAGCGTCTCTGACTGACATGTGCCTGTCACTGGTGAGCTCCAGACTCGAGCGGTTCTGTGTGAAGCAGGCCGATGGCTCGCTGTGTCTCCGTGATCTGGTGGTCTTCCCTCAGGAGCTGGCTGACCAGCTGCTCTGCAAGATGGCCACAGAGGGTGAGCAGAACTGAATTCTCCTACAAAGAGAATTCTAATGTGCTAAGGGGGTTTTACAGAATAAATGCTCTTAATAATTAGTCATGTATAGACAGCCTGGATGTGTTTCGATAGTGGAGTGATTATTAGAGCTGGCTGCTCTACCAGATGGTAAATTCACCTTTTATTTAGGCATGAATAGTAAAAGTCTAAAAATGGCATCACTTTTGCATAAAGAACGTAGATTATTAATAGCTACACTCAGAGGAGTAAACCCCCTAAAACTCTGTCTGTTCCTTTTTACAGGACTGCTGAATGACAGCACGGTGGGGATTTTCCGCAACAGCCGGCAGCTCCGGCTGCGTCGCGCCTGCATCCGTACAGCCCGCATCTCAGCAGAGGCTTTTGAGCGTGCTGTCTGCCTGCACCGGCTGCTGGAGCTCGATGCTTCGCGTGTCAACGCAGACCTCACCATCACCGACATCCTGCGCTGCCTCTCGACCAGCAAGGCCGCACGTGAGAGCCTGCAACGGCTCGTGCTCAACGGCCTGAGCATGTCCTCGCTGGAGGAGTCGAGCGGCCGCTGCTTCAGCTCGCTGCAGGGCCTCAGAGCGCTCAGTGTGTCCAACGTGGACTTCTATGACTCAGGGCTGGTTGATGTGTGCGCACTGCCCCGTCTGGAGAGCCTGGACATCTCTAACACGTCGGTAACCAACCTGACACCACTGCTGAGCTGCAAGGACAGGCTGCGCTACCTCACCATGCACCAGCTCAAACGGTTGGAGATGAGCTCCAAACAACTACTGGGCGTACTCAGCCAGGTCAGCTTGTGTCCACTAGCAAGCAACAAGTTGTTGATGTTGCTCACAGTTTGTCTCCTACACATTGTTGTGCCGAGTATTCACCCCCCTTCCCCACTGAACCTTTCCACATTTTGTAACCTGGAACTGAAATGGGATCATATGTCATGAATCTACATAAATAGCACATAAATCATATTGAAGTGGGGCAAAACATTTATATAATTTGAAAATTTATTTATTTGTCAGTCTCCGTGCAATCTCACAGAGCTTGAGCGATTTTGCCAGGGAAATGGGCAAAAATTTTTGTGCATGCCTCCTCTCGCATCCGGTTTGCAATAAAATTACCACAGGCAGAGCAAGTTTCTAGTGGGTTGTAACTTTTACCAGATGTTTGCAGATGTTCACATGATCAGTTCCTTAAATAACCAGTGTTAAATGCTGATAAATTAATGACTAAATGATTAGCAGTTTGGATTTAAACAGTTAAATCATTTACAGTGTTAATTTATCAGAATTTAACAAGCAGTGATACAACTAGTCATTATTTATAGAAAACTAAAAGATGATGATGTTATGAATTTGTGAATATGAGGTAATGCTTTATACCTGTAGCTAATCAGCCTGTGGGATCTTGCTTTTCTTAATGATTTTATTTTCTTTCTCCTCCTGAAAATGCTTTCCCAGGTAGTGTGTGTAGTCAAGGTTTTACCGCCTGGACCAATTATATGGTTTAGTGCCTCCTCTAAAGCATCCGTTTTTCACTTCACGATGTGGGAAGTGTTTAATATCTTCAGGAGGTTCACTGATACACGTGCTATGAGACTAAATACGGCAAGTAGCAGCAGTCAAACATCTTTTTTTCCAACGCGAGTTGACATCTGCATAGAAAATCATGGATGTGTGTATCCGGGACTAAAATGATCAGATGACCTCTGAGTTTGGTGAAAAACAGTGAATAATTCGGCCTGTAATTTTCTCAGAGAAGGACGGAGAAAAATGGCTGATCAGGACAGAAATAAAATCACAGAGTAGCACTTGTAACATAGGAACTTACCCCAGGACCCCATGAAAATTTATTATTATTATTTTATTTAATTATTATTATTAATTTATTATTGTTTAAATAGGGTTTAAGTTAATTTCAATTCCAAATTGTAACTCTACAGATGTTCAAAGGGGGTGAATACTAATGCAAGGCAGTGTATATCAGAAGAATGTCACAGTCGCTCTGTCACATTACACATTTGAGTTGCTGGAATTTCAGAGCTTTCCGTCATCTGGAGCATATTGAAAGTCTAGTAGTACATTAATACTACAGTAGTAGTAAATCTATACAGCAGCTGCAGCTTGTGGTTTAATCTAGACTGATAAGCAGAACTGAGAAAATGCCTCACATGGGTCTTTGAAGTTATAACCCAGTAGTTATCCTTTTTTTCCCTTATTCTCCTGCATGCTGTAGCTTCGGTTTCTAACCCAGTCACCCTTATCTTTTTTTAGCTGGAGGGCCTGCAGCATCTGGACATCTCAGATGACAAGCAGTTCATGTCAGACGTGGCCTGGCAGCTTCTGGAAACACCAGGCATCCTGCCTGCGCTGGTGTCTCTGGACCTCTCAGGCCGGAAGCAGGTGACCGATGCTGCCGTCCGGGCTTTTGTCGAGGAGAGGCCTGGCATGACGTTCATTGGTCTGCTTGCCACTGATGCCGGCTTCTCTGAGTTTCTGTCTGGAGAAGGTACCTTAAAGGTCAGCAGCTCTATCACACATACAGTAAATGAAACATCGAGTCATGATTCTCCCATGAGGAAAATGACTTGAGGGCTGAACAGACATCTAATATGTTGTAATTGTTTTGTACAAATGATGTATGTTGTTTGTTAGCAAAAGCCAGATCATCGCTTAATCATGTGACATAAACTTTCCTAGGATGAAGTATGTACTTCGGGCAGCGGTTCTCCAACTTTTTGCTTCCAGGGACTCTCTCCAGTGTTTAAAAATGTATAATTGCAGCATAATAAGTTATAAATCACAACATGGCGTGCTGTTATAGCAAAATAATCAACGACTGATGGTGTGATGCTTGATTGCAAGCAGAGTTTCCATTATTTTCCAATAACAGCATGTCTTGATTTGTTTTATTCCTCTTATACCGCAGCAATTTCCCTGTTTCAATTTATAATTTATTAATGAATGGCACATCATGCTTTTTAACCATTTATAGTTACATTTAAAGTTGTGAAATATCCACGAGACAAATTAGTTCTTGATCTCACTTACGTTATAGCAGATATATTTAATTTATATTTAATTTATAAGAATATATTTAATTTATAAGAATCTTTGGACATCTGACAGTACATTGTGGCTCTGTTTGGAATCTTGATGTTTTTCAGAAGATATCTTTGTCTAAGATAATCCCCTCTGGCTGAGTGTAACTCTGGGGTGTATGTGTGTGTGTGTGTGTGTCTGTCTGTCTGTGTGTGTTTGTGCATGCAGGTGACTGGGGAGGCCAACGAGACTCAGATCTGTGAGGCTCTGAGGCGCTACAGTGAGAGGGAAGGCTTTGTTAGGGAGGCGCTCTTCCATCTTTTCAGCCTCACACACGTGATGGAGAAAGCTCGGCCTGACATTCTCAAAGTACGTGCGCAATCACCCCCGCTGTCTTCTTCCCCCTCACTCTATTCCTCCCACACACTCCCAGAGCTCTACTTTAATCTGAACATAGATAGTCACCCCTCTGATGAATCACAGGTCACTCATCCCCTATCTCTCCACTCTCCGCCACACACAATGCTATTCTGTTCGTTTTTTTTTATTCGCTTGTTCTTGCTTTTGTTCTTTTGTTCCTGCTTTTTTACCTTCACTCTTTTTCTGTAGAGACCTTGATATTAATATGATATTCATAAACTGTTTTCTTCTTGTATTCACCCACTCTGCTGCACATGTCCTGTCACTCCTTCCTTTCTCCCTCTTATTACTTTTATTTTCCTTTTGTTCAGCTGGTAGCGTTAGGGATGAAGAACCACCCCACCATTCTGAACGTGCAATTGGCAGCCAGTGCCTGCGTCTTCAACCTCACCAAACAGGACCTGGCGTTCGGAATGCCTGTACGTCTCTTAGGTCAAGTCACTCAGCTGCTGCTAGAGGCCATGAAGACCTTCCCCAACCACCAACAGGTACGCTGAAATGCAGGGGTTCTCACAATTCTTTGCAGTCAGTGATGCCTTTAAATATGAAATAAATTCCACTGACCCTCTCAGGACAGATTTATTTCCTGGATGTAATCAAAACTATTCAAATATTAGGCTTGTTTTTAATAATAGAGTGGCTGTTTGTTGTATCCATAAGGCTTTTAATTCTTGAACTTTCTACTCACAGATCACATTAGGTTCAAGCTGACATTATTCATAGGCATTTATTTATTTATTTATTTATTTAGAGTTATTGATGTTTGGACATCAAATTAACCTTTCTTTGACCAGAGACCAAATAAACAACTATAAGAACTCAATAATAAATATAATAACTTAATTGTAGGTTGTGATTTCCATCATCATTCTATACATTATATACTTTATATACATACAGTACCATGTACTGTGATATGATATTTTTTGTATATAGTAGTAACAGGTTTCACCATCAAAAATGTGTTGTACATGTTCATTAATATAACAACATGCGTGAATCACGTTGGAGTGTTTTTAACCTGGTTGACCAAACACGTGCTCCCTGTTAGCGATGACATTTATGACTTCTTCATATTCCTTCCTACTGCAAAGTCACTGTCTGTTGTGTAAAATATTTGTTGAACTAATTGGTTCCTCGAATTTTGTTCCTGCAGTTGCAGAAGAACTGCCTGCTGTCTCTCTGTAGTGACCGGATTCTGCAGGAAGTTCCCTTCAACAGGTCCGTCTAAAGCTCCTCACTTTATCCTCTATTCCAGAGATGAATCGAGAATCCAGCTTTTCAATATATGTTCTCAGGAATGATCAGGAAAAGCAAATAAAGCTGTTTTTTCTTTCAATGATGCTGATACGGAAAGCCTTTTAAATATCGTACGTTATTGTGTGTGTGTGTGTGTGTGCGTGCATTTCTATCAGGTTTGAAGCTGCTAAGCTGGTCATGCAGTGGTTATGTAACCATGAAGATCAAAATATGCAGAGGATGGCAGTGGCAATCATATCCATCCTGGCTGCTAAGGTGAGTCACCAAAGACAGTAGGTTTGGTTCATTTTGGAATGTGACGATTTAGTGGCAGTTCTGGGACTTGTTATCCGTGTACATTCTCTGCATCTGACATCTATTGGGTTTTTTTTTCTTCTTTTTCTATCAGCTGTCTACTGAGCAAACTGCGCAGTTGGGAGCAGAGCTATATATAGTGAAGGTGAATATCAAGCTTCATATTTCTCTGCTTGTATCTCAACCAATTAGTCGCATCCATCAGATGCACTCGCATATGTCCGTAGGTGAATGTAGCATAAGTTGAACTTGGACTTGGTCAGACTCTGAGGTGGCCTTGTGAGCCTCATATCCAAGCAGAACACAATATTGACACACCCATGTTCCAGGGTGACAACTGTAGTGTGTATACGGCACGAGCATGACTGAACACTAAACTGGCCTGCAAAATCACCTAAAGAACCTAAATCCAATTAAAAAAAAACATACAGAGAGGGGAAATAAGTATTCGGATACTTTTGTTGTAATATACTTCCTCTGCATATATTCGATTCAAATTTATACACATAACATCTTTTGACTTTGTAAAAAAAAACTTATGCATTCCTAAGCATAAACAAAGATATGCTTAAAAAAAAATTGATAGAGAAAGAAGTATTCAGACACTATATTAAATACACATTTAATGTACATAATATACATTACTTTTTTGTGTGTATATGTAAAGGTTACGTTACAATAAATCATGTTCTAGCTATAAATGCTGCAAAAAATGTAACTGAATTGTAAAAAAATGAAAAGTTGAATGATTACAGAGCTATAGCAACTAGGAAAGACCCTGTCAGTACCACTTGCTTGATAATATGCAGGTGGAAAGCCGCGTAAAATTTCACAACATGCTCGGAGACTGATGATAAGAAAGGTAAGACAGAAGCCGGCAGTCACTTGAAAAGAGTTGTAGGATGATCTGAAAGCATCAGGAACACAATAAGCAATGAACCGCACCACAGTCATCTCCGTTCCTACATCTCACGCAACAAACTCCTCAGCTAAATAAGAAGCACTAAAATTTGTACATGAGCATTTAGACAAATCAGAACTCTTTTGGAGCAAAAGACAAAACAAAAATAGATCTCTTTGGCAATAATTCAGTTCGTCTTGTTTGGAGAAAGAAAGTACTCAGGTACATTACACCTAATCGAAGGAAACATGAATGGAGCGATATACCAGGACATACGTATTAGATAAGTGAATCAGGGGAGAAGATGGACATGACGTTGTTTAAATATATCTTTGTTTAAGCTTATGAATACATACTTTTTTTTGTTCATATTTATAATTACAAAGTCAAAAGACTTTTTGTGTTGGCAAATTTGAAGTGCATATATGTACTGGAAGTATATTAAATAACAAAAGCAAAAGGGTCCAAATACTTATTTCCTCTCACTGTATGTGGAACAGGAAGCGAAACACCAAAATAGACATCTACAAGCTCTAGCTGAACCAGTTAGTGGAAGAGTGCGTTAAAACTGACAGGAAGACACTGGTGAAATCCTTAGTCAGGACTGATGGTTAGTAAGGCAAGAGGAGGCAGAACCATGTATTAATATAATCTTTAGTCCCGGCAACTTAATAACCGTGAATAATGCATTGCTTTGTTTCTAACATCCTCAGCAATGTCTTAATTAACTTGCCCCCCTCTCTGTCTCTCTCTCTCTCTCTCTCTCTCTCTCTCTCTCTCTCTGTCTAGCAACTCCTGCACATTGTGCGTCAGAAGACCTCTCAGGGCACAGTGGATGCCACACTGAAGTTCACACTCAGCGCCCTGTGGAACCTAACAGACGAGTCGCCTACCACCTGCAGACATTTTATAGAGAACCAAGGCCTGGAGCTTTTCATCAGAGTGCTGGAGGTATACACACACACACACACACAATTATAATCCAAAAACATCTGTACTTTTGACAGGGTATCTGCAACTCCTTAAAATTTGTCTGAAATAATGAAAAGTCATTAATAATGTTTTAAATGCGAGGATGTACATTACATGTACTTTTTAGGCTACAAACCGCAGGCCATGCATTAAACTGAGGCTAACTGTAGTTACCAGTTGTTAAGCTAGCATATACAAAGACACACTAGCATGGGGAAATTTAACCAAAAAGTGTTCTGAGAACAGCAAATACTCTTGATATTAAAAACCTGTATTTATCATATACCATGTTTCTTAAACGCCCTTTAACGGTGTGACTTTTACAGAAGCTTTTGTAGTTTGAGTTATGAAGTGTTTTTGTATTTGTTACATCACAACAGAGGATGTTGTGTAACATGACAAGCTGTATTTTTTTGTCATATTAACTTCAAGGCAGAGGAAAAAAAGAGGGAGAGGCTGGTGAGGGAACGACTGTTTATAGCTTCCTAAGGGATAACAGGAGCTAACTTGTCTCGTGGATGTTCCATTACACCAAATGTAACTCTGAACAGTTAAAAGTATGATGAAGCATTTATTAATAATTTAAAAATTGTATTTGTTGTCATATAAGAGGAATATCATCTTCAAAATAGAGAGCAAAAAACATTTCAGGACATGATGTTATTGGAAAATAATCAACTTCAGGGTGGTGTGATGTGGCTCGACAGAAAGCGTGCCTCATAGTGTTTTATTCCTTTTTTATTTTCCTTTCCTTTTTTATTCCTTACTTATGTGAGTCCATGTTTAGATGTTTATATTTAAATTAATTTATGGAATTTGAGGTAAGTTTAAAGAAAAGGATTGATCTGTTAATCCTGCGTCCTCGTTCTGTTTTGCTTCAGTCCTTCCCCTCGGAGTCTTCCATTCAGCAGAAGGTCCTTGGCTTACTGGTAAGAGACTCTGTGTGTGTGTGTGTGTGTGTGTGTGTGTGTGTGTGTGTGTGTGTGAGAGAGAGAGACTCAGTGTAAACACAGTGTGCCTTGGCTGTATTTGATAAGGAGTAGGGAGTTCTTCATATTCCATACCCAGTTATGCTCAGATAAGAAATGAACAGGGGAAAGTCAGACTGTGCTCCGTGCAGGAAGGATCATTTGGCTGAGTCACTTAAACGGCTTATGCTAATGGATTGCTTTATTTAGCTTGTCCCCATGTGGGCAGGACACAGCTGCTTACAGTCCTAATTACTGCTCAGATGCTGGCGGTTTCCAATCCTTTTTCTTTAAGATTTGCGAAAGAGTTGCGAAAGTTCCGCTTCTGTCTCCATGGATTAATAATAAGTCATACAATCTAATATATGCAATTTTGTGTGTGATTCAGAACAACATAGCCGAAGTAGGCGAGCTGCATGCAGAGCTGATGGTACAGGGCTTTCTGGATCACATCAGGTCTCTGTTGCACAGTCCTGAAGTGGAGGTGAGCTACTTCGCTGCAGGGATCCTTGCCCACCTCACTTCACGGGGCGAGACAGTGTGGACCCTCGACCTGTCCCTCAGGAACACACTGCTGGAGCAGCTGGTACGTCTTCCCCCTTTCTGCCTCTGCCAGTGTGGCTTCAGAGGAAACCAGCAAACCTTTTTAAGAGCCAGCCTGTGTTTCCACCTGTTTGAGAGCTGTATCAGATGTGGTGGATTTCCTAGTGTATGACAAATATAATAAAAACAGATGGTTTTGCATGTTGCGCATCTGGTTTTACCAGTCAAGATCAAAGCTGTCAGTGTCTATACACAGAACAATCATCATAGAAAAGATTATGAGATGCGAGATGACTGATGTAAGGCCAGCACAGTGGCGCAACAGCATTGCACAGATGTGTGTGTGTGGGAAGGGGGGGTCATTTATCTTTTTTGTGAGAAAAGTAACAACTCATCTGGTGGTTTTTGTATCCCAGCACTCAGCAATCCTGAAGTGGCCCATACCCCAATGTGAAATGGTGGCTTACAGGTAAAAAAAACACACATATAACCTGCACTCTTCTCTGTGTGTGATGTGCTACTTAGAGCTCCGAGCAAAACATGTAAGACTGTGAATGTGTTTTGGTTTTTAGATCATTTAACCCTTTCTTCCCCTTGCTGGAGTGCTTCCAGACTCCTGGGGTTCAGCTGTGGGCAGCCTGGGCCATGCAGCATGTGTGCAGCAAGAATGGTGAGAACCACACAGAGAACTCTTTATCTGTAAATATTAGTAACAATATCCTTAACATGTGTGTGTGTGTGTGTGTGTAGCTGCACGCTACTGTAGCATGCTGTTAGAAGAAGGAGGACTGCAGCACCTGGAGGCAGTGAGTTCGCATCCTGAAACGCATTGCGATGTCAGGCGATTGGCTGAGAGCATTCTGGACAGCCTTCATCGCCACCGAGCGCGTACAGGCTACATGGGAGCGACGCAAGCACACACACACAGAGGTGCCGTATATACACCCAGACAGCCACACATACAGGTTATACAAGATAAATTATCTGAAAAAAGGAACTGTAAAACAAAACACAGATATATATCGGGACACTCAGTGATGTTTTGTACTCTCATCAAACTTATAGGCAAGTGATTAAAACTCATCTATGGGTCAAAAATATAGTGATCCACATTTAATAGCAGTGTAGTGACAGAAGTGCACTGATTACAGGTGAAAAAGGGATCATTTTATTCTAAAAAGATTATTTTTATATTTCAGTGTGATGTATCCTATTGATTCTCTGTTTTTTATTATTATTTTAGAGAGAGACGTTCCATGAGAGGGATAACCCGTTACCAGCCTCTGGATCACGCATGATGTACTACCTGGAAACTGTTTGTGTGTATTTGTCTGTGTGTCCTTGTATGGCTTGTTTAATTACATCCTCCAACCCTCCTCATGTGCTCACTTCCACCTACAAATTGGGGCACTAGGGAAAAAAAACAAAAAAAACCTAACAAGCGTTCGTTTGCACAAAGCAAATTATTTAAAAAAATTTTCGTCCTTTCTCGGTTTAGAAATTAGAATGTTTATTTTATCATCTCTTTTGCCTGGGTAAAAATTGGGTGAAGAGTGGCAAGAAGGAAAGAGAATAGCATGACAGCATGTCTGCATGTGCTGAGAGAGCATGCTTTAGTTCCTCGGGATTCTCAGTATGCACAGTTGGATTGATTCAAATCCAGTTTCGACAGATTCTTGTCCCTGTGGACACATGGCAATAAATATCTCAAACATATGTTTCTGAATCTCCAATTTCTATTGTTTTGAGATGGTGTTAATTGCTAAATTCTTATACTTGTATGTATATAGATGTATGCATGTATGTGTGTGGGTGCTTGAGGGTCTGGTGGTAAATAGTTTGTCACTGCATTTGACAGCATGAGAGGTTTGATGCAAAAGTATCTTTATATATATATATATATATATATATATATATATATATATATATATATATATATAGACTGTACTATACATGGTATCTACTGTGGCAGATGACAAAGATGCTTATGTTGCACGTAAAGAACTAATGATATGTTGATTTTTTTCTTTTTCTATTTTGAGAAAAATAGTACAAATGGGGGAAAAGCTAACTTATATTTGAGAGGATCTATCTAATGAGGTCTTAAGAGCGTCAGAGACTTAGGATGGTGTTGAACCGTGGGCTTCACTGCTCATTACTGCACAGCTCTTAGTGAGACACAGTCTTCTTTGACCTTCGCAACAGTCTGTGACATTGGATCCAAAATGGGTATGGATGTCTATATTTAACAGCCAGACATGCCAGGGAGAACAAAAGTCACGTAAAGGGAAGAACTGAGTGAGATGTTCATTTGCAAGCTACCAAAAGGAAGATTTCCTGCTTTGTCCAAATTGTAAGCCATTGAAGATTCAGACTTGCTTTCATTTGTTTTATTTCTGTCAGGGGTTATGTGTTTTCTCATGCTGTATTTCCTTCTTTAATCCCATTTAGTATGTGGGGCCATGTACTTGAATAAGAGACTTGAATATTGCAGGGAAAGTACATAGGAAATTGCAAAAACAGTGTCACATGGGGGGAAAAAAATATAAATATACTGCACTTGTGTAAATACACACACACACACTGTCCACTTTATTAGGAACACCTGTACACCTGCACATTTATGCAGTTATCTAATCAGCCGATCATGGGCACAAACTGGACAGTTGAAGACTGTAAAATGACCAGAATTTTTTTTTTCCTCCTAATCTTCAGCTCTCCAGTTTGGGTGAGTCCGTGCCCATGTTAGCATCAGATTCTTGTTCTTGGCTGTCTGGAGTGCAACCTAATGTGGTCTTCTGCTGTTGTAGCCCATCCACCTCAAGGTTCGATGTTTTGTGCATGCTGAGATGCTTTTCTGCTCACCACAGTTGTAAAGAGTGATTATATGAGTTACTATATCCTTCCTGGCAACTCAAACCAATCTGGCCATTTTCCTCTGATCTCTCTTATCAACAAGGCATTTCCACCCACAGAACTTTCACTTACTCACTGTTTTTTGTTTTTTGCCCCATTCTGTGTAAACTGTAGAGACTGTTGTGTGTGGAAAATCCCAGGAGATCAGGTACCAACAATCATGCCACAGTTATAGTCACTGAGATCACATTTTTTCTTCATTATCTGCATGATTTTTTGCTTTGTGTTGTTGCAACACAATTGGCTGGTTAGATAACTGCATGAATGTGCAGGTATACAGGTGTTACTATTAAAGTGGATGGTGAGTGTATGTTAATTGGTGTGTGTGAATCTATATCAGATACCAAAGAAATGATCAATTTATGGGCTAACTCACTACTTAACCGTGTGGTATGTTGCCTTATAACACCTGCGTGTATTGCCTTTGTAGCTGTTATTAGCTTTGTTTACAATTGGATGCATTGTAAATTAAATAGTCTACATAGATAGCGTTCCTCACATTTAAGAGCACATTTAAAAAAGGCTCTAAAAGGATCTGAATTGCAGTCTGTCACATTAATTTTACTAAAGTTAACCTTTCACATAGCTATATTCATGTACCTTCCACACATGGCAAGCTTCTGCAGGTGGCATGAAACATATTTTCAATTAACTGCCAGCCATGTCAGAAATGTTTGCTGGATCCTCTACAGTGAATATGACACTTTATAAATGTTGCTGTAGATAGGTTTTGCACCTACTTGGAGAGAAAATACAAGCCTTTGAGCCTTTTCCCCACAAGTGAGAAAATCATGCTGTCACACTTTGGGTATAATTGGACTACACTCTATAGCATTTTGGTCTGTTATCCAAATGCACATCAAGTGTACATGGCCCCTCATAAACTTTTTTTTTTTTTTTTTTAAAGCAACACATAGGATGTGGGGTGAGAGTCTAGATAAAGCTAAAGTCATATTATTTCAACCCATGTGTTTATTAAAAAAAAAAAAAAAAAAAAGTTAATCCAAACTGCCCTTTAGTCTGATTTCAATGGATGTGCTGTTGAGATATATCAGATATATCAGACTAATCTGTCAACAGGCCTTAACCAGTCAGAGAAATAAGTCAAATGGTAACTTTACACTCTTTTAGTTTGGTGATCATACTGAATGTCAGGAAAAACGACTAAATCTAAGATTAACTAACTCTTTCAACCATAGGAGTTTTTTCTTTAATAAAAACTAAATTCACCTATCAGCACTGCAAAAAAAAAAAAAAAAAAAATCTTAGCAAGTGAAAATATTTTGAATATAGTCATACCTATCTCGTATTTCCTCATTTTAAACATTTATTTCTAGAAAGAAGCAAAATGATGTGCCAACAGAACACGTAAATTTAAAGCTTGAAACATATAAATTTAAAGGCATCTAAAAACAGAATAATCTAAATAATCTTATATTTGATTTATAATAATCTCATAATAAGAAATATTAGATCAATTTGCCTACACTCAATATATTTGCAACTGCTTTTTTTTTTTTTTTTTTGTAGTGAAGGCCTTGGTATTTATCTAAAGTAGTGCTGTTCCCCTGGTTTGGTATAAAGATGCACAGTGAATTCAGAAAATACATTTAGCAAATTTCATCTAAGCAGATTTTGGTAGTTGAGTAAAACATTTGACTTGATGATTATCTTGTAATGCAAACTGAAAGGGTGTAAATAATTCAAACAAAACATTAAACCCACACAGGACCTTTCCTTTTGGTAATAAATGTTTATTAATCAGAATTACAGTGTTACCTTAAACAGTATTAATACAGTGGCTAAAAATGCATCTGTAAATCAACTGTATTATGGTTGTTATGGAGGACCATACCAAACAGTAGTTGATACCAAAGCTTTTTTTTTTTTCCACAAAATACATAATATTATTAATCAGGCAGTGCTGAAATCTGAATGTGATCATCATGGTTGAAGTAAAATTTGTATGATTGTATTTCTTGGAGTGGTATGCATAGACAGATTCTCAACATATACTATATAATGTTTTTTATAGCACGATGCTGCTGAATTCTTGATTCTGATTGGTCAAAAGGTGTTGATTAATCTTCTATACTGTCCTAGCACAGCTCTGACAGTAGTTCAGCTACAAGGCAAATCACAGGTTTACTGAAAAATCACTTTGTGTTGGTAATGCCATCACACCACTGTGTTGTTTGTTGTTTTCCTAGAACAGCACACCCCCCAAGTGTTTTATTCCTTACTTACCTAACCAGTATGTGGCCAATATGTACTGTTTGTTTTGATATTAGAAAGTAGTCTAATGATCCAGTAAGACTGGAATCACAAAACAGCTCTTGAAAGAGCCTGTGTGTGATCTGGGACTGTTTATTCTCCAGTGTATCTGGGCTGCCTTTTCTCTATAAAAGCTGCCATTCCCTCTTGCCTGTCTTTTGTTGGAATAACCTGCAGGAGAGAAGCAGGAATGACTTTTCATACAAAACAGTTATAACATTGCATTTAAATACAGTCTATAGTGTTTGACGTACTTCCTCTAACCACACTAAAATCCTTTTTTTCACCAAGATGTTATCTTAAGCCTCAACATCCCTACATTCTTTATAACATTAACTTCTCACTGATTTTTACCAAGCATTATCAAAGACTAATTAAGATTTTAATTAAGAATTTAACATACAGAATGTCTACAATCCCAGCCCCGGCACTGGAAAAGAACATGTACTGTGTTTAATCAGTGTCTCACCCGGGCATAGCACATCCCCTCGATGGCCATTCCTGAAGCGATGTCCACCTCTATTCCTCGGCTCATGGCTTCCTTGGCCATGCGCACTGCGAACGGAGCCTACAAAAGCCAGAGTAGGTAATGTGACAGTCTCAAAGCTAATAAAATGATCTGCATCGAGACACCTGTTAAGATACTGACACCTAATCAGATTCTCACTCTCCAGCTGAAACCCTACTTCGTCATAAAGAGGCGATGGCGGTGTTCTGGTTCAACTGGGTTCCATCAATGTGACATAAATAGTCCTCTCATCTCCGCTTCTACCGGTGAGGGATAAAAACAGCTTTGTTTTGTGAAAAAGGAGGACGCAATTAAAGTACAGCTTAATTGTATTTTGACACGAAGAATTACACTCCTTAGATGACTTTTTTCTAAATAGGTTTGTCAGTCATTATGTGAAAACAGGAAAAAAGTTTCATCTAGGTGGGAAGTTCATGTAGGTTAATACAAACTCTTTCTAGAGAATTTACTTATTAACCATTAGTCATAATCAGGTATTTAATTACTGGCAACTCCATAATTATTGGCACCCTTCATGAAAATGAGCAAATATTTCCATGAAGGGTGCCAACATAGTATATAAAATAAATACTATATGCAGTGAGTGATATAGAGACACTATAGTCTTTTTTTTCCATTTCTGACTGGAGAGAATGATAGGAAGGAGCATCTTCCTGTAATGTCTAATAAGTTCAAAGGGAACATTTCAAGCTCTTTTATATTCTTAGGTTTATGCATGTGGACTGTTTTCAAAAGTGTTTAAATCCAGACACTCAGCTGGCTATTGCAAGACATTGATTTTTAATAAAGATCCAAGTCCTGTCACAGACAACCATATTTTGGGCTAAAATATCCTGCAGAATTAATTCAATTTTCAGCCCGAGCCGTTAAACAGCCCCAAATCATTACTGATCCACCATCATATTTTACACTGGCTAAGAGGCAACACGTGGTGAAAAGTAGTTATCGCCTCTCTCTTATTATCAACCCCAGTCTCTCGCACAAAGTACAATAGGTAGTCATGTTGGAAGATTACACAATGCTGGAAGATTACTGTACAAAAAGTACAGCTAGAAAGGGAACAACACAGAAACTCTGTGCTCTAGCAGGATGTCACTCTGACAGTAGAATCCATTAGGTCTTTTGGTGAACCACAATAAGAGAAGCCATGCTTGTGTGTCAGTCTGACCCACCTGAGGGAGGATTTCCTGGGCCAGGTTGAGAGCCTCCCTATGAGCTGCATCTCCGCTCTGGTTTTGT
Organism: Pangasianodon gigas; assembly: GCA_022758105.1. Taxonomy (NCBI): domain Eukaryota; kingdom Metazoa; phylum Chordata; class Actinopteri; order Siluriformes; family Pangasiidae; genus Pangasianodon; species Pangasianodon gigas. Next base: position 4,033,278 of record CM040472.1, on the reverse strand, counting down.
GGGACGGCACGGTTCACTAATCCCAGGTGTAGAGCCTGTTCCCCCCCCACACGCCGCCCAGTAAAGATCAGCTCCTTGGCCACAGCAAATCCCACTGCCCGTGGCAAACGCTGACTGCCCCCTAGTGCACAGTGAGGGGAACGCACACTCAGGATGACCAGCTGGTAGACTGTTGGTATCTGATGGTTTGCCTTTGTGTCTTCACTATAAACAAAGATTTCTTTTTTCCTCTCTTCTCCGTTATCTTACCCGCCCCTGGAAGGAGTCCCCGCGTGGTTTCAATCAGGCCCATCTGAGCAGTGTATGCTGCAAAACAAAAAATGCGCAGACACAAACACAGAAAGAAAATGAGAATAGCACTCAAAGTACATGCATGCTTCCGCCATGATTGCTTAGGTAAATAAATAAACAATAAACAAATCCTACAGCCCCAATTTGTCATGTGGGAACGGTGCTCCTGTCCCTGCCCTGCCACAACCTACCCTTGAAAGGTCAAAGTAGGCACTTACCCACTGTACGGAGGTCACACGCCAGCGCCAGCTCCAGCCCACCCCCTAGAGCGAAGCCGTCCACTGCAGCGATGGTTGGCATGGGCAACGCCGCTGGCAGAACAGGAGCAGAGCATGCATCAGACAGATCATATATCACACTAGCAGACAGCTGGGCTTTTATAGGGCAATATTATAACTTGTTACAAAACAAGATGCTTATATTTCTTCAGAGAGGCCTTCAGAAAAAAATTAAAGTGTTCCTGCTGCATGTTCAGTGTTCCCGGGATAGGATCCAGATTGACTGCGACCCTGACCAGGATGAAGTGGTTAATGAAGATGAATGAATGAAGCAGTTAATGCAAATTTAGGGTATTGGACATCAACTGTTATAACAACTTTTTTTAAATTATCATGATAATAGTTAGAATTTGGAATAGTCAATTGAGCAACAAATCACATGAAATATGGACAGTCCAACACCACTATTATTTTGTTATCATGTCTCACCTATTTCATTCATTAGTGAACGGAGTCCATGAACAAAATGCTCAGCTTCAGAGTTGCTCATCTGGGCTCTCTCCTTCAGATCAGCCCCTTTAACAGAATCATAGATCATTCACACTCAGTCTAGCTTAACAAATGAAATGGCTTCTAAGAGGTTAAATAAATCTAGGTTGCTTGTATGGATGAACGCTGACCTGCACAAAAGACTCCAGGCACCAGACTCCTAAAGATCACCACACGCACAGCTGCGTCATGGTGCAGACCTGACACCAACTCTCGCATCTACAAAGAGAAATGTGAAGCAGTGAGTGGGAGAAATATTGATAACACTGAGAAATGGAGCCAAGAGAGAGGAATCAGCAAGAGCAAAGGAACATCATAAATCTCGCCTATTTTTCTCATTTTTTTATATTCCACATATGAATTTACTGCTGTCAAAAGATGAATTATAGCTTCCTCCAGGTACAGCCTGACTTTGACAGATAAAAGAAGTTTTAAAAAGGACAAAAATATCTGATAGATAGAGTGTGGATGGGTTGAATTGACTGCTGGGATTTTGAGAGGTGCTGAACAAAAGGTTGATCCCACAGAGATGAGCAAGTGTGATCATACCTGAGCCACAAACACACGACCCAGAGAGTTCCGCGCCCGTTCCCGACGCATCAGAACCTCCACAATGCCTGAGAGAGAGAGAGAGAGAGAGAGAGAGAGAGAGAGAGAGAGAGAGAGAGCGCAACTTTATACACTTTTCCAAGAGATCCTATAGGAAAAGTTTTAGGTTAAAAGTTGCACATTTAACTTTATCCTGCCAAGCAGAGGGGGAAAAAAGGTCAGTGATAATGCCATTGTTAATGATTTAACATCTCTCAGGGCAGCTGGAGGCAGATTTTCTCTTCAACTGATGCCACATGCACATGGTCTCAATTACCTCAATTAATACGGTAGCTAGCTGGAAACATTAAACATGCAGTGAACACCCTGAAGGTAACAATGAGAAAACAATGGGGCTTAACATACAATCCGAATAGGTATGTCAGAAAGCATTAAGTAATGCAGTACCTCTGTTGGTGCACTATTCTGGTATTTAGTACAGCAGTATGTCATTTTAACCAGGAATTTAGTAGTCTCTTAAATTGCAGGTTAATGCAAAGTCTCCACAATTTATTTTTTGTCGATATTATACATTACGCATGTCTTTTTACTATACTACATTTGTTCATATTTCTTAGTAGAAACATACTAGACAGTAATGTATACTCAAAAACTGTCCAGAATAGTACATACTGCTTTATTGCTATTTGAGGCACAGCTACCTTTTGTGTATTTGAGGCAATGCTAGACCTACTATTCAGCACAGATGTATTCGATAGCTTTGTTGATGGAGACACCTGAGTGTCAGGTTATCTGGCAAAGTCAGTACTCTACTACTATTATCATTCAGTAACCAGCATAAATAAATAATAAACAATACTTCTTGCCAGGGGGATGTGGTTTGGGTGTGGAGTGTACGCAGGACCCAGCACATTTATGCTTTGCTCCAAAACAACTGCTGATACACAATTAAAGAACTATGCAAAGCATGGCTGCCCCTCTGGCCACCCCAGTAAGACACTATTATTATTATTATTATTATTATTATTATTATTATTATATATGATGTGGAACTGAATGACTTGGCACACACACACACTTTAGAGATGATAGGCCAGTTTGATTAATGTATAATGTCCAATACAACTAGAAATTTTGAAAATTCATTTCATTATTGTCCACATTAATGATATTCATTATTTGGAAGCGTAACACTGGATTTCTTCAGTTTTCTTCATTCATTCGTTGATTTTCTGTACCGCTTATCCTACACAGGGTCGCAGGGAGCCTGGAGCCTATCCCATCACAGGGCGCAATCACACACACACACACTTTAGAGATGTTAATCAACCTACAACGCATGTCTTTGGACTGGGGGAGGAAACTGGAGTACCCAGAGGAAACCCCCAAAGCATGGGGAGAACATGCAAACTCCACTCACACAGGGCGGATGCAGGAACTGAACCCCCAACCCTGGGGGTGCAACCACTAAGTCACCATGCCCCCTTCATTATTACTGTTATTAGCTAATGATAGTGAAATATATATATTCACTAATAATATATATAATATGTATAATTATATAATAATATATAATGGACCTTAATGGTATGTTAGATATTAATTTTTGTAGCTTGCTAGACGACAAACGACAAATGTCGCTTAGTTGTGTGCCACTGAGGATATCAGATGAGGATCTTGATCAGGCGATACACAAATGGGGGAGTCACATTATGTCATTTTCTATGGATGTGGATTCGTATTTTGTCCCATGCGAGCTTCCCACCCCAAAAAAAGTCATTGAGTCCAACCTGGCCACCCCACTGTAGATCTCCTGCCTACCACATGTGTAAATGTTGTGTTAGGATTATGTTTATCAAAAGTGTGTTTGATGTGCCAATAAAATCATTTAATTAAACAATTAACAATTAATTGCACTCATCATTCAGACACTTAATTGCCCTCTAGAACTCCTTTATTGTTACTGAGTGTTAAAGTTAAAGAAGGAATTGCAATAACACCTGCTTGACCTTCTCAATGCAAATGCTAACTTTCAGCCTTCTGACACACGGAAGTGAAGGGCAATGTGTGGTCACGTGATTGAATAGTGCAGCGCCATTGGCTGAATTTCAAATTGGGCATATAATAAACCATTATACAGTCTGCAGAAGCTCAGGTAAATACCATATAGTGAGTGGACTTATGTAGGAAGTTTTCTGCTATTAGGAGTGTCAAACTAGCTATTAATGAATGTATTATATCTGTTAAGGTTAATCAGAGTTTTCCCAGTTGACCATTTAGCTTTATGTTTAAATTTATTTTTAAAATGGCGCCTCAGGTTGGCAGCTGGAACTAAAACACGAAGCACCTACCATGGTCTTCACCTTCCAGACGACTGAGGTCCACTTCAACAGCGTCTCGGTTCGGTACAGCGCTAAACCCCCGAATAAAGCACTTCTTCCTGTCAGATGCAGTAATGTAGTCGGGTA
>CM040472.1:3953903-4024863 GCA_022758105.1 Pangasianodon gigas | reverse complement strand
ATATATATATATATATATATATATATATATATATATATATATATATATATATATATATATATATATATATATATATATATATATATATATATATATATATATATATATATGTATACAGTATTGTGCACAGTCTTAGAAATGCTGTAAAGATGACTTCAAAATAATGAAATTAAATCTTTCTACTTAAAAGAAAAATACTACAACGTGCAGTAAGCAGTAATAAATTAAACAAACTCAGTATTTGGTGTGACGACCCTTTGCTTTTTTTCCCTTAAATAATAGTCTCAAGTACAGTTTGTGCAGATTTATAAGGAAATGAGCTGGTAAGTTTTACTGAGCATCTTGCAGAAGCAGCCACAGTTCTTCTGGAGACTTTGCCTGTCTTATTTTTGCTTCTTATTTTTGCAGCAAAACCCAGCAGCCTTCATTATGGTTTTTTTTTGTCTGAAAAGTGGTCGCTTACGTAATATGGTGCTTTCTTGACTGACATACAAACATTTTTCTGTAACATTATTTTTTTGGAAAAGTAATGTTTGGAAATGTAAAATGTTATGCATACATATACATATAAACATATATATATATATATATATATATATATATATATATATATATATATATATATATATTCACTGTATATCCAGGAGGGAGTTATACACTCACCGAGCACTTTATTAGGAACACCTACACACCTACTCATTCAGGCAATTATCTAATCAGTCAATCATGTGGCAGCAGTGCAGTGTATAAAATCATGCAGATGCGGGCCAGCAGCTTCGGGTAATGTTCACATCAACCATCAGAATGGGGGAAAAATGTGATCTCAGTGATTTTGACTGTGGTGTGATTGTTGGTGCCAGACAGGCTGGTCTGAGTATTTCTATAACTGCTGATCTCCTGGGGTTTTCACACACAACAGTCTCTAGAGTTTACTCAGAATGGTGCAATAAAAGAAAAAGCATCCAATGAGCAGCAGTTCTTCAGATGGAAACGCCTTGTTGATGAGAGAGTTCAATGGAGAATGGCCAGACTGTTTCGAGCTGACAGAAAGGCTACAGTAAGTCAAAAAATCACTCTGTACAACCACAGAAGACCACGTCGGGTTTCACTTCTGTCAGCCAAGAGCAGAAAGCTGAGGCTGAACCAAAACTGGACAGTTGAAGACTGGAAAAACGTAACCTGGTCTGATGAATCTTGATTTCTGCTGAGGCACACAGATGATAGGGTCAGAATTTGGCACCAACAGCACGAATCCATGGACCCAACCTGCCTTGTGTCAACAGTCCAGGCTGATGGGGGTGGTGTAATGGTCAGGTGACTGATTTGCAGAACATTCCACTTCTTTGCCTTAAAAAAAGTCTCAAGTTTCTATTGAAGTATGTTTCGTGTAGTTGACCATCTGCTGTCTGAAACGCCATCCAATGAGTTTTGAAGCATTCGGCTGAATCTGAGCAGATAATATAGCCCTATACACTTCAGAATTCATCCTGCTGCTTTCATCAGCAGTCACATCATCAATAAATACAAGGGTCCAAGCCATACAAGCCCATCAGGATCAGGTGGTATAATTCAGATCATGAGCAGTTCATTTTGTTCTCCATACTCTTCTCTTCCCATCATTCTGGTACAAGCTGATCTTTGTCTCAATCTGTCCATAGTATGATTGATGATTTTTAGATGTTTTTGTCAAACTCTAATTTGGTCTTCCTGTTTTTGAGGCTTACCATTGGTTTACATCATATGGTAAACTCTCTGTATGTAATCTGGTGAAGGCTTCTCCTAATTGTTGACTGACACAGATACACCTACCTCCTGGATAGTGTTCTTGATCTGGCAAACTGTTATGAAGGGCTTTTTCTTCACCATGTAAAGAATTCTTCTGTCTTTACCAGAAGTAAACAAGCACAATCCCAGTGCTCACATATTACAAAAGGATTTAAGATGGATTTTTTTTTCACCCAAAGATGGATTTTTTTTTCATGAGGTAAACTTATACAGTACATAGCTCATGTCAGAGCATTAACATGTGCTCCCAAAAACCCACCAAAATATTGACAATAAACTGCAGTAAGCAGAACTGAAAATGTAGGTCATGTTGAAATACCAGTTGTATTTATAGGTTACAGAGTTTACAAAATGTTTGAAATTGACCTAACCCAAAATTGTAGTCCATTATATGAATGATGTTAAAATTTAAATAATGCAGTTACTAGAGCATATTACATGTTTAGGTATACATGACTGTTTTGACCTTGAGGACATTTGACTGGTCTCCATAAGGAAAATTTCTTTCTTTTTTTTTTTAAATTGAAAAATGCAACTTGTGTAGATTAAAAGTGTGTGTGTGCTCACAGGTCTCAACTTAAGTATATATGAGTGTGAAGCAGACTAGTGACATTAGTGTGTTAGTGAGTGGTATGTGTGTCTCTGGAGTTGCTTGAGAATATCTCTCTGATGCTCAGCTCTCTCTCGCACAAAGGCTGTCCTCTGTGTCGTATGTATCGGGCTTTGCGTGCCTCTGCCAGTGCTTGCACAAAATCAGGCAGTGTGTGAACCATCCTTAATTGGCCGTCAGGAGCATGGGTGTCAGAGAGGGGAGAAAGAGGAGTAGAGTAGGGTATTGTTACATTCATCTCCTCACTTTTTTCTGTATATCTTGCTCCTATCTGATCATTTTCTCTTTGACTGTCTTTTGAACGAAATCCGTGTGTTTCCAGTGCTGACCTCTGTCCCTCCCTCCTTCTATCCCTGTGTTTCTTATTCTGTCCCTCCCTATCTCCCGCTTTGTTCTCTCTCTCTGGAGTGGCTGGAGGAAGCATGCTTGGAGGCTGTGGTTTGAGGTCTGGCAGACATACAGGCACTGTAGCATTATCAGCCCTGTTTTCACCACTGCTGAGAAAGTCCTGAACTCGAGCCTGCAGGGAGCAGATGGACTGCGGCTTCCCAGACCTACAGAGAGAAACAGGAATAAAGGCAGGATTACAGTTTGTTCTTTGTCATTGCTGAAACATTCACTACTCAACTGTGCAGTAGGGCTTTCTGGAGTAAAGCCCACAGAAATATTAAATAATGGCCTCTAGGAAGTTCTTGAATTGCATCACACTGAATGCAAAACTAAAAAAGGAGAACTTCTGATATAAACTGATGAAATCCATGATTGACACTTATAATCTCGGTGAGTGTGTGTATTTGCCCTTGGTGCTTTTCAAGCATCTGGAGCTGCTGATCCTGCTTCACTGTTATCCTCATGCCTTTCAGGCTCAACAACACTCTTCCTTGCCAACTTTCCATTTTGAGAACACTGATGGTTAAGTTTAGTGTGTCATGTAGCTAAAGATTTTTAAACCATTCATCTTTTGGCCTACTTATAATTGAGTGCCAATCAAATTTAGCATCGTGTATGAATTGAATCTGAAATGAAGAAATATTAGATAACAGGTGCTTCCAAAAGACTTGCAGAGTTCTTTCAGAAGTCTGCCTCAGCCATCCTTCACTAACTCAAACCCAACCACAAGAGTCTCTCCATCCTGCAATCTACCGCATCAACAACTGTTACTCATGAACCTTGAGTAGAAATATTCTCTAGCTCTGGAGGCGATTTGGCAAATACCACATTCCAGAAATTTTGATGTTCGAGTAGCATCCTTGGAGTTCTGCAACCCGGCAGGCAGATTTCATAGCCACTAGACTTATTTTATTTCATTTCTATTGGCCATGAAATATTTGCACAATGTAAAGGGCAAATGGTGTTTTCAAATAGCGGAAAAGGGATGTGAAATTGTGGTTACAACAAAAGTCAAACTTTCAAATATTAAAGATTTGCAGAGAGGAGTGAACAGAAACACATGAAAATATGTATTTTTAAGCATCATGAATTTAGTTTCAGGTTATAGTGAAACTGAAGTATTTAATTTACTAAAAGAAAAAGACTATTTGAAAAACTCATCTCAACATCTGGAAGACACTGCTGTGATACTGATGCAAAATCTGCAGCATGGTTTATACCATACACTGAAAGGAATTGGTCTGCCACAGTACAAGATCCTGCTAGGAAGGTGTGTGCACCAGTGCTGAGCCTATAATACAACTGAAAAATTAGAATATTCCACTGAAGTGGCCTGATTCTGTGCTACTCGATCACAACAAACCCAGGCTGCACTTCTGCTCCCTCTGCAGCATCCACAGGCCTGCAGTCATCAGATCAATGAGCCTGACACAGTTAGCAGATCAGGATCATTGTTGGAACAGCCCTTTAGTCCTCATTGTCATCATCATTAGCTACAGAAAGTCAAGTACCAAACGAGTGAGTTAACAACATACTCATTATGCTGCCACTAAACTGGCTCACTCTGACCCTGTTTGCATCTTGATTTCTAATCACAAAAATAAATCATGCACAATTTACTGAAACAAGTTGTACAAGTAGAAGATGAATGGAAATATCTTTTTGCTCCTGCTTTTTAAAAATTCCCATTTAACTGACACTGTTAGGAGCTGGGCACAGTCAGGCAAAAGCCAGCATGGAATAAACATTAGGATTAATCAGTTAGTCAGTCTGGCTCCTTTTTGTGGCCTACTGAAAGCCTGCAACACAGATACCAAAGCTGGCTATAATTCAGCAGGAGTTGGCTTACGACTGCGCGGTCATGAAAGAAAGTCTGTTTGGAATTAGAGGTGAGCATGATTATTTGAATATCTGGTTAACCTTTTCAGTATTCAAATACTGAATCACCGATAAAGAAAAGGCACATCCTGAAATATTTTATGCAGAAAGCAGCACTATCGTAGAAGTGTGTATCAGGACTAAAAAAAAACCATCTGCAGCGGGTGGCTTTTATGATGCTTGATTATGCTACATTAAAGATTTACATTTATGGCATTTAGCAGATGCTTTTATCCAGAGCACCTTTCCCCCTCTACCACTTAAATGAATATCCATTCATTAACTCTTAAAGAACGCACATATCTATTTGGAATAAGTGTGTAATAGAGGAGGAGTGAATTGCAGATGAAAAGACCTGAGAGAATATGAAGGAGGGGACAAACCAAGGAACAGAAAGAAGAGGGAGGAAGGGATGAGAGAATGATGAATGATAAGAGCTGAAGAGGAGTAGAGATGACAGAGAAGCTGATGGAAGCATTTTGATAGAAAAGGAGGGCAGGGAAGGGAGGGAGAAAGCTGAAATGGTGTTAGATGCAGAAACATAACTTGGGAAGAAGAGCTAGGATGTTCCCATAAGCCCTCTGCCTAATTGGCATAGAGAGGAGAAACTGCCAGGATGGCCTCAAGTCCACAAAGAGAGAGAGAATAAAATGGAGATAAGTTAGATTGTATTACAATTACAAGAATGCTCAGAATGGTCTGGTGGACAAAGGTGAATATATTATGAAATTTCTTTCTGTTTCTTTTCTTTTTGTCTCTCCATGTCTTTGTATGCATTCACCTTGGTTGTGTTTTTCCTCTAATTGATTGTTTCCTTCTGTGTGTGTGTGTGTGTGTGTGTGCATTGTCTCATTATCAAATTCAATAGTGCAAATATCCAAGGAAATCCCAGCAATCGCAATGAACACATCTGTACATTTATACTCCCACACACTCAGACGCTCACACAGCTCTCATCTTAATAACTAGAGCAGGAGATATAATTTAACCACAACACACAGCCACATAGCACAAAGCGAATCACACCGACCTTACACACAAAGGTGCTTGCATCCTCCCACTCTTTTAACACAGCACACCATCACCTGCCTGTACTGCCTGCAATTGCCTGAAAGTGGCATTATAGCTATTAGGGTCTTCTTACTCCACACACACACAGCCAGCAACCTTTCAAACCACTTCAAACCAACTGTATTTTTATATAACAGTACACCAAATTGTGCTTCTATCTGCGGGTGCTCTTAGTACTCCACAGTAACCACGCTGTAGCTGTGAACTGTCACTGGAATGCATGTACATCATATCTATTTAACTCTAAAACCTAGAGAACTTACTGAGCTAAGACAGACATGCATCGTTTAAGATTTTAGCCAAAAATACTATCACACAGTACAGCATTTAGATATAAGAACTGTAAGCATCTCAAAACAATAATACAAGAAATTACATTTCACAGGTGAAAGATCTGACAATGTGTTCTCATTGCATAATGTACTGTTTAGGTGTTATTTAAGTGAGATTATCTCTAAACAGTTTAGACTTTTTAGCTTATATATAGCATGACCTCATTTGTTACCTAATGTTCTTAATAACATTTGTAGCTGGATTTGTGATTATGTTACTGGATAAATCTGTAATATGTTGTGATGAATATGTTATACATAAATTTATTTATTCGTTAATCTTCAGTAACTGCTTTATCCTGGTCAGGGTCGCAGTGGATCCAGACCTGATCCTCGTAACACTGGTGGGAGAATTCACACCGGATGGGACGCCAATCCACAGCAGAGCAGCATGTACACAAACATTTACACAGTCGTATGTTTTTGGACAGTGGGAGGAAACTGGAGAGCCTGGAGGAAACCCACTCAAACATGAGGAGAGCATGTTAGCACTTAGTGGTTAGCACGTTTGCCTCACACCTCCGGGGTTGGGGGTCCGAATCCCGCCTCCGCCCTGTGTGGCGTGGTGTTTGCTTGTTCTCCCCATGCTTCGGGGGTTTCCTTCAGGTACTCCAGTTTCCTCCCTCAGTCCAAAGGCTGAATGGCATTTCCAAATTGTCCACGGTGTATGCGATTGTGCCCTGCGATGGGTTGGTAACCGGTCCAGGGTGTCCCCTGCCTTGTGCCCCAAGTTCCCTGGGATAGGCTCCAGGCTCTGAAGCGATCGTGTAGGATAAGCAGTATGGAAAATGGGTGGATGGATTATATTAAATTATATCTGAAATATGTAGAATTTTATGATGTCTGTAGCGAAACAATGTTTATGAAATAAAATAAAAACGTGAAACTCAGTTACAGCTGATTTTATCAGGGTAGATCCGCCTCTCTCCATAGATTTAGTATTAGCCTACAACTGAATCTTGCCCATAAAATGCAGCATCTAGTTTGAGTTTTTTTTCCTATATGCATGGTGTTCACCACTTTTACTGACCATACAATGACACAAATACACCTTTCCTGCTATACTTGATCTATGAAACTTAAATTTACTCTATACTTTTACCTATACCATATTACTTAATGTTACATGTATTCTGATCTGGCTTTGATCATTTTTTTCATTAGTTTGTTATGTAACCAGCCGGAGTTTGATGAATACAAAGTGGGCATCTGACATCATGCCAACCACAGGATACATCTAGTTTCATTTTTGAAGCCCTAGTCTGAACTGCTACTGCTTCATTCCCTTTGAAGTTGTGCTGCGTCAAGAGTGAGCACAGGATTTAACATTCTTCCCTAACTCTCTGGAAATGAACAATTCGAAACCATGGTAACCTCAGATCTTCCCAAATTACGTGCACTGACTTCAGTACGGGCTCGAATTACAACTGACCTTACAAACATGTCAAGCACCGGTTATAAAAAACGAACTCTCAAGCAGCTTTTTGGGAAGTTTTTTTAATTAAAACTGTCTATGAGAACTTTTACATTTACATGTCCAGTCATATAAATCAGTCTTTCAGACTCTTGTGCATGTCATTAAGACCAAGCTTCAATACTGTCATCAATTTGCTTTTAAAAGAGCTGCTTCCTGGAGAGCATGTGAGAGGGAACACATCAATGTAATTAGGATTTGAGGACAAATGACACATTTTGTCACATTTCACCTATTTGATATGCAATAAATCTGTTGACTCTTGACAGCGTTGTTCTCTTGTTTCTGAATGTAATCCTAAAAATGTGATATTCTGATCTTTTTTTTTTTAGGACAATATACAAATTTTATTCTGTCTTTCTATCTTGGTTTACAGAAAATGTAACATGTCATATTTTTAAGAATTATAAGGTCACCAATTGATAAAACTCAGTCTATGCTCTATGAAGACATGGTGTGTTAAAGTTGGAGTGGAAGATCTGGAGTGTCCTGCACAGAGCCCTGACCTCAACCCCACTGAACACCTTTGGGATGAACTGGAACACCGACTGAACCCCAGACCTCCTCACCCAACATCAGTGCCTGATCTCACTAATCACAAAGTCACGCTCCAAAATCTAGTGGAAAGCCTTCCCAGAAGAATGGAGCTTATTATAAAAGCAAAGTGGGGACTAAATCTGGAATGGGATGTTCAACAAGCAAATATGGGCATGATGATCAGGTGTCCACAAACTATATAGTGTATTATTGATATGTTCAATTAAATATATGCCATTGATATGCCATTACTAATCTTAAAACTTTCAAAGCAGCAATTAATTGCCATGTGTGCACACACTTAAAGTCTCACAAAGCAAAAATATGAAATTATTTACCAGACCATCACTGCTGTCCTCACCTGTGCCTGTTTGTCTCCCTGTCTGCAGGTGGGATTATGGGTAAACGGGTCTTGCTATAGGACACAGCAGGGTGGCTGAGATCATGATTGGAGGGTCGTGATCCCACAGTGTTCAAGCCTCTCCACCGGTTACCTGAGTCCAAGTTAAAAAAATTCACATGTGAGATTTAGAGAATTGCTGCCCTTAAAACACAGATTAGAAAACACTCTAAACATTCACTTACACACCTGTCTTAAGGGCGATGAGATGGCGGTGTAGTGCGTGTTGCTCTCGGGTCAGTGTGTTAAGATGGTAGCGTTTGGCCTCATCGAGCCGTTGTATCCCATGAGCCAGCCTGGCTTCAGCCCTCCTCTCCTCTCTCCTCTGGGCCTCGCTTGGCCACACTAACCAGTCTGTACGACGCATGCTTTACCAACACACACATACACACACACACTTATCATAGCTAGAAGAATATGACTATAGAGTGAACTTTCCACACCTGGAAATAAAACTTGACAAAATACTCAATATTGAGCAAAACTGCAATTAATATAAATTACTGCAAAACAGGGAGTCTGTTCCTTTCAGGTTGAAAGCTTTATATCCTCTTAGTGTTAGTGAACTTAGTTTTAGTAAAGCTTTTACATTCTAATGTAAAAAAAAAAAAAAGTAGGTTAGACTACTTAAAATATTAGTTTCACACTTCTTGTTAGTTATTTTGTTTAACAAACTCTTATCAGTGGCAGTATTAAAGGACACAAGGTCAGTCGTACATTAAAACTTTACAAAATAATATGAAAATGATACATAGAGTGATATTCTTTTATGGGCAATGGTGTGTAAACCACTGACTGTGCTGGGAACTAAAGTACTTCAACTGAATGCCTTCATTAGTCCCATTTCAGCAAGGAAGCCACTTGCTGCCTCTCAGGGTTTTGACAGTGAAGAATGTGAGCAAATAATGCAAACTGGCAGCTCTCCAATTAATCTCCCTCTTGCATCAGCCTTATTAGTTTGTAATCCTTTAAAAATAAACTGAGTTTGCTCAGGTTGTAATGGGATCATTAAGTGTTTCATGTTGCTTAAATGGACGTGATCAGTCTTTAGAGAGTTGAACATTCTGTCCCTAGAATTCATAACAGGTTTGTGTTACTACCATATAGTTAAAATATATAGAGAGTGCACTGATCACGTGATCGCGTTCTTTCATGGAGAACCTACGCCATTACCAAAACGGGAATCGTCTGCACTTATGAAGAGCCTGATAGCCCAATACCTCCGGATTGCAAGTACCAACAGTATATAGTCACATAGAGCCAAAAAAATGTGTTTATAATTTTTATATAGTATATACACTGCCAGCTGTCTATTTATGTATGCTGGCATAGGTTATTGTTTCCCATTTTAAACGCCATAAAGACAGCACCATACAGTCATTGGACAGCATAAATTGTATAACAGACAACTGCACAACTGCGGTCTCTCTATATGTTAACTCTATATGGTTCTATAATGTCAACCCAAACTTTTAAGAAGGTTTACAACACACCGAATCTCTTTGAGCAAAAGTTATTGAGTGTTGTTACTTTTACATGTTAATACAGTGGCCAGGGTGTCATGAGTATTACCCATAATGCACTACAAGACTGACAAATGCAAGATACAATAAGCATTAGTAGTTATAAGCTAATAAACGTTCTTTTACAGGTCACAAAATCATGCTCTCCTAAACTCCTGAATTTTTAGTTGACATAAATAGACAGAGTCATTATCAAAACCTTTACAAATGTTCATAATCTTGGAACAATTTTTTGATAACACTCTCTTTTGAACCAAATATGAGGTCACTTAGTAAATCTCTTTTTATTGTCCAACTTTAAGCTATGTTTAGGTTGAAAGATGCTAGTTTATTATTTTATAAACTCCCTATTAGATTAGTGCCTTTACATTTTCATAAGCATATTTGGTAAAACCCTAAATTCAAAATGCTGCTGCTCAATCTTTTCCCTATATCAAGTGATTTAGCACACTTCACACCCATGCCTAGGCAATGCTAGTTTTACCATAGCATTTATCATGCAAATGTTAACAGTAATGGGCTCACTAATGGGAGTTGGGAGTTGAATTAGTCTTCTGTATCTTACAGAAAGAAGTCTCTGTGCCTATAAGCCTTATAGCATGCAAGTTATTCTGCTGTATTCAGTGCTGAAATATTAGTCCACTTTGTGCATTGTTAAATCTGTTGTATATTTCATTTATGTCCATTTTACGATGGGGAGGCAGTCAAGAGACTGTCATAGAGACATAAATTATTAGACTATTACAAACCATATTCCAACACACCTTCTCCAATCTACTTTATTAGCCATGCCAGCTGGTAGGGTTATAACTAACCTGGTTAGAAATGTAGATCTCCAGACACAGGACTGTTAAACACTGCTTTAACTTTAGAAACAGCATTGACATACAACATTTCTAAGTGAACAATTCAACTTTACAGTCAAATTTAATGTTTGCACATGTGAGGACTGGGCCTGGCCAATTGACTGTGGTGGTCTTGAAGGTTGAATGTTGTTTTCCAGAAAGTTTGGTTTCAAATTGTGCTTGCACTTTTGCAGTGATTGTGGTCCAAGTTCCAATGTAACAGTAATTTTTTTGGGGGTAGGGCATAAAGTATGTGTGCTCACAGCTTTGTTAACATTTGTTGATAGAAACATGACAAGAACAAATAACATGTCTCAGCTTGTAGTGTTTCAAACCTCTTTAACCTTTGTCTTGTCTATGATCAGAGCTACTGTACAAACTCAACTCTTGCCCCTTTCTATGTATATCAGTTCATTTTGTTTTCATTTGTGGTGCATTTCTATGTAGACTAAGTGCTTCAGGTTAATATTTACCTGCGTGGCTGACGATGTTGTTCGGGGTTCTTCTCCAGAGACCTAATGGTTTGGCTACCTAATATTTGGGTGTAATAAGTGCTTCAGACCCCAATATGGACCCCATTATGGGTTCTTCCTTATTCTCAGATTTATTCCACATTATGAAAAGCTGCCTGGAATGCTAATTCATATAACATGCACACCTACTGAATGTACAAAGTGCTGTCTTTGTCACTGTTGAAATGGTTATTATATCAGCAACATCCATCCATCTATTCATCAATCCATTCAGTCAATCCAATCAATTTATCCATACAACTAAATGGACTTTCTCTTGTTATGATAAAGAGAAAAGATTACATTAAAAACCATCATGATTTGTTTGTCTAGCTCTCTACATTTGGCCTACGATAAAAGTCAAATTTGCATTAAAAGTCTTGATGGTTATAATGCAGTCCATGTTTCGTCAACAATGCAAAATCACTAATTAACATAACAAAAACAGCAGCATCTTAAATTATGCCTGACGAGCAATTAATTTGAAACACAAATGAGGATCAACAGGAGAGAAAGTCAATTTAATTTCCCGGCCTTAATTGGTGACAATTATCTGATATCAAATTGCAAGTCTTTAAGGCATAATAATAATATGGCACATAATGTGTCTCATGCATTTGTATCAGAGAGACTCTTCTTCACCAAACTGAAGAAATGGCACTAGAAACTTACACACAGCATCAAAGTACAGCCTTAAAACACTGCAAACAGGACCATTTTGAACATACCCTGTCAGAGCTGTACTCTAAAATGTTACATTTTATTTTAGACACTTAGCTCTTTTAGATCTCCAACATCACAGGTATTCTTATGTTATGTAAGTAATAAACCACGGCATGGTGTGCTGTTATATATAATAAAAAATAAATCCTTGACATGGTGGTGTGATGTCACCCTGAAGTGTTTTATTCCTCTTCTACCACAGCGATGTTGCAATTATTGAAATTTTTTAATTTATTAATAAATCATGCTTTTTAACATGTATATATAGTTACATTTAATGTTGTGGAACGTCCACAAGACAAGTTACTTCCTGTTCTTACTTACATTATAGAAGCTCTAAACAGTTGTTTCCTCACCAGCTTCTTTTTTCTCTCGCTTGAGGTTTATAAGACAAAAATGCAGCTTGTTATATTAACAAGAAACTGGAAAGCACAAAATCCTCTGTCCTGGAGATGCTCCTGTGGCAGAAAACTTAGTGACCTTTACAAAGCCCTGACACTCGGGACTCCTTCCATAAATGTTAAATAAATATCTTACAGAAAACTTTACCGTATCAATGATTATACATTTTTCTTTGTTAAATAACAAAACGTTTATTTGATTATGTGGAAAATCCACCATACAAGTCCCTGAAACAATAACCTATTAGAAAAAGCACAGCTGGAACTACCATGAGAGACATACTGTTTTATATATATAAAACCATAAGATACTAGAACATTGCATGTGATCAATATCTTTAATACATTAAAACCATGAACCTTATTAGTATGAATACTAATATTCTGTACCTAATTCTAAATCTTTCTGCATTATAACATAGTTCATATTTACAGTCTTAAGTATCTTGGACACCTATTCCGGTGTTTAAATACATTTAATTGCATTTAAACCACAGTGTTTAAGGAGACCATAGATTAGTGAGCTTTCATTAAATGATGGTAATTAAAATTTAAAAATCCATATTAGCACTTCTGAAATATTACCATGTTTGGAACTTACCTTAAAGTGGGATATGATTCTGAAATGCTGGTTTACTTAAGAATCCAGACATATATATTCTGTAGCCATCTGTGTAGAAAGATGGAAACAACTTTAAATCTCTGAAATTTTCAAATGCCCACTGACTCGTAGACTGTGAGATTGTCCTTACAAAGTAAGATCTTCTGGAGTCCTACCCATCAGAATGTCCATAAAACCTGAAGAACGGCACAGAATTTGAACAACGCAGATGAAAATTGGTTCATTCCTGGTCAGTTGCACAAGTTGCTTACTTGACTATCAATGAATGTTTACTCTTGTAGTCCCCTATGTCCCCTACCACCTAGTGGGTTACCAAGGGCAACTAGGGCACTGGGTAAAGAAATGTGACCAGTCCCACTGGCAGATCTCCATAGCTACCAGAAAACTTTTCTAGTGATTCTGTGCTTGGTTGATTAAAGCAAGCTTCTATACTTTTTTTTTTTTAATAGGCCAAGGTGCTTCAAGTAGGAGAAGTTCCTAGATAGTGGATATCTTATGTTAACTTTAAAAGGCTTTTCACATAATTGCACCCTTTTGTTTGGTAGCGATGCTGTCAGAGTTTAACAAGGCAAACATATGCAACAGCTGATTGTGGGCATCAGACAAAGCTACCTCTCAAGTGATAAATACAGTAATCATTGGATTTACATTGGACCTGCTGTTATAGCAGATATTCAGAAAGCTGTTTTTTTATTTGCATACATTAGCATCATGCTGAGCATTGATGATAATTAATGAAGTGAGACAAGAGTAATGTGTTTACAAGCTCCATCTGAGGCATGTACACCTATAGATCTCCTAAATATGTGTTTCCTAACTTACCGTTATGTCCAGAGCAATAATAATTTTATGCAATGGAAGCCTCAGTCTCATCAACTCTGTGTATAGTTTAACTGATGCACACACTCATATATGCAATGTGATCTTCTGTGGTGACAGATGGTGTGATCTTATGGGCATGAGTAAATAGTTACTGGTTTTAATTTAATTAGCAAAAGTGTCATTATAATCATTATGTAGTGAAGTATATTAAAATGCCTAATAAGACAGGATTTCCTTTGTATGTAAAGTTTGTCACAGTCCCTACCAACTCACTGAGGAAAACACAGAGAAATGCCTCAGGCTAATTTATAATAATATCTGACCAATTCAGGTCAGCTTTGTAAATGGCAAGTTTCCAGTCCCAGCTGACGTTATGGGGAAAGAGACCCAAAGACATTTATCTCTGAGCAGCAGTGTTCAGCTGTCATGCCAAGCTTGGATTAAGAATTAACCTGAGAATCATGGAGCACAGAGATAGGCCTGAACAGGGAAAAGAATGAAAATCAACTTTGTGTCTGTTGGTGCAGAAAAGTAGAGGCAAGAACTTTGTTCTGAAATGTGAACAAGACCCTATTATTTTTTTATATCATGAAAGGGATTTTGCTAAGTTGGTCCTTTGTGTTGTTTAGTTGTTTTATTGGTATTATTCCAACATTTGCAGTGTTACTATAAGATAGTACTGTGTTATGATCCGGTCACATTTTCTTAATGTGCTATTTGGTGCTATGATGGTACGAAAAATAGAGAACATATTTCATGATGATCAGGCTCTTGAATTGCTTCTCTCTCCCTCATGCATATGAACACTGGTCAATTTAAAACATTGCTTTAATCTCAGACTGGCAAGAGAGTAGTTCATCTGCATCTCCAAGAGGAAGCATGCACTTGCATTTGAATTTCTGTGAAGCTTCTCAGTGTATGTCTCTTTTTTTTTTTTATCGATTTGAAGAGCAGAAACTGTTTTTAGCACATGCCTACAGCAAAAAATTCTTAACCTCTTTCTATCTCTTTTTTTCTCTCACTTTATCTAACTCACTCTATTCCTCTTTTTTCAATCTTTCCCCCTGCTCTCTCCCTCTTTCACACTCTCTATCTCTCACTCCCTCTCCCAGTACGCCTCAGTTGCTTTCATGTACATGTGAACACTTACACAACTCTGCATAGCTTTTCCATGCTTATAGGTGAAAACAGAACTGGAGTGGCTGCATGTTTGAAATCAGAGGGCCTAAAGTGAGCCTTTGCTAATGTGTGTACACTATTTTATGATTTTAAACTTGGTATTTCTTGCTACACATATTTCGCCCTAATGGAGAAGCCAGGTCTTTGGAAAAAGGCATTAAACCTGCACACTCACACACAAGTAGCTTCAACATCAAACATGGACCCTGAGAGAATACAATGTACCAGCAAGTGAAAGAAAGCAAGAGAAATTGGGTCAGATGGGTCTGCATGTTTCTTGAGGTTCCTCTCACATTCAGTCTGCTGAATCAGCTTTTAGAGCAACGTGAAGAAGAGATGGAAAAAATAAAAGTAGCACAATTTTTTTCCTAATGTATACTTACACTCAATGTTCCCTCTAGTTTTTTTCCCATTTAGGTTTAATAGAAATAAACCTATTTTTATTTGACAGACTCATTTGCTGTTTGAGCAGAAATATGCCATGAGCTGCAGATTTTGCATCTGCTCTGCCCCTCACTGGTTAGCATTAGCCGACTAGCATGGGAAGACAACACTCGGCACCACCACTATGCTACTGAGGTTTAATGAGTGATTGTCAGCAGTGTTTTAACAATTTGCATGGCTTGCTAAGTTCACAGCTAATGTTGCTAGCTTTCGTTATTTGTGGTTGGGACTCACTTTGGGTGGTGGTGGGACTGTCTCTGTTTTGATGTGTATTTGCAAAAATAAATGCAATGCTCTTATGAGAGTCAAGTGTACCTGTCAGTACTCCAATTGACAGTTAACTTTTTATACATATTTTTATGTCAGTATTCTGCACAGATTTCATTTTCTTCTGCATGGGATCATCATCAGAAGTGCGTGATCTTGTACATTCTCTGTAATGCATTGCTGGCAAAGGCACTACAACATTTATAATCTCATTGGCTAGCTGCACCTTTTCTGCGTACAGACCTCCATGCACTTATTTTTGCCAGTTTGAGAAAGAGATAACAGTGAACAGTGACAACAACAAGCTTTTTGGAGAAAGATATAGTGACTGAATCAAAAAAAATTGCAAGATTCACTGCATTCTATTCTGGCTTACCAAATCACTCTGTTTCCAAGTTATTCCACATGAGTATGTTTTTGTTGGGTCACCATTTTAACAGTTTTGTCCCACTACATGTTATGAAAACATAATAGTCTGTAGTTTAACATTTGCAAGGTCAGTCAAATGGCCTGTTCTTGTAAAAGTAGGAAGTCTCTTAGGCCACTTTGATAAAAACCACATTGTAAGACATCAGAATTTATGTATTCCCCTACACTGCTCCACCGACCTCACATTTGAAGATATATTGTATGAATTAAGTTCACTTTAGTGTGTTTCCCCATTTCTTCTATATCACTCTAGCAATAAATAGCTATTTCAATTCAGTAGACACAGCTTGTAAAAGAAATAAAGAAATAAGCTGCACTGATAACTTTTTTGCTGTCAGAAATACAATAACAATAAATGCACAAGGGCATGAAGAATTTAGTGGGAAAAAAAACGGGTTAAAACTAATGATAGACATCTAAAGATTTAGTTCTGTATCATAAGAGTATCAGTGCTACTATTTGGGTCCACTATTTGAATTCCCTTCCAAATTGAAAATGATCTTCCTCCATCAACTTGGCAAAACACATATGGATAGCTATCAGAAAAATAAAAATGATGGAATTGCAGTTTAACAGGTATGTTTTTTGGATATAAAATGTCTACACACCTATGTTAACTCTCTTAACCAGTCACATTCAAACTCATGTTCAAATGTTATCACACACCTGTCATCAATGAAGTGATTCTGATTAACTGCAAATAAAGATCAGCTGTTTCTGTAGGATTTTCTTGACATCTTCTTGGTTTCATCTGACTGCTGAAGCCACGGTCCCCAAAGAGCTTACAAAACATGTACAGGATCTTATTGTGGAAAGGTATCGATCAGCAGAGTCGAAAACATTAGATGTACCATGGAACACCATGAAGGCCATCATCAACAAGTGGAGAAAATGTGGTACCACAGTGACTTTACAGTCAGAGCTCAGATCTAAATCCTATCAAAAACCTGTGGAATGGCTTGAAGAGAACTGTGCACAGGAGATCCCCTTGCAATTTGTTAGATCTGGAGCAGTTTTGCAAGGAAGAGTGGAATAAATTTGCCAAATCAAGATTTGCTAAGTTGGCAGACTCTTATTCAAAAAGACAGAGTGCTGTATTACAAGTAAAAGGTGCTTTAACAAAGTATTAGTTAACGGGTGTTCACACTTGCGCAACCAGGATATTGTAAGTTATATCTTTTTCTTTTTTCCCCTAAAATATTTCTATTTGTTTTTCACTTGAATTTTATTGGTTGCTATTTCACATTAAAGGTAGAAAAAGATCTGACATGATTTATCTTGGTTTCTTTTTTTACGTCACAAAAACCTGCAATTTTAACAGGGGTGTGTAGACTTTTTTATACACAGTATGATGCAAATGTGTCCTCAAAGGTCCCAGTTGTGCACTTTAAATTAGTTTTAAAGGTACACCAAATGCATTTTGTCAGGGAAATAAAAGTAGAAATGACAGTACAAATGGTAGAAATGACATATCATTGAAGGTACTCCTCTACTTATTGTACCTTTATAAATACAGGTTCGTACATCTTGTCCTGTGATTCTGATTTGTATCAATTCTGATCATTAGGTTTACCTTGTACTTCAATATTTATTTTGAGTTAATAAAAACCTAATTACCAGTACATAAGCGAAGAAATATGCATAAGAATCACACCTACATGTATCAGAATGTGTCTTAGGGCATGTCTAATGTTTGTCTCTCTTTCATATTTTACATATTTAGCTCCAAGCCTCAGTTAATGAAAACATGTTAGATAAATAATTAATCAAGTGGCTGCTTGTGTGTGTGTGTGTGTGTGTGTGTGCTTGTCTTTTGGAGCAGGCATGAGTGACAGGCATGAGTAAAGCCCATTAAGTTCTAATTTTAGGCCATCAGTTTAAATCTCTCATTGAAGGCAAAGACTGCCCCTCCCTCCATCTGTTCCCTGTAAATCCCAATAACTAATTTAAGTTACCATGGAGCTCTACAACATTCTCATAAAGCTTTATAGGCATTTCTGTGTTTTTGCAAAATTTATTTATAATAAAAGTAATAACTGATAGTGACATATAATGACATCTCGTGTATAACATCTCTGTGTATAACATCCAGGGTTATGTTATACACAGAATCACTCACACACACATTCACACACATACACAGTATACTGTAGACAGTTACAAAAAGGCTAAATCCCTTCTCTGTTTGTTAAAGATGTCGGGTCAACAATAATGAGTCTGTGCCAATTCTCTAGCTAGATATTCCCAGCTGCACTGCATCTGAGGCCCTCACTCACAGCTCTAACAGCACAAAGTTTAAATCTGTATTAGAAGCACCAGTGCATGAACAGGAATCTCAGTATGTACCTAAAGTATTTATCTAGATTTCCACACAAAATCAATAATTTACTGTGCTATTCAATTGTGAAGTCAATCTGGAAAGTTTAGCAGACATTATCCAGTTCTGCTGTAGCTGGAAGAAAAAAAATAGATATACCTAATAAATAAAATCTCTTTCTGAAGTTTCCATTTTTTTCACCTCTCAGATTAATCATTTTATTTAGTCAGTCATTTACTTCCCTATCTCATATTTAATTTCACTCCTAGCTTCTTTCAGGTGTTGGGTAGATTCTCTCCAATGGTCTCTGTAGTCATGATTTTTTAAAACATAGCCTGAGTCATGTTACAAATCCATGTAAAAACAAGAAATTCTGCAATGACGTTCACTTGGATATGTTGCTTATAATGAGAAAGGTATCATTTAGGAACAGTGTGTGAGAGAGACTCATTATCAAACCTCATTACACTCCAGTGACGCACAAAGCATCACTGTCTCTCCCTCTGTCCTGGGGGGTGGTTAAGTTGGGAAAGAGATGAGATTGAGGTGGAGAATTCTTGCCGAAGACATCCAAATCAGGAAAAGGTGTCAGCAGAGTCTGACCTGCAGAGCAAGGATCCCAAATGAAGCCAGCACCACCCAGATGAGCTGCAGCTCTATAATGAGCTTCATGCTCTCCAGAGAGGCCCTTCCCTATTAATGAATACAGCCCACTATAAAAAGAGCAAGGTACACTGGGGAGAAGGCTGGGAGGCCAAATCAAGCAGAGTGACTCTCATTTGGGATGAGAGAATGGTGGCATCAGCCTGTGCTACATGGAGGAAAGGTTGAAGGAGTGGAAAATGGGAGATACCAAGTTTAGGGTCATGGGAATGGAAAATAGAAAAAAGGAAACTCACATTTTGGTCTTGGTCTTACAGAAGCCCTAAAATGCCATTGATTCACACATTTTATTAACAATTTACCCTGATAATGAGTTCATTTTATTTTCTTCCCAGTTTTTTTTTTAAATGTCACTATTATGGAATAAGATAACAAAATCATGGTGTATATAATGTGCTTTTATGCTAGTCCTATTCTAAATTTGTGTTGAATGCTAATAAAAGGAATTGTGTTTTTTGTCAGTGACTTTAGGCTACTGTCTACCTTAATTTTTAGGAAATACATAAAAATAATGTTTTCTTCACTAAATGTTTAAACACGTTTTGGATTTGTTAACAGTTAGTCCAAGATAGTAATCAATCCAGGTATACATTTTAACCTTGTTGGTATCTCACTTCTCAAAAACACAAAGAGTCTTTGTGGTAAGAAAATAGAAAAACAAAAACTAAACTGATTTTTGGGAAAGACTGAAAAAGAGGAAGAGAAGAGAAGCTAATTACAGTAAACCTGAACAAACAAATATCCAGTTACATTAATATTATACTTCTATTGTAGAAAAATACTGTATGAATTACATACAGTAAGTACCTATGCTTTCTTTATAAATTAAACTATGCAGATTTATCCGTTGAGAAGCATTTCACTTGTCTTGCTTGTCAGAAACCTGGCATTTGGGTCACAGGCGTCTTCTCTCATCGTCCATGCCACAGGAGAGTGCTGGTGAGAAACGTTGGTCTTATACACAGCAATAGAAACATAAGACACAGGACACTTTACTCTGATGACTTTTATTATTGGGAACGAGAACAAAGTTGGCACTTTGCTGTGCCGAATGTGTGGACAAGTGAGAACCACACGCAGTCACAAACACACTCAAAGTTGCTGAGATGACACAATTGCACACAAACACCGGTGCACTCGTTCATTTGCCTGTTCGCTCGGATGACACAGCCTGGAGAGAACATTCAGCTTTTCCTCACCTCACTGTCTTTTAGTGCTGCCATGGGTGAGCTTCCATATCAGAGTAATTCAAATTAAATTCAAAATGAACCGCCCCACCTCCCACCCCAAAATAATCCATAAACATTATACAGTACTTCTATGATAGTAAAATATATATGGTACTTAATATAAGTTACGATGTTTTCTTTAGATAGACATAGCTCCCTGTATAAAAGAAGCATTGATGATTGATCAGTTGACGAGCGTCCTGCTTGTCAGAAACCTGGCATTTGGGTCACCAGCATCCTCTCTCCATTCACTCATACAGAAAGAAAGGATTTTGAGTGAGACAGGCTGATTGTGGACAGAGTACAGTCTACATTTGTGCTAATTCAGAAAAAGATCTATCATTTTGTAGCTTGTGAGTCCAACAGGTGCATTTAAGATGACTAAAATGTGCGAGGCCTTTTTCAGAGGCTGGTGAGTGAGTGTACTCATGCCTAAGCATGGCCAACCATCTTAAGGATATTATTTGGAGAGATACAGTACTAGACCTAAGTTTATACACACCTACTCAGAGCCGTTCTCATTACCAACACTATTTCACAGCTCAATAATAGTCATAACTATGAAATAACATGTTTGGAATTATGCAGTGAATAATGAAGCCAAATATAGTTCATATTTTAGGTACTTCAATGAGACACTCTTGGTATTTTGCCAACACATCTTCCTGAGATAGCTGCCAAGGATGCTTTTCCAATAGTCCTCATGAAGTTCCTATATATGCAAAAAAAAAAAAAAAAAAAAAATTTGGGGGGCAGATCAAATAGTCCAAATATTTTAAAAGAATTGCTAGATTTGAATATCTTGCATTTGTGGTTTTCATTTTAGAAGTAAATTCATACATAGGCAATTTATAATTAATATTTGTCTCAGAAACAGAAGACACCATTAGATTAAAATGGCTTTAAAATTCTGAAAAGCCCTATTTAGACAGTATTAGTTTCCCTGTGATAAAACTCTTCCATCCATATGACTATTAACATTAACTAACATGGGACAGGTTTGTTTCTAGCAGGTTTATTTTCCAATGAACCCTGATGTTTGTATCACGTATGGTGATTTGATTTCACTACTTAACCATGAAATAGTTTACAATCTACAAGCATTATATTGTGACATGCATATGAAGTAAGGCTTTAAACCTGACTGAAAGCTGTAGCTTTTATTATATTAATTATTGTATTAATATCAGCCTAAACATGTTCACACTTTTAATTGACTTTCTTTTCTCTTTTAATGGGCTCTCAGTGAAAACAATATGGAGCTGAAGTCCAAAGCATCCATTTAATGATTACCTGAAGTAATTCAGTGACGATCAAAGACATGTTTCAATGGAAGACGCAAAGTCTGAAAGGACTCCAAGTAGTGGAGCTATCCAACCAACCTTTAAAGGATGAGTGGAGAGTGTAAAAAAAAAAAAAAAAATTCCACAGTAGCATCTGTAATAGATCAAATTAGCTGATGCTGTCTGTGAATAGACTTCAAAACATACATTCAGTGAGGTGTGTCCAAACTTATGACTGGTCCTATACATGTGTTGGTCCAGTGAATCTACACAAACCCACATCTGACCCAAATGCTCTCACACAAATCTCCTGACCAATCAGAGGTGATACACATCATCACATATCCCTGTGGTGCAAAAAAAAAAAAAAGCCCATATTGTAAAGCCATAGCGAATATCAAGCAGTATTGCATATATATATATATATATATATATATATATATATATATATATATTTATTTATTTATTTATTTATATTTATTTATATATATATATATATATATATATATATATATATATATATATTTATATATATATATATATATATATATATGTGTGTGTGTGTGTGTGTGTGTGCGTGTAAGAGCAGCATTGCTACAGGATTGGGTCAGGGTCAGGGCCTCTGTGTGATGCTGTGTGTCACCTCTTACGTAACGAGAATACAGCTGTCTCAGAGAAACACACAAAATTCCTATGGAGCAGCGGCACACAGCCAGAACCATGCAAACGCACACTAGAGCAGAAAGTGCTGTTGATGCTGAAGGACTGATTTCATTCTGTACCTCAATAAAGAGGAAACTGACTTCCCCTGGATTTTTATTATTCTATGGTGACTTTCTCTCTCTCTCTCTTTCTCTCTCTCTGGTTTTCTGTGGAGATAACAATTCTATCTACATGTCTTAAAAAATACCCACTTTACTATATAGTGCACTAGTTAAGGAGGCTTACTATTATGTATATTATATTTTTTGTCCTGCTGAAACCCCACAATGCACTGCAGTATGTTAGTCTATTATAATAATACAATAGTACATGAAGAACGCCCATAATGTACTTCGCAGTTTATAGGGAATAAGGAGGTGGAGTGTGTGTATGTGTGTGTGTAGAATGTAGACTACTGTAAGGTGCAATGCAGTCATGGATCATGTTATAGATCTGTGCACTTTAGCCTCCTGCTCTATTTTGGTCATCAGTAAGTAGAAACACAGCTCATAAAGACACACACATGCTCTCATATACAGTACATCTTGCATACACACTGTCTCTGGCATGTCCCGGTCAGTTCCACTTTCTCACTTTTTCAGTTCCAGAGTTAGAAATCAATTTGTTTTGTCCTTTATTTTTTAAAATCCATTATAATTGTATATTGCTTATTTTTTTTAATGTATATTGTGTTGGTTAAAAGGCTGAAATATGGCTGCAGCAGAGACTCTGCCGTGAGTTATTCTCAGTGAGCAGCAAGCTGATTCTGTAGCTTTGGCATGACAAAGTCTTTAGATTTTTTTTAGATTCAGACTCAAGACTCCATCCTACTGCAGCATTCTGAACGCATGCGAGAGAGTAACAGAGAGCGAGCGGGAGATATGAGAGAAATCAATAATCGATAAAAAAGTATGACAAGAAAGTGCCATTATGTAGCTTATGTGTGTGTGTGTGTGTGTGTGTGTTGGTCTAAATGTGTACATCTGTCAGATTTATTTCTGGGCTTTGTGCTTTCTCTCTGCAGCACCCTTCTCCTCTCCTCCCAGCCCCATCAACTGCAGACCAGCAGAGCAAAGAGACTCTCTCACACAAGAGTGTGTGCATTTGCATGCACTTGTGTTTGTGCCATGTGAGGAAACTAACTTTTCTAAACGTCCAGCTGAGACTTGAACCTAGCCCATCCTGTCTCTGTAGCTGTTGGTTTTCTGTGCATTACAGAACAGTAACAGTGTCTTGAATCAATTCTCACATCCAGCATGTGAAAGATTTGTTACCTAAATAATTCGAAATAGTTTTGCAATTAGCCTGTAATTACGCACAATAACAATGCAGTGTATTGCAACGCAATGCATCATGCCAGTGCTTTTTCCTTCCTCACAAACTCCAGCAATGCAGAAAGAAGGAAGCAAAGAGAGGAAATAGCAAGAAAGGGAGGGTTACAGGGAAGAGCATAAGAGAATGAGTGTGAGAGAAGTGGGGCGGGAGAGAGAAGGGAGACAGCAAAAATCCCTGTACACTCTAACTTTGTTTATTTGTAACCAGCTGTAGATGTAAATTTAATACTGCCAATGTTAATTCAGTACTGTAGACTGGGGAGTTTGCAGTGCAGCTGCAAGGAAGAGAAGAGAAGAGAAGAGAAGAGAAGAGAAGAAATCCTCAGTACTGGTGTTTAATACAGCACTGCTGCATGCATGGTATAATGGGGAGTGATGAACACCCCCTAATTGGTTCAGTAGCACTAACAGAGATACTGTCAGTGTACTAACTCAGACATTCTCGATCGTGTCCTTGGGTGCCCCCCATCTAGAACACATTTTAATTCAGTTTCAGCACCAAACACACTTATGCCAGATAATGAAGTCTGCAGAATGTCAGTTATGTGGCTCAGGTGTGTCAGGATGTGGGACACCAAAAATTATGTATTGGCTGGAGCTCCCTGGGGAGTAAACTCAAAGCCCGTGTTAGTTATCTTGCTGCAGTGTGTGTGTGTGTGTGATTTCTTTGACACAGGCCACCCTTTTTGCATTATCAGTCATGGTTTACCTCTTCTAATTGCACTCGCACTCTTATCTCACACACACCTGTGTGGTTGGCAAACATTTGGCTGAAGTGCAAAAAGAAATGATCATAGAAGTTCGGCTTCAGTGGTGTTGCTGGTCTGCTGTTGTTATTTTGAACCTGATTGTTGATAACATACAATGCCCTCTACTCTATCGGCTAGACAACTACACATTCATATCCATAGAAAAGTAGAATTGTTCTAACCCCCTCCCTCTGTGTGCTTTTGAAAGGGCAGTAAGATGGACATGGATAATGACTTTTAGAGGTCAAAGTAGCCAGTAGCCACGCACACTCACACACACACACACACACACACACATACACACGCCCATCCTATAAATCACATCATGTACTGGATATGTGCTTTTTTAATACCATATTTCACTACATACCTCAGTGTCCTAACAGTTCCTTTGCACACAAACAGCTCTGTACACATACTGCTCAAATACTCATAACCCCTCCTCTCCTTCAACCCTCAGTTTTATTACACCGTCTCTCCTGAGAGGCGTTAACACTTCTGAGCGTGCTCAGAACCCCAGCATGGTTGATATCACTACACTTCTTTGTGTCCTGAAACCTGAAACTCTCCCCAGTTAGCTGTAAAGGAGAAGTAGATGAGAAGAAAGGAGAGAGAACTGGATGATATGATGACAAGTCTGTATCGGTGACAAAAAGAGATACGGGATGTCTGTGCTTAACAAAGCACTCAATCACGTGCACACTCATTGTCTGACCCCCCAAGCTAAGATTTGAAAAGAAGTGGGGCTGGATATGAAGTAACAGGTGGGAGGTGGGAGGTGGGGGGTGGGGGGGTATGTTATGGAAAGAAGGGATCATAGAAGTATGCCTAATCAGATAAATGTTAAAGAGAAGCTCAGGCCCAAAATGGTACATGGAGCTAAGCTCTTAAAACCAGTGCAGACAGATTTAGCAGCTCGCAAACAAACAGGGCCTCACAATGACAACCCAGCTCCCACACTTTCTTTCCAAGCAGGAAGAAGAGAGAATAAAAGGAGAGAAAGAAGTGGACATACATGGTTGGAGGCTTTAGCACTGCCTGTGAGTATCATAGAAGGTTGAGTTCTGTGTTCAAACTACATGTTTTGCCTCAACCACTAGCATGTATTTTACATATAAACGCATCTTTGCGTTCACCCAAGCAAGCAACAAGCCTCTCACATTGCTCCTAGTGCACATGTAGTGACCACAAGTGTAAAGTTCTGATCAGAGATAGTAGTAGCCACATGTCTTATACAGTCTGATGTATAATTCCTATGCATAATAACTATATTACTTGTGTTTAATATGTATTTTAATATTGTAGGAAAATCCAGGAAAGTGTAAGTTTTCCTTCCATTTTTGCGCACCAAACACCACTGAGTGAGAAATAAATGCAGTTTGGAATTGACGTTGAGAGAAAAAGACATTGGAGACATTGGGGCCGAGGTACAGTTGAGTGCAAAATTTGCAGCACCCATGGATCTTGAATTTAAATATGAAAAATGTACATCTATTTTACAATTCATGTAAAAGTGAACAGAATTCCAAATTTTAAAAATAAATCAAATGTAGATGTGTCCTGCAACAAGACAACAACCTGAACCACAGAGCACAGAGAGTATTGTCATGACCCTCTCTGTCTCCAGATTTGATTTAGAGAAGGCATGACATGATGCATGACATGAAAGGATACAAAAATTGTTCAATGCATGCATGAAAAGGTTAGGGAACATTCATTCATTCATTCATTCATTCACCCTGTATGATGCAGCAGTCCATCGCAGGGCAAAATGCACACACACATTAATACACTCATTCACACCTATGGGTAATTTATGCTGTATGAGACTTACTTCAGAAGTGGGAAGTCAGAACTTGGAATTATTTTTGACCTCTGTGCGTTCGAGTTACAAAGTGGTTAAAAATAAATAAATAAATAAAAATGTGGATACCTCCATGTTTGTGTTTTCTCTCTCTCTTTTCTTTAGTAATGAGCTAGCCAGCTAACTGTGATGAGTTATGTATATTTTCTCCTCAAAACAGCGAACTGGACAGTCAATGTTACAGATTTAAGAAGCTAATATATTTGGATGTTTATCTAAAGCAAATAATTATATATACAGAATAAGTTATTCAAAAATAAGAGATGCTACTCTATTTTTACTGTTCATGCTGTGAGCAGCCATGTTCAGTTGATGTCATTTGCTGAACTCAGGATTGAGGAGACTGTCCAGAGTTCCCGAATTGAGGGGGGCACGTTTTTCTTTGGTTTTTCCTAGTCGGAGGCCGGAAATTTTGTTACAACCTTTAGTCAAATGCAGCATTAGAGCCTCGTAGAATGCGAAACTCCACACAGACTGTAACCTGAGCTCAGGATCGAACTGGGACCTGTTAGACAGCAACGCTACCCACTGCACTGCCGTGCCACCGGGAACATTCATGAAGATTAAATTTAGTTTTTCTTGTTTATTTTGTCCTAAGTGAATACAAACTTCTGCACTCGACTGTAAATTAATCAGTGTGTACATAGCTTAGGGCTGAGTCTTGCCAAAGCCACAGCATGCTGACGTGCTTTCGCAATTTCCTCATCTATTATTGCACACACACACATACACAGCTATAGCCACAGAGTCATACATGGGCACTCACACACACACTATTGCCATCAGGGTGACCTATGCAGGTATGCTCATGCTGCACTGGTTTCACTATGTGTAAGGCTTAGGGGTATAGTGCATACAAACTTGCTTGCTTAGTGTGTCCTGACTGATCCAGTCAATCAAACAATCATATGACTGATCATCCCACCCCCCTGGGTACCCCCCCCCAGCAGGTTAGATTTACAGATTATCTAGTGTACTACTTCTTTTTTCCCTGTTCCTTTGTGGATGAGTCATTCATATCAGCCCTCATTCCCTTGCTCAGCTCATTGACCTGACAGAGGGACAGTCAGCCTGCCCTGTGATTCACTCCATCCCATCTCATTAAATCACTCTCTAAGCAAGAAGTGTGTAGGAGAATGTGAATGTATAAGAGCATTATTAACGTGTCATTAACTCAGTCCAGATGTCAGAGATCAGTGACCTGTATATGCTGTGACCCTCTTTCTCAGGCCTAGTCCACACTAACACTGCTAAATTTGAAAATGCATCTTTCCTTATCTATTTTGCCTTTCCAGCCACACTGAAAACAGCATTTTTGACCACCGGGAATGCACTGATGTGTGACTGCCACATGATGTCCACAATTCCAAGATGGTGGAACTTACTGAGATGCTGTTTTTTGTATTAGGTAATTTAATTTCATGTTTGACTGCTTTGTATCGTATACAAGCGAGGCTGGGGCATTCATGTCAAAACAAATGAAAATGTTGGAAATGATGTAAAGGTCACTGGCCAGAAACCCACTGTACATGTGCATCATGTCATTTTCATCATCTTTTTTCACATTTCATTTTGGAATGATAAGCTTTTTGGAAATGGACTGAAAATGCTGGTGTGGCCAAAAAAAAAAAAAACCAATCAAAAACAGTGTTAGTGGGGACTAGGTCTCATTCTCTGTCTCACTCTGCCTGAGTTTTTCCTATTCAGCCAGGCTGGGACCTGTTCAAGCCCCTTACAGCTCTGTGATCATGTTTATATGCACACATGCACACAGTGTCCAGGTTCAAGTCTATTATTACTAGTTATAAGCCCACAGACCCAAAGACTCTTTAAACTATTTGGAATAGGTGATGAACCCAATTTGATCCTCTGGGGAAAAAATGCACTCTTTGTCGCTTTTTCCCTTTCTTTTTTCCTCTTTCCAGAACAACAAATCTGACAAATTCAGAGAGTGCACTCAAGTCACTTTTATCATTAAAAATGCCATACTCCATCTCGTTAATATGTGGTCAGTATCCCTTCTGCCGTCTCTCTTATTAATCCTCTTGTTATGTGTCATCGGGGGTAGCGGTGGTCACTGTCGTCCTTGTCCAACCCCCCCAATCACACCTGCATGCTGGGCTTGCTCAGGTCCCCGTTGCCATGGCTACTCCCAGGGTTGCGGATGGGCATGTTCTCATCATCCTCATCGTCCAACTCCTCGCTCTTCCTCTTGCTGTAGCGCTCATAGAGCACCATGAGCACACCCATCACCCAGGCTGAAACGGTGCCTGCTGAGAAGATTACGAAGCCAATGGCGATGAAGAACAGGTAGTCCCAGTAGCCTAGGCCCTGGTGGCATTCAGAGCGCAGCTGCATGCCCACCTCTGACAGGCGACGACCACGCATCTCCACCGGACTCTGGCACACCGTTTGACCTTCATCTAGAAGAAAGGTCATAAAGAAAGGATCAATATTTTGAGCATGTAAAAGGATACGTGTACTAAAATGTGCACTTGAATAAATTAAAAGGTGCAGGTGTTAAAAAAAAAAAAAAAAAGAACTTGTGTCCATGTGACAATATATTAAATAAATTTTAATAATTTTTTGGAAATGAAATTGTGGAACTTTGCACAAATGCACAAAAACTTTGCACAAATGATTTTCAATGATTTTCAATTTTAAAACCGGTAGGCAAGTCAGCTAACCCTAACCCTAGCTGACTTGCTGGTCAGTTCATTTGTTAACATTGTTTTACAAGGTAAATTTTTTTTTACCTTCCCAGGAAGAAATGATGGACATGTGGGTCTGAAGGCAGGGACTTCTGTCTTGGTGTGACTAATTTCTTAATATCTGCTTTTTAGAATAAAATCTCTGGTATCCACTTAAGAGATAAGAGACAAGAGAAACCATGTGCACAACTTTGTTTTTGTAAGTGTGAACAAACTCTGAGATGCTTTTCTCATGCTGCCAGACATTACTTATATTGCTACTAAACAGATTATAGAGTCTATTTGCCTCTTAATGCATTTCTGCTCAATTTTTCTCCTTTTTCTTCCCTACACCCACCCACACGCATACACGCACACACACACACACACACACACACACACACACACACACACACTAAAGCCCTGTACCCCTGCCACAGAGGAGGATACAGGTCAGCAACCATCATCCCTATCTCAGAGCCAGAGCACAGCCCAGCAGTAGCCTGTCAGCTCTACATTGCACTTTGACAGAAAGATCCAGCACACACACGCACACACACACACACACACACACACACACACATTAATAGGCACTTTTCTTTTTTCTCTATTTTTCTCATAGACATTAATGGATGATCTGCTCTGGTGATGACAGGGCCATCTCCTTGATGTATTACTACAATAAATTGTGCTAATCAAATGACACTCACTTTGCAATAAAGCATAAAGAAATGAGAGAAAGAGAGAGGGACATTGCCAGTGAGACAGAGAGATGTGGCTGATGAATAATCTATGGGTCACACTGTCTGGCCAGCCTTGGGGCTGAGGTAAGACTGTTATATGGGAATCATGTCTGAGGCTTTCTGCACCCTGCCACTGCAGCAAATCGAACACAGTTTCTAAACACAGTTCTGATATTGCATTTTAATGTAATCTAAAAATAGATTAGACAAACCTGCAGCACTGAGGGCTAGTCAAGCCCTGGTGAATGTTCAGATTGCATTACACAATAAAGTGGATATATACCTTGAACATAATTATTACACTGTAATATTTTTATATAGCAAAGTAAAATGTGTGAACATGTAATTTTATCCAAAGAAAGTTCAGCTTTGGCCCCAGTTTAATGTGGGATTCAATATGAAGTGCAGGATAGTGCACTTAGTTAAGATTAAATGCCAGGGTCATTATTTACAGTCCCCTCTGAGAGTATTGGAACAGCAAGGCCAATTCTTTTGTTTTTGCTATACACATTTGGAAACATTTGGGTTTAAACCAAACATTAAACATGTTCTACAAACCATTTTAGGTAAGCAAAAGTATTGGAACAGATAGTCTTAAAGGAAATTAAAGTAAATAACACTTAATATTTGGTTGTATATCCCTTGCTTACAATAACTGCATCAAGCTGATATCACCAAACGGTTGCTTTCTTCTTTTGTGATGCTTTTCCAGGCTTGTACCACAGCTTCTTTCAGGTGTTGTTTGTTTTAGGGGGTTTCTCCCTTCAGTCTCCTCTTTAGGAGGTGAAACGCTGCTCAATTGGGTTAGGGTCTGGTGATTAACTTGGCCAGTCTAAAACCTTCCACTTTTTCCCCCAATGAAGTCCTTTCTTGTGACAGTGTGACAGTGTGTTGGATCATTGTCTTGCTGCATGATGATGATCCTCCCAATTAGATTGGATGCATTTCTCTGTAAATTGGCAGACAGAATGTTTCTGTAGACTTCTGAATTCATTCTGATGCTATCAACATGAGTTACATCATCAATCAAGATTAGTGAGCCAGTTCCAGAAGCAGCCATGCAAGCCCAAGCTATGACACTACCTCCATCATGCTTGTATGTTTTGGATCATGAGCAGATCCTTTCTTTCTCCAGACTTTGGCATTTCCATCACTTTGGTAGAGGTTAATCTTGTTCCAGAACTTATCTGGATCATGTCTGTATGTCTGTTATCTCTGTCTCTGAATTCCAATCTGGCCTTCTGATTCTTACTGCTGATGAGTGGTTTGCATCTTGTGGTATGGCCTCTATATTTCTGCTCTCGCAGACTCCTTCGACCGACGGATTGTGATACCTTCACTCCTGCTCTGTGGAGGTTGGTGATGTCACTGACTGCTGTTATTGGGTTTTTCTTCACAGCTCTCAGAATGTTTCTGTCATCAACTGCTGTTGTTTTCCTTGGTTGACCTGTTTGATGTCTGGTTGTTAGTATACCAGTGGTTTCTTTCTTTTTCAAGACATTCCAAATTCCATCCCTCTTTTCTCAGCTTCAAAATGGCTTGCTTTACTCCCATAGACAGCTCTCTGGTCTTCATTTTGGTTTATCCTTTTTAACAAGAAGTGCAGTCTTCACAGACAAAACCCAGGGCTCAAACCAAGAGTAGACATTCAGGGCTATTAGTTGTTTAAACAATCAATCTAACAGGGCACACCTGGGCAATATTTCTAATAGTTCCAATATTTTTCATCACTTGAATAATGGGTGGGTTCAAACAAAAGGTGCCATGTTCTAAGTTGTTTAACACACATAGATAAATATGAGGAAATCTCTTCTCATATTCATCTTTTCATCTCATGTCTTCACTGTATAGTAAAAACAAAAGAATTGGCCTTGTCATTACAATACTTTTGGAGGGGACTATATATATCTATTTGCTGATTGATTTTACACACTTTTAGTCTATTAGACCTTTAGTCTACACTCACCATCCAATTAGTAACACCTGTACACATGCACATTCATGCAGCTATCTAATCAGCCAGTTATGTGGCAGCAGCACAATGCATAAAATCATGCAGATTCAGGTCAAGAGCTTCAGTTAATATTCACATCAAACATCAGAATGAAGAAAAAGTGTGATCTCTGTGACTTTGATCGTGGGTGGAAACACTTTGTTGATAAGAGAGGTCAGAGGAAAATGGC
Source organism: Pangasianodon gigas (assembly GCA_022758105.1). Classification (NCBI taxonomy): domain Eukaryota; kingdom Metazoa; phylum Chordata; class Actinopteri; order Siluriformes; family Pangasiidae; genus Pangasianodon; species Pangasianodon gigas. Next base: position 3,992,862 of record CM040472.1, on the reverse strand, counting down.
CAGATTGGTTCGTGCTACCAGGAAGGATATAGTAACTCATATAATCACTTTTTACAACTGCGGTGAGCAGAAAAGCATCTCAGCATGCACAAAACATCAAACCTTGACGTGGATGGATTACAACAGAAGAAGACCACATCAGGTTCCACTACTGTCAGCCAAGAACAAGAATCTGAGGCTATCATGGGCACAGTCTCACCCAAATTGGACAGTTGAAGATTGGGGGGGAATCACCTGGGCTTTTTCCAGTCTTCAACTGTCCAGTTTGTGCCCATGATAGCTTCAGATTCTTGTGCTGCTGCCACATGATTGGCTGATTACATAACTGCATAAATGTGCAGGTGTTCCTAATAAATTGGACAGTAAGTGTATGTTATCGATTTGTTATTCTTATGAAGATTTTATTTCTTTTGTCTTTTTCTAATTGATTTATTTCTTTTTATTTCTTTTTGAATCAACTGTATGTGACTGAATGAGTTGATTGGACTTGCATAATGCAGCTATGATGATTCTGAGGAAAATTTCCCAATAATACAAGTATATCTCATCATCTCTCATCTCATCTCATCTATTCACTTTTAATTCACTATTTATTTGAACTGTTAGGAGAGGCTTTTTGAATTAGAAGTTTATACTCAGCACGTTTCAAAGATATAGTGCTGATATATCCATAGCACATCCGTTATAGGTGTCCATAGATGCCGTCTGTGGGGAGGGGCATTTGGTCATTGATACCCCCACCCAAAATCTAAAGCTGGGGGGGCAAAGCCCACCAATCCCAAGCAAATATTATGACATTAATTAATATAATACCCTTTAAGTTATTTAAATTCTCCACTTCATCTTGAATCGATGACTGAGGCACTTAATTCAGAGTTTAAATGGCTTGTTTTTATAGTAATACTGCAGTCTAATATACTATAATACTATGTATAAACTACTGGTACTATTCTTGGCTCACCTACACAGGCAACTACAATCTCTATCATCAATTTATATAAACCTTGGTATATCAAGGTATATAGACAATTTATATAGACCTTGATGACCCTTTGACCACCTTTCATGTGTATAAGTTAATGTCCACTCACTCCAGGAGACTACAAGATGTTTTTTACAGCCAGCTTTAGGAGCAGGCTGACTTTTAGGGGCTTGGTAGAGTATTAATTATTTGTCATGTCAACACCGAAATCAGTGTCAAACTACAATTACCAGAGTACAGCGCAGCCTACAAACATGGCCGCCGAAGACTACAACTCACAGCCATTACAGACTCTCTCACGTTCACGTTCACCTGATTACTGATCACACACCTGGACTCAATCACAAGCCACAGTACTTAAGGACTCTCACTCCACTCCCTCACTGCGAAGTATATGTTCTGTGTTTCTATACCAGTCTATACCAAGCCGTTGTTTATTGACTGGCTTTCTGGGTTTTTGATCTGGTTTCTGGTTTTCTCGTCTTGCTCTTGCCTACCCTAGTTCATGTTGTTTCTTGATCTCCTGACCCTTGCCTGGACTTTGACATTGCTCCTGGATTACGTCTTTGTTTTGTTTGCTAATTCTAATAAAGCTCTGTATACCTGCACCTGCTTCCATATCTGCCGTTGTGATGCTATTACTATAATATCCCAAAGGTTCAAGCCCAAGGCTTGTGTGAACTCCCTTACCAAACTATGAAAGGGGAGAAATTCATATCCCCTCTTTCAGACTGCTCCACTTGTTCTGTGCCAGCATCAGTGCACTGATTTGGATGCACATTTTACACTGGTGAGGTTTCAGATTATTAGACTGCATGCCTACATGCATGAGGCGAGGTTAAGGGCGAGGTTTAGGGCTGAATCGTATATGAGGGACATGTGGGGTAAAAGCACTGGCAGTGAATATGGTTCTCAGTAGTGGGAGGTTTGACATCACTGAGCTCAGAAACACAGCAGGAAGCAGACACAAAGAGATTGGGAGATCACTGAAGGTGACCCTCAGCAGCATGATCAGTTAGGCTCTCTCTCACCCTGTCTCTTACCACCTCCCATCTTTTTTTAACACAAACACACAGAGAAAGAGAAAGAGAGAGAGAGAGAGAGAGAGAGAGAGAGAGGTTAGAAAAAAAGGGGGAAGGATAATTCAGTAAGGAATTGGGAGTTTCTGTTCTTGCATACCAATCCTAATGTAACATTCCTAAACCAGTTCTAAACCAGTATGTCCACACACTCAGATTTTGGAATTTCACTATTGCTATGAAATAGATAATAATTTACCGGGGATTGATATTATCTAAATAATAACTAAAGTCCAAATGCAATGTTACATGTTGTCAAATTTTCTGTTTTAAAATAAATAGACATGCTAACTGGTTAAGTGCCCATCCCTGGTCTGGCACTTAGCTAGCATATCTACTGTCCCTGTCAAACGATTTCATGACCAATTAAATGTCGGTGCATGATATAAAAAATTCAAAAATAATAAGATGTGCTGGATCAATTGCTTTTATTTTCAATAAAAGGGTAGAAGCCATCTTGTTAAATTAAACAAATTTTGCAGCAATATATTGAAAATATAAAAATATACTACACTCTTAATAGATGTTTATTTCAATGCTTGCCATTTTCTCATTCATATAAGTATTATCATATTAATCCTTTCTTTTTTCCTTGACAGCAAAGGAAAAACTCTATTTCCTTCTTCATTCCACATTTTCTATCCCTGATTTTTGTCAGATTAAAGGCAGCTGCTGTTGTTTAAGGCGATGGTCTATTTGCTATTTAAAAACACCATCTCGGACACTTCTAGTCAAGAAAAATCTGGTAATCCTGGAGGCATAAACTACACCCAGGTAATTTGAATAATCTGAAAAGCACACCCAAAAAATTTACTTAAGCAGGCGTGTAACCCATCTCAGAATACTTGCAACTTTCCTAACATAAATATTGACATAAATCTTGGATTTAAATCTGAATATGTCCCATAATGTGTACTATACTTTCCTACTCATATGTTAGTAGTTGAGTAGTATGCATAGTATGCCATTCTGAACACAGATACATGTCTACTTTATACTTTTAAGAGAACAATTTTTCATGAAACCTATCTACCATTAAAGTTTAACATAATGGTAATTATAAGCAATGACATAAGAAATATATTTAATCATTTGGCAGACAATTTTACCCAAAAGGAGTTAAAATTGAACTGAGGAGTTGAAGGTTAAGGTCCTTGCTCAAAGTATTAACCTGCCAATCAGCTGCCCAGAGCCTTAACCGCCAAACTACCATTGCCCATATGCATTATTAGGAACATTTCGTTTTGAAACTAAATATTTCATTCATTCATTCACTCACTTTATCCTGGTCAGAATCATATCTAGTGGCAATTTAGGGTAGCCAGTCCACTTACTGGTATGTTTATGAGAGGTAGGAGGAAACTAGAAAACCTGGAGGAAACCGATGCACACAGAGGGTGAACATAGTGTCTTTAAAAACGAAAACAAAAAAACAACTCTTACAAGGCTTTTCTCCCATATTTTACTACATTAACATCATCAAACCTGATCTCAAAACTAAAGTACAGTGTAAAGTGCTTTTCAGTGCACTACACACACAAATGCAGGATTCAACAAGCTTCAAGTGTTTCATCTGCATCACTATCTCTCTCTCTCTCTCTCTCTCTCTCTCACACACACACACACACACACCACTCAACAACCCACACACCATCTACTTCCCGAGGACACAATATAACCAAAAGAAACATGGCCACTATAATGTGATGTTGCATATCACATTATTACAAAGCAGCCTACATCACATGCAGCAATAAAGTAACTTAGACAATACTCAAAATTAAATTTATGCTCAAGCTCCCACCAAGCAGTCCGACTACCACAGCTGCAAAATTATCTGCCAATACCATTCTATTTGGAGAGGTAACTTGTAAGAAATCTATGAAACAGTGCTGATGAAAGACAAATATTTTTAAACTGACACTGGAAATTAGCAATGTACAAAACTTTGTTTAAGATTCAGCAACATGTCAGCTTCATTTGGACAGATAGAAGCATGTTTCAGGTACAAAACCAAAAATGGACAAGGTAGTCAAGACGTAATGTTCCACTCATTACGATTCAGGATGTGTGAACCCCGGATAGAGATGGAAACTATTTTGGTAAACACCAAACATTTTGGTACACACTCTGTCCATATCCTGATGCAAATAGATAAACTCTGGGTTACTGATCAGAAGGTCAGGGGTTCAAGCCCGGCACTGCCAAGCTGCCACTGTTGGGCCCTTGAGCAAGGCCCTTCACCCCTTTGCTCCAGGGGCACTGTATCATGGCTGACCCTGTGCTCTGACCCCAACTTCCTAACAAGCTGAAATACGTGAAAAAAGAATTTCACTGTGTTGTAAATGTATATGTGAAAAATAAAGGCATCTTCTTCTTCAGAAGGTGTACGGATTTTAGCGTGACGTCCTGCTTGGATTCTTTAGCATCTGAAATTAAGAATTCACAGTGTGGGGTTGCTTCCGGCTATGCTGGTATTAACCTCAACATTAATGCCAACACTCCTGTGAGGTATGGCACCTTAAAATGACCAGTCAGCTTACCTGTGCACTGCCCAAGCCAGCAGATTCGTGAAAACCAAAACTGTGAGAGAGCAATCACCATGTGTGAAAACCCCTGCTCATAAATATTCCCTCACACCCACATAAAATTCTTATTTTGGCTCATATTTTCAGGTAAACAGCATATTTTTTTTTCAATAACAAGCTTTACAGTGTGTCAGTGTTGAATTGAAACCCTTTATTTAAACCTACATTGTCTAGGATATTAAAAATGAAAAAAATAAAACTGTACAATAAGATGTTCCTGCGGTGCTGAGTCATCCTGACAATCATATAATAATAAATCAGACTCAGCACTGTGTCGGGGTGTTGGGTCTGTGATGAGGTGTCCGGGTGTTCCTCTCCTTTCTTCCTCAAGTCATCTCAAGTGGCTTTTCCTTGCCACTGTCGCCTCCAGCTTCTTCGTTAGGGAACTAAATATATCTGTACATCAGGATTTCTTTAAAGCTGCTTTGTGGTAATATCTATTGTTAAAAGTGTTACGCAAATAAAAGTGAATTGAACTGAATTGATTCATCTGACATTCCCGGAGATGCTCAGAGTTTCAGGGTAAACCACTGCATTTTCCCTTCAACCAGAACTTATGTTTCAGCTAGCTAGCTGCTGTTATGTGAACAGTTTGTTCTGTAGGTTATCTGCTGTTTCTGATACCACAGAATTTGCATATTTACCCCGCAGCAGGTTGGCAATGCTCAGGCACTGCTGCTGGATCAGGCAGACACAGTAAGAGATAACCAGCTGACGGTAGCTAAAAGACCTTGTTGATCTTGTGCGTTTTTTGCTGTTTCATCTGGTACTCTGCATACAACCATAATAAACAGTCTGTCATTGCACTATTTCTGTCATTGCTATTTAGGTATACTACTTACTATAATACTATACTATAAAAAAGTGTGCTTTTTGTGGGTTGGGACACAATGTTTAATTCTGAATGTGTGCGTGAAATTAACGCACGCACTGGAGGAAGAACACAGCACAACGTACATTATGAAATGTTCCTCAAGTAGCTTGCAGTAACATTTGTTTTTACCTGAGAGGGCAAAATTCCAACATTTTATATCTTGTAGGTTTAAGATCGCCATTTAACATTACAATACTTAAATTGCTCATACACTCCACTATGCTACAGAAAAAAAAATTAATAGCCATGACTTGTGTTACATACTGTACTACAATTGTAGTCTGCTGTTTTTCTTTTCTCCTTCTTTGGTGTGAAATATTTCCACACAGTTGATATGACAGCAACTCCCACACATGCTAAATAGCTAGCTACTCGCAGCTGTTTTTGTCACTTAGTGACTGTTTTTTATTGTGCGACCTACTTTATGTTGCGACTGTTGTTAATTGTTTCTTTAATTTTTCATTATTTTCATATTGTCTCGATACTGAATATTGTATCAGTGCCATTTCTGCTGAACAAAATTCTGCTGAACAAAAATCACTGTCTTAAAAACCACCTCATGAGTGCCACAGCAAGCATGTTCTTCTTCTACCAGTTCTCATAGACATTGTGTGATGGAGAGAACAAGCTGGCTTTTAGACTGATTTTGCTAAAATGAGGCTAAAGTGTACTCTCAAGTATATTGTCATTAACAGATATATGGATAGCATACTAATATCTTCAAAGTATAGTTCACAGTAAACTATAAAATGTCATAAGTTACCAGTCTAGAAGAAAGTACACAAGTAGTACACTGATTACGATGGCACTTTAGGGCCATAGTCTTAAAAATAATAATACAAGATTTCAAGAACAATGTCATAATATTTTGAGAATAAAGTTGTAATATTTCAAGTTAATAAAAAAGGTCTGATAGTATATATGATATTTCGAGAATAAATTGTAATATTTTGAGAAAAATTTCATAATACTGTGAGGAAAACAGTCACAATATTTTGAGAATAAATCATAATACTATGACAAAATTTATCCATCGATAGCCTTGAAGGTGACCACAGCCTGCAATTTCTTCTTCAACAAAAGACACAATTTACTTTTAAGTTCTAATACTAATAGTAAACTCATGTGCCAGAAGATTAAGTATTTCTTTACTTGTAAAGTATTTCAAATAAATATAAGACTGCATGCATGCACCACATAATATTATAACTTATAACTATTCTCAAAATATTGCGACTAGTTTCTCATAATATTATGATTTTTTTCTCTATATATTATAACTTTATTCTTGAAACCATGTATTTTTATTTTTTAAACAGTGGCCCTAAAATGGCTTTGTACAAAGCTAGTATATAAGGTAGTGAATTTTAGTTACTGTGATATGGACTGGGAACAATAATCAACAAGAAATTTACTTTAAAGTGGTTCCCTACATTTGCCCAAAATAACACAAATGAACGTGAAATAATAATAAATAAATACAAATAATAAATAAATTACATTTACACATCTGTAATATATTATTGAGCTACAAGAACACTATCCCACTGTCCTTGTGGATGGCTGTGCAGAAATGAAAAGTAAAATAAGATTTAAACCAAACAGGGAGGGAGTCTGCAGTTCTCCATTATAATACAAATATTATATTTCATTGGAAAGCATGATTGTAAAAGTTGCCCAGAGGGCATTCTGACTGCACCCACAATCAGCATAGGCTAAATCTGGCCCTGAACACCATGACAGTTAACATTTCTAACATGCACCATGTTTGTTGTTCCCTACATTTTTTGTGCTTCGTGCTTCAACTAATAATTTGACACAGAAAGTTTCGACCACACAGTTTCTACTCTGTCCTGCAAGGGCTCACTTTATAATTCACCAGTGTTAAATGTCACCTGCTTTCACATAAACAACAGAAATCAAGATGATGGTGAATCAAGATACTCAGCTCATTTTTTTTTTTTTTTTGCTTTAATTGTTTCCTTCATAAAGCATTTACTTGATTAATTGTTAAGCAATTTTTCTGCTGCTAAATGATTTTAATACAGGGCTCGATTAGACTTCATGAGGTAGCACTGGTGAATGCTAAGTGTTTGAGGCACCGATATACAGCATACACATGCTGGTCATTTCTAACCACCCAAATTGTTCCTTAAGTAGATTTTTTTTCTGAGAGACAAAGAAAACTGGGGGATTCTAGACAAACACAAACCATATCTAAACAAAGCCTGTCATAAATGAATGCTTATCATTCCTTAGCCTTATTTAGCTAACTTGTGTATCTTGAGTACCTGCTTTCTTAATACTGCTCTCCCCGTTATCATAATCACCAGAGGCTGTTTTGGAATTGGAAAGTTCATTTATTTTTGAACACATTGCTGCATCTGCCAGTAAAGCTTTTCTTTTCTTTTCTCATGCTTTCCCCACACCGCCTTTCCACTTGCTCTCCATTGTTATCTAGTCCACATACAGTCTACATACAAGTTTTTTTTCATAATGCTTCAGTACCTTCCAGCATCTTTAATGTACTGAAAAAAAAAATTCAGTCTGCCTCACAGTTTCATCTGCTGTAAGTTTAATCTGTACTTTAAGTAGGTCAATGTTTACTGCCATATTAATAGCATCAACTTTTAAAGTACAATGTAACACCACCACCAGGGCCATATTGGGCGGGATGTTGGGTTTGGCTGCTTGGCTACACCCCCTGAAATTTTCCCTAACCCTTGCCTCTGTACTTTTTTAAAAAAATTTTTTTTACATTTTTCCACCAAGTACGTTAATTTCACATGGTATAATACAAATATAATATTATCTACCTATCTATCTATCTATCTATATATATATATATAGATATATATAGATATATATAGATATATATATAGATATTTATGCACCCACAATCAACACAGGGTAAATCCCACCCTAAAAACCACGATTATTAACATTTCTAATGCACACCATGCTTGTTGTCAGTAAAATTAGAGCTAATCCAGCTGGAATGGGTTTGGGGCTACATTACTCACTGCTGGCATGAATCGTACTCTGTAACCTAATTAGAACCATGACGAGTTGTAAATAGCTCATTATGTATAAGCTTGATATTCTTCATGTTCTAAACAGAGCAGTGCATATCTCCCTCTCAGAACCACATTCACACAGAGACAGACAGTCACAACAAGCAACAAACAAAGCAAGTGTAGTCTACTTCATCCATCCTCCTTCATCCACAGAACACAGTCCACAGATGGCTCACTGTCTAAGAAAAGCCCAGCACTACATCAGATCTGACAGATTTCTCTCTTTTTTCTTTCTTTCTGTTTTCTTTCCTACACCACAACACCTGCTACTAGAATAATCTAACATCTGACATCAATCCTAATTAGCCTGCAAACCACGTGCTGCTGTAGTTCCTCAGTAACCATATTTTAATTTTCTGTTACTAGTATATCTCAGCAGTTTCATTTCACAAAGAAGCTTGTCACAATATGGGATTTTGAAGCACTGACAGACTTATATAATCCCACCTGGGCAGTTTAGTGGATTTCCACATGACTCAGTAAAAGCCGTGTCTAATAATGCTGTTGGGCAACATTGAACCTTGCTTCCATTTCAGGCTAAAACATTATAACAGGGAATACAACAGAACACAAAAAGCACTGCAGTCTCCTTCCTTTTTTCGATTACTTGGAACAATAAATTCTCTTTACAAATTAAACTACTCCTTTGTGCTTTGCAGCTGTTAAAAAACAACTGTGCAAGCAGAAATGTTAAATTACTCTTGGTGTGAATAGGGTAATCAACCCTGTAAACGAGTCTTTCCCCGTTCAGCTTAAATTCTGTAATCCCCCGAGTGAATAAGTGTCAGATGATTTAGGAAGCTGTTGTGTTTTCAGAATAGTACACACACATATACACACACACATACACACGTACACACACACAGAGTGAAGCAGCCTAGGGGCTTGTATCAATACTGCTGAGTTGGCAGTAGAGTGACTGCTCCATCACCCCCGTTAATGAACACTAGTGCAGTTTTGCAGCAATCAACCCAAAGCATTTACCACACAGGTCTTCTTAAGTATAGGTCTTCCCTAGTCTTTCTTGTTATCTATGTCTGCTGGTGTTTTCACCCCTTCCATGAACAGATGCTCAGAGAAGCAAAAATAAGAAGAATATACATGTATAATGCATAAATGCTTTACTACAACTCCTTCTAAATGTCAAACATCAGTGTATCTGTTTTAAAGCAAGATTTTTTATAGTATAATTACATATTAACTGACAGGAATTTAAAACTGAATTAAGGGCATAGGGCAGCGAGGTGGCGCAGTGGATAGTGTGCCTGCTTCACAGCTCCAGCGTTTCCACTTCGAACCTGAGCTCAAGTTACTGTGTCTGTGTGGAGTTTCACATGTTCTCTGGGTTCTCCTGTTTCCTCCCAAAACATGACACTGGCAATGCAAAACTGCCCTTAGATGTGAATGAGAGTGTGAATGTGTGTGTATGGTGCCCTGCGATGGACTGTTGCAATGTTCCTGCTTTGCACCCACCATTCATGATGTCAGCTTTGGCTCCATCGCAACACTGACCAGGATAAAGCAGTTACTAAAGATGAATGAATAAATGAATGAATGAATGAAGCTGTGCATCTGTCTCTAACAGAAAAACAGAAAATAAATAAATAGTGAATACAGATTAATGTCCCATTTTTGCCCATCATATCCTAATGAAAAGATGGGGGTGCTGACTCTTTTTCTCATAGGCTATTACTAAGCCATTCATAATTTTTCATGTGAAAAATCTAAGATGCTAAAAATAGCCTAAATATGAAATGCACACACTGCAGCAATTAAGAGATGAAAGGAGATGAAAGGAGTCTATCACTAGTTTTGGAGGACAAGCTTCCTGTAGCTCCACCCATAATCACAAGCTGTTATATAGATAGCGCCGAGCTGCACTTGAGGTCTGACGTGTACAAGGTGGGAAAAAGAAAGGAGGAATGATGGCAATAAGATGATGGGCTCCTCATATGGTCACTTCGTGACTTTGTTTAAGGACTCGTCCTGCGTGTACATGCACACAATAAAGTAAGGACAAGTGAAATAAAACTCCCATTACAGCATCCTGCCAATTTTATGATGCATTGTCATAAACAGCCCCATGTATCCATCCATCTTATCCCTATACACCCAAATCACTCACTCACACACACACACACACACACTCTCTCTCTCTCTCTCTCTCTCTCTCGCTCTCTCTGTGAAGCAATGTATCTCATTTTCTTGCTTTGTCCCTAATTTTAGTTGTTAACCCTCAGGGCTGAGATGAAACAGTGGGGCTACCAGCCTCCCTCTGAAGACTCTAATTATGTAATTTCATATGTTCATTTTTAGAAGATAAGAAGGTAAGAGTTGGGAGACTTCTGACTCACGTCTCTGCATAACAATGAGGATGAAATGGGAGACAGACAGCAGCGCAGTGGAGAGAATTACTGCACAGGGCTTTTACGCTGAGCTCAGCTCGCTATGGTGAACCCTTCTATGCAGTGTCTCACCCTCTGCAATCCATTTCAGTGTTTTACTGTACCCTCTGTACTTTCTGGCAGATCTACTGGAGGGGTGGCATGTGGCAGCTGCCACCTCCTCCATGGTGCTTACCACCCTAACTGTCATCCCACTTCCATAGCCTCTAAAATATATGGCATATTTTATTAAAAACAAAATGATTATACTGCCAAAAATCCTGAAATGGAGATAAGAACTGTAAGAAAAATCCATTATTCATGTGGAGATTTAGCTTTCTGTTTAGCTTTCTGTTGGTTAGAATGTTTAAGATGGATGACTAATGCTACTGTAGAAGCTAAAAGGTATGAACTATGCTTCAACTCTTTCACATTTTTCTCCCAGAGAGTGAACACAGACCCAATTATTTCTAAATCCCAACTGATCTCCAAACACGAATAATCAATTTTCAGAGCTACAGTGAAGCTGCATTGATTCAACTGAAAATTAACCTGCGACAACCTGAGTAAACACAAAATACAGTTACGTGATCATTTCATTTACTGAAGGAAAAAAGTTATCCAACACCAACTTACCCTGTGTGAAAAAGTAACTGCCCCCTCAATCAATCAATTAACCAAATTTAATTGATAATCAGGTCTTAGACTAGACACACCCAGGCTTGATTACTGCCAGCCCTGCTGGATCTAAACACCACTTATATAGAACATTTCCTGCAATATGAAGTAGGCTAAAATATCTCAACATGCAGCACACTATGCTACAATCAAAGGAGAATCTGTAAGAGATGAAAGTTATTGAAATATATCAGTCTAGAAAGCTTCTAAGGCTCCAGGACTCCAGTGAGAGTCTCCACACAGAGAAAACTTGGAACAGTGGTGAATCTTCCCTACCAAAATTCCTCCAAGAGCGTATTGACACAAAAAAAAGTCACAAAAGAACCCAGACAAACATCTAAGGAACTGCAGGCCTTGCATGCCTCAGATAATCTCAGTGTTCATGATTCCATCATTAGAAAGAAACTGGGTAAAAATGGTATCCATGGGAGATTTGCAAGCAGAATCCACTGTTAACCAAGAGGAACATAAAGGCTTGTCTTGCACTCGCCAGAAACACCTTGATGACCCCTAAGCCTCTGGGGATAATGTTCTGTGGACTGATGACACAAAAGTGGAATTTTTTGGAAGAAATGTGTCCTGTTGCATCTGGTATAAAACTAACACTGCATTCCACAGTAGGAACATAATATCAACATTCAAACATGGTGGTGGTATTGGGATGGTTTGCGGATGCTTAGCTGATTCAGGGCTTGGACACTTGGCATAATTGACAGAACCATGAATTCTTCTCTCTTCCAGAAAACCTGAAGGAGAATATCCAGTCATCAGTCTATGATCTGGAGCTCAAGTTCAGTTGGGTTATGCAGCAAATCAATGATCCAAAGCAAAAGAGCAAGAGCAAGTCCACCTCTGAATGGCTCAGAAGGAACAAAATTAAAGTTCTGGAGCAGCCTGACTTGAATCCAATTGAGATGCTGTAGCAGGACCTTACACAAGCAGTTCATGCTCAAAAGCTCTCCAATATGGTTGAATTAAAGCAAATCTTCATAATAAATTAAGTGATTGTTTAAAACTGTGTCTTGTGTTTCATCATGTCCTTGCTTTATATTACATTTTGTATGAAGATTGGAAACCATTCAGTGTGACAAATGTGCAAAAGTAGAGGAAATCAGGAGGGGGCAAATACTTTTTCATGGCACTGCATCTAATCAGCCAATCATGTGACAGCAACTGTGGTGAGTAGAAAAGCATCTCAGAATGCACATCAGAGCTTAAAGTGGATGGGCTACAACAGCAGAAGACTGCATCAGGTTCCACTCATGTCAGCCAAGAACAGAAACCTGAGGCTACAGTGGGCACAAGCAAAACTGGACAGTTGAAGAAAATGTTACCTGGTCTTTTTCAAATCTTCAGATGTCCTTAAACCAGCCCGTCTGGCACCAACAACCATACCACGTTTAAAGTCACTGAGATCACACTTTTTCCCCATTCTGATGTTTGATGTGAACATAAACTGAAGCTCTTGACCTGTATCTGCATGATTTTATGCATTGTGCTACTGCCACATGATTGGCTGATTGGATAACTGCATGAATGTGCAGGTGTACAGGTGTTCCTATTAAAGTGGTCAGTAAATGTATATTCTGTAAGGCACACTTGATTAAAGTATTTGTATACTGCTTTTTAGCAATGTGACTGTCCCGGTGTGTGTTATTGTATGCTATGTCACTGGCTGTGTCCTAATGTGTTGTACACACCAATATTAGAATAGCAGCACATTGTTCTATTCAAATGGCCTGTGATAAAGTGACCTTGCTCAGACCGCTTCTCCCCTCTTGTGTCCAGTGCCTACTAAATAATGAATTGCCACCAACACTGCTCCAAAGAGAACGTTCGATCCCAAGGTTAACAAACAAAACGAAAGGTCAACATGCAACTAATTAAAGAAAGATCAAAAAGCAATCAAAAAAGTGTCACGGAGTTAAAGGACTTTTTATTGTATTGAAGGCAAAAACATGCTACAGCTTAATGTTCTCGGCTGGTGACAAGTGAAGTTATTACTACACTGATTACGGTTAGTCTCTGTCTGGTGACCTTCGTCTGGGTCTGCAGGCTACGAGCTGTTGCCGATTACACTCGGGTCATTACCAAACACACCACAGCATCTGAGACGCCCCAGACTGCAGTGATGAATGACTCTGTGATGCTGAATCAAACTCTATTGGGTTTAACAAATAACAAAGCTCAGATGTGAGTGCACATCTCAGATAGAGCTTTCTTACTGGAAAACAGCCTGTGTCTAAGATATCTGTTTGGATTTTTCATTCTTACACAATCATGCTTTCTTGGTCCAACTACCAATTATGGGTTCCTGGGTTGGCTGGGAACTAAACATGCTCTAAGGCTCTCCCTCTCTTCATGAATATTCAACCACAGCCCTGTGTCCACCCGCTGTTTGGCTCTATGCCTAGAAGCTCCATGCCATACCACTGCCTACCCATAGTGAGCAAATGTGCATAGGGCAAGAAGCGGGAGACATACAGTACAGATACAAAACAAGAGCAATGTCATAGTTTGGCTGTAACGCTGTTTTCATCTATTTCTGTCCCTCACTCTTACTCTCTTTTGCTTTATTTTTTTAAACAGTGCTTTGCTGGAGGGCACAACACTCAACACTTTAGAGTCTATCTTCTATTCTATTCCCACTTCTGCTGCACACACATGCACACACACATGCACACACACAAAACAGTTACACACACATATTCTCACACACCTAAGCAGAGTCACACAAACACACATCATTTGCTGCATCCCTTGGGAAGACAGTGACACTGTGTCAGTGACTGTTTCCCCACAGCTGACCTATAGATTCAAATAAACACGGATGACCTGTAGGTCACAACATGATGTCCTCCACACACAGACAATTCATAGGTCAAGATATGTCCAGATCACTGTCTTTCAATACTAGCTGACTGATCCATATTCCTCACATAAAGGACATTTTGGACATAATAGACAGAAACAATGTAGGTAAGACACCCATCAATCATAGGAAACCTGACCATCACACCCACACCTGCTTTTTGAACATCCCATTCCAGATTTAGTCCCCTTTGCTATTATAATAACCTCTACACTTCTGGGAAGGCTTTCCACTAGATTTTGGAGCGTGGCTGTGGGGATTTGTGATCATTCAGCTACAAGAGCATTAGTGAGGTCAGGCACTGATGTTGGTGAGGAGGTCTGGGGTTCAGTCGGTGTTCCAGTTCATCCCAAAGGTGTTCAGTGGGGTTGAGGTCAGGGCTCTGTGCAGGACACTCGAGTTCTTACACACCAATTTTGGCAAACCATGTCTTCATGGAGCTCGCTTTGTGCACAGGGGCATTGTCATGCTGTAACAGGTTTGGGCCTCTTATTTCCAGTGAAGGGAAATTGTAAAACCTGCAAGGAGTCATCTGAACTTTAGGATTACAAAACATTTCTTTTACAAAACTGAAACTGAATGAAATCATCACCCTTGCTTGTTAGAGTTTGTACAAATTGTTCCATGATGTTCAGAAAATTATAATTATTGTTGTAGCAGGAACATGTTAATCAATTTTTAAGGCATAATTAGGACAATCCAATAAAATCTCTAATCAAGCCTTTTGTTAAAATAATTTTAAATCAGTGCTGTTATTCCAAATATATTTGTCATAATGAACATTTGCTGATGTCTTGCAGTAATTCTAATGCTGTAATGAGTTCAGTGACCTGCTGACTCTATCTGCATCAACTGATAAGCTGTTGAGTCAAGCTGACAGATGACGTGCTTTTTACATTTGAATGTCTGTCAGTCCGACTGAGGATGCGTATAGGGCAATAAATGGACCTTATGGATGCAAAGTATCCCTCTCAGCTTAGAAATCAAATGGAGTGGAATCTGATTGGTGCAACTCCATTCTCCGGTGTTAGTCAGTTTGATTTGAATCCAAAGGACTAAAGCCAGTTTGGTGCAGGACTAACATTTCCAGCCAATAACTTAGAATCAACTAGACAATAAAGCATTCAGGAGCAACCTATCACAACAGCTTTGTGATTCATTGTCCTAAATTTGCAATCACACATCACCCTTACAGGTAATGACTCATCCGAAAGAACATGAGGGGAAAGACAAGATGGACACTCTCCCCTCCACTACCACAGCCACAATTCAAAAGAATATCTACAGTGCTACATTTATAAAACAATGGGCATAAAATGAATGCCCAAAGAGCAATTGATTTTTCTCTATAATCCAATTCCTCATATTTGCTTCCATCCTCTCAGTATCCAAGGTTTTAAGGATAGGGGTCCTTAAATGAAATCCATAAATATGAGACAAATCTACAAAAATGTCTACAAAAACATCTCTGACAAATCCTGATATTATGTTATCATTTCATGGATCCTGTAGCCTTGGAAAAGACGGATAAGTCATAGACACTGGAAGGTTGTTCTTAATGCCCTTATCATGAGGCAGAGGTTGTCCTTTAAATCAAACTCCATTAACCAGAGCATCTGGAGCGTCCACATGACTCCCCCATCCGCTCTGTATGCACCAGCAAGGCTCAGCTATGTAGCTTTCACCGCACCAGAGGTCATGAGATACATCATGCTTGTATTAAAATGCATACCTGCACCTCGACAAGCAGCACAGCAAACAAAAACACCTTGAGACATTTGTCTTTGGGTGGATTACTGGTTTAACTGTGTAAATTATATAGCTTAGTTTCATATTAAGGACTGGTCATAGGTGACATCCTTAAAGGACACCACTACCTGTCTCAGAATATTAAAAACGGTGTATTTACCTGTGCTTAGCAGGGAATGTTTTGAAATTTATAAGAAAGAAAGAGATTTTCTTACGTGTCTGCATTCATGCATATGACAAGCTATGAAAAGACGCCTCTGTGTTTATGATGATGCGTACACACATCACTTGAACACATTCGGGATAGTCAGTTTATACGTAAATCTGAGGCATAACATCCTAATTCCGAGACGCTAAAAAAAGAAATGTGGGCGTATCCTGCAAAAAGGCAAAATCACCCCCAAGCACGAAGTCAAAGTTTTTCCATGACTCTCATGACATAACTGAAAGGTCATACAGAATAAGCTTTGCCAAGCAACTAGAACTGATAAAGAATATTTATATCACATTCAGAAATGCAAACTATTAAACTGATATAATTTTTTGACTATTAATATCTTGGCATACACTATTTGACCATTTAGTTTATTCAAGATCACGAACAAACAACTCTAAAACCTAATATACCAAATATCACGTTACTGTAAAATTATATTTGTCTTCTTCATATTCTTTATATATGCAAACTTTTGTGCTGAACTGTAGAGATAGGCAGACAGGCAGGCAGACAGATGCAGAAAAAAAAATCAATATTTACCATATACAGTATAATGCAAAAGCATTTATTAGTCTAGACAACTGCAAATAATGAGAAGGAGAGAGAAATAAAAACAGGTGTAGGGAACAAAATGACCCACAAATGTTAAAGTGAATATGGCATGAATTATCTAGTACTTACTAAAGTCCAATACGCACAACACACACCGACAGCTAAAGAAATTGCTCAGGGGAAAATCAAATTCCTACAAAGACTTTCCACTCAGCCAAGACATGTTTGTGCCTGATGCTGGTTTCTTTAGTTTTGCACTGGAGCTATAAAGAGAATGAAGCTAACAAGTGATGGAAGTCTGTCTCACCCCACATCTTATAAATTACTCCATTCCAACAATTCACATTTAGTTCTTAGGTAATATCACACAAACATGCTGATGTGTTTAAGACATTAGCTTTAGGGTAACCTTAGCCTAATCTATAAAAAAAAATGTCATCATGTAGTGGACAACCGGGACACTTTTTTCCTCTAGTGCATTAGGAACAAATTCATTTCAACTCATAACACTGACACAGTAGGCTGACATGCTAGATCAAAGATGCTGAGCAAGTGTACCATTATGTAGAAAGTTAACAACATGTCTGTCCAGAAATCTGAGGTTCTTCTTTTGTTTTGTTTCAGGATGCAATTACCTATACAACATCAGAAGTAACAAACAGCTTTACTGCAGGTAAGCATGACAGTATATACACACACACACACACACACACACACACACACACACATTTGGGGGCCAGAAAGAAAGAGAGAGGAGTTATTATTGCTGTAGTGGGATGGTGTAGCAGATGAGGTCTGATTGGGTTACATAATAGGAGAGAAATTACACTCTTCATATCCACTTAAAAATGATATAATTAGACCACAACTCCCCGCAGACACAGCAACACCAAAACGTCAGAGCAGCTAATCATGAGAGAGAGAGAGAGAGAGAGAGAGAGAGGGAGAGACCTATGGAACAGACAAAGATGGACTGTTCTACGGTTTGCTTTCCAGCATTGACAGAGTAGTCTGAGATGGTGCTAAATTCATGTCTAAAAACTACACATCACACAATCCAGATCTGGAGGATCACAGCATTGCATAGCTTATTATTCTACTTAGTTTAAGACGTATTAATTGTCATCTAATTACCAAGGTCTTTGCGAGCTTAATTCAGCGTACATCTGTGCAGGGCTATCACCTTGTTCTACAGCAGATCTGTAAATGTTAAGTAAACGTTGACATAAGGAGTAAAAGTTGGCATGACAAATGCTCCTTCTTTCTCTCTCTCTCTCTCTCTCTCTCTCTCACACACACACACACACACACACACACCAAGCTGCATGTGAGCAACCCAACTCTATTGGAAACAGAAAATACATGTTTTTAGATTTATTCCCCCTTTGCTGTTATAATAAGCTCCACTCTTCTGCGAAGGCTTTCCACTAGATTTTGGAGCGTGGCTGTGGGGATTTGTGATCATTCAGCTACAAGAGCATTAGTGAGATCAGGCTGATGTTGGTGAGGAGGTCTGGGGTTCAGTCGGTGTTCCAGTTCATCCCAAAGGTGTTCAGTGGGGTTGAGGTCAGGGCTCTGTGCAGGACACTCGAGTTCTTCCACTCCAATTTTGGCAAACCATGTCTTCACTGAGACATGGCTTTGTGCACAGGGGCACTGTTATGCTTGAGCAGGTTTGGGCCTTTGTTTTTGTTTTTGTTCTTTTGAAAACGTCCGGTGTTGTTGTTGATATGAGGTTTCTGCAAAACCATGGAAGATGAGAAGTGGGTATCCTCAACCCTCTTGACCCCAGCTCCTCTGAGAGTGACAGTTGAGATCAAATTAGCGATCTGAATAATGTGATAAAGTGATCTGGGTGTTGTAAGTCTGATAAAGAGCCAGAGCCTCTCTCACCCCTAATGAGAATTCATTAGCTGATCTCTCTTTCCTTGCAGTTTTACACACACACACACACAGGAAAATGACTTAACTGGTTGAGATTATCATGGCTGACTTATATAAACCAGACACACAGCAAAACCCCCAGTGTTACATGAACACCTATAGTGTAAACTTATCTGTGTTCAACTGTACTTACATACATACAAACACTGTTGAAAAAAAAAAAAAGGTAGACATGGTGTGTCATTTCAGAGTCGTAATATGCAGTCTGAGACATAGCCCAAGTATAACACCCTACAAAGATCATGTGCATTTGGGTGTAAAATTAGAAAGGCCTATTGATGTTATAGAATTAATTATGTCATGATATACTTTTGAGTATCATGAATATTGTCCCTACTTTTATAAGCAGTGAACAGGCTGACACTTAACAAGCTGATTCCACTAAACATTTTTTTACTAATGCTTGATTTATTTCTTAATTTATTAGTGATTATTATATATTTGCCCTGTCATACATCATTTAGTCTAATGGGCAGTTTGAGACGTATCCCAAGTGTAATATTTACTAAATATACATGGCTCTAGTAATGTATTATGAATGTATTATGAAGAAAGAAGTACATTTACAGAGTAAAGGGTTACTGGTATTTTTTTGCTATTAGTGCTTAATAATTACTATACAGTAAGTACACTGTGCCAAACACAGAACGCGTGTGAAATTTAGATTTAGTATTAGAAAAGTACTTGTGGAACTTTTACTATTAGTACTTAGTAGAGAGGAGTGAAGTGAGGTAGAAGTGTACGGCCCTACCAGACTGCACGCGTCGCTCACCTTGAAACTTGAAGCCCTCGATGTGCACCCACAGGCAGAGGTCCTCAGTGTCGCAGTCGCAGCGCCACGGGTTTCCGCTGAGGCCGAGAGCGCGCAGCGCGGGAAGCGCCACCAGCGTGCTCACGTTGAGCGTCGTCAAGTTGTTGCGGCTCACGTCGAGCACCTGCAGCGCGCTGTTTTCAGCGAAGGCGTCCGGGTGGATCTCGGACAGGCCCGGGTTGTCTGTGAGGCGCAACATGACAAGGCTGGCGAGCGCGCCGAACGTGCGGTCCTCGATGCGCGCCAGCGCGTTGAACGACAGGTCCAAGTAGGCGAGCTTGCGCAGGTTGCCGAACGTCGACTCTGAGATCTCGGTCAGAGAGTTGTTGCTGCAGTCCAAGTACACCAGGTCGGACAGGTAGTTGAGCTGCAGCGGCGGCAGCTCGCCGATGCGGTTGTCGCTCAGGATGAGCTGGCGCGTAGCAAGCGGCAGGTCTACGGGGAAGACACTCAGCCTCTGCCCGGCGCACTGCACCACCAGCTGCTCGTCGCACACGCAGCGCTCCGGGCAGCCGGCGCTCAGAGCCGGTGAGGGCGCCGCGCCCGCCGCCACCATCAGCAGGAAGGCGAGCCGCAGGCACTGAACGCTGGCCTCGGCCAACACACGCATGATAGCGCCGGCCGCCTCATCAAGCGCGTGTGCCCGAGCGCACGCGCATCCTTCATGGAGCCCGTGAGGCCGTGGGAAACGGGACGTCGGCGCGAACGAGGGCACTTTGGGGATTTCACAAGAAGACGCGGGTTACTTTGTGTATTTCGCTACCAGTCAGTGTTCACACGAGCACCTTGTGTGCAGCATCAGCTGCTTAACTGTTTGGTGTCGCGCGCGCGCGCGCGCGCACATGCCCACCGTTAAGTCCTGAAGTGACCGTGATCCCGAGTTAATGCAGTCCGTTTTGCTAAATCGTATTCCCTTGAAAGTCAGCTGGCGTCTGCCCTCGCTGCAGTGTCATGAGAGGTTTCCACGAATTGTCTTCTGCGTCCTCGCCGATGGCAAATTATCTTTGTGTCTTCTGTTTCAGGGTCAGATATCCTCAGAGCAGCTCGTGTAGACAGCCACATGTAAATTGCTCTGAAGTTGCGACTTGTCTCTTATCTCTCTGCAGCTCTGTGTGTGTGTGTGTGTGTGTGTGTGTGTGTGTGTGTGTGTGTGTGTGTGGGAAAACAGGAAAGACAGGACGAACGGGAGAGACTATCCATGCACTGCCAGTGTCAGTATCGTGTGCCTTCTATTCGCTTGCCTGTGAGTGTTTAAAGACCGAGCTGTCCGTCTGTCTGCGCTCTTGGGACACAGCGGGCACCGACAGTCCTCCAGACTGTAGAACCGGGTCGTTCCCGACTGTGACGCATTCAGGGGTTTGTGGCACGCGCTTCCTCAGTCCAGACAAATGTCCACGTGACGCGAGCGCCTGAGAAAGACAAAGTCCCGTGCAAAGACTTTGGAGAATTCGGGTTTCATTCACTTTTAACCTCCCTTCGTGTTGGGTAAAAAATTAAAGACAGAGTCCGTCTGTGGAGGAGCAGGAACCCATCGGCGGGTTTGCCGTCTGTCTGCGCTGCATCGGCTGCTCTCTGTAATTTCATTCAGCGGCACGTGCGTCTGTCTGTCATCGCGCTACAGTGTGTGTGCGGTCACCTCAGTCACTGACGCTGTGTGTGTGCGGTCACCTCAGTCACTGACGCTGCAAGAGAGAACAGGAGCGAGAAAGGGAGACAGAAAATGGGAGAAAGGCACAGAGAGAGAGAGAGAGAGAGAGAGAGAGAGAGAGAGAGAGAGAGATGTAGGCTGTTATCTGTTTAGCAATCTAATGTATGCGTCCCCTCCCAACACTTTTACAAACCTTCACACAAAAGCGTTTTGCACTGTATCACTGGTTGGTGCAGTTATATAACACAAAATAGTGCAGTTATTATAATATTCATACGTAGTCATAATTTAGCCTGTGACTAGTCACCCTGTCACAGGAAAGTTGCATGGCAAAGCCACAGAGAGACTCTGAGTGGCAGGTGACTCTTAGCTCCTTTATCATGGAAAAATGATGGATTCAGGATCAGAGCAAGGTCCTGTAATAGCCATCCCCTGGTTTGGCTGAAAGTTGAGTATAACAATTACTTTGGAAAGACAAGATAACAAAGACCATGCTCTGCACATTCAGACTTGCTTACTGCATTTGTGTAGCTCTTTATTACAGGATGTGGTGGTCTTCAATATGTACAGTGGGGTCTAAAAGTCTGAGACCACACTGAAAGTCTGGGATTTTTTTTCATCTAAAATTGGAAATAAACAGAAGGTTTAATAATTTTGAAATATTGAAAATAAAGAAAGTAAATGTTCAATATCTTGAATATTTAATATTCAAGATTCTGCACTATTTCTAAGTCCCTATTTAAATTGGAAATTGGATTTGATCTAAAATGGAACATAAGGATTTGCACAAGCTTGTGCAGTCCATGCCAGCTCTAGTGCACAATGTCATTAAAGCAAAAAGGGGACGTACCAAATACTAAGAAACTCTGCAATCTAAGATTCTAATTTTGACTCAAGTTTTTGTCAGTAATATAATTTGTAATGAAAATTGTTGTATTAAATTAGAAAAAAATGCAAAATAGAAGCATTTCCACTAGTGGTCTCAGACTTTTGGACCCCAGTGTAGCTATGCAAGATTTGTGATTTTCGTCAAGTAATAAACAATAAAAACTCTCAGTGTAATTCTGAATCCATGCTGAGGTGTTCACCTGGTTCACCATTTTCTTTTATAACTTATATTCTAACAATCAATGAAAAACATTTCCAATTTGTCTTTAAGGTCCACTTAAAAAGTAAAATATAACACGTAGATATTGCACATAGACCTCTAAAGCAAGAAAAGTATAAATTAATGCATTAGCCCTCTGAAGAGTTAAAAGCTGCAATTAAACAGTGCTTAGGGTCAGTGGTTTTAGACAGTCCACATATTAGCCGGTCAGTGCACTCGTGGCGGCCCTGGCAGCAGGTGGGTGGTATTCTCTGATCAATGTCAGTATACACCGTACGATTGAGCTCATTAGTGTAACTTTCATCCTTGGGTAGGTGCCAGGGGCTCAGCTTGCAGATGGAAGGGTGTCAGGTGAGGGTGAGGAGAGAATCTTCATTATTATTTAATACAGGGGTCACCTGTCAGAGGACTTGTTGCACTGCCTGGAACAGGGTGTCCATCCACAGAAAGAGAGAAGGAGGGTGGTTTCTGAGTGGAAAGATCAACGCAATCTACCTAATTTTACTCATAGGCAAAGCTTATAAATTACACAATATAAATGATCAGAGAGATGAATAGTAATATATTATATTCTCTGCCAGAGAATAAGGTAATAAACGATTGTAATGTTAGTCTTTTACATCCCATTGTGGTGTCAAAGCAGTTTGAGATCAACCTGGATTTATGTCTAACATTAGAAATAGAAAACTAGTGCCTACTCAGAAGTGTTTTCATGAGGACTCTGCTGCATTACTATGATCAGTGGTCCACAATTCTGCATAAGTAGCTCACAAATAATCTCTGAACATGACAGCAAATTCTTCCCTCATGCTTTAATGGAGCACATCCTCCATCAATCATACACATCAGACTGGCTCAGGAACGGAGCTTACAGTTTACAGCCTGCTCCCTCACTGCTGTGCTCTGGTTGAGGTTTTATGAGATTTTATGACTTTGTGTCTTTTTTGTGTAATCTTGCAGGCCAGAACTCTAGATTTACCAATATACATGGCCTACTTTCACACTGCAAACAGCCAACCAAAAAACAACTGTGGGCTTCTTTCAGTCCAGTAAATATGTCTTACTCTGAAAATCTCATCAAGATATTCAATGAGCTTTCCTTTGAAAACTGACATATCACATACATGCAGATGGAAAAACAAAGAGCTAAGTAGATTGCAGCCTTCAAGATTCTGAAGCTTGTGGCCAGAAAAGTGAACAAAAGATTTTAGATTCTCCTTAAGTGGTTTGTCTGTGGCTCAGACTATCATTTTTGTACTAAGGTCAGTGTAGCCTACACTCTTTTGTTCTTGGATAGTTGATGGTATTTAGCTTCCTAAAGCGGTTCTACTTAGAATCCACACTGATAGAGAAAAACTCTATTCCCCCAGACGTGACGAACTAAAGAGACCTTATGGGTTCTAGCGTTAACTGTTGCAGAACTACAGGGCTGCAAGGTACTGTCTTGTTAGAAGTGGTAATAACTCACACAGTCCTCATTCTGTCTGAAATAATGTTCTGGCCATAAGCTGCACAGCAGCTTGTAATATACAATAGTCACTGTGTTACAATAATATATAGTATTAGGGGCAACAACAACAACAACAACATCAAAAAACCCGTAATAATTCCCATTTCACAGTTTTTTCTTTGTGCATCCCTTTTTGACAGAAACCACTAGTTAGTTTCTTTCTTTTTTTTTTTTAAGGAAACATGCGATATCATCAGGATGCACATCAGGTATTGTTCAAACACCTTTATAAGATTATATTTTGAGACCCCTTAGGTTTTAGTCCCTACTTGGATAAACTGGTTACACTGTTAAAACACATAAAATCCAATCTGCCAACACTGATTCATTCCTAATGAGATGATAATGGGAATAGTGTAAAGAGGCTCAAGTTGACACCACTCTCTCTCTCTCTCTCTCTCTCTCTCACACACACACACACACACACACACACAAAACAAAGAAAAAACATCTAATTTGTTCACTGCTCTGGTCTGATTAACACAAGCTTCAAGCTCTAAAACGTGTTAAGAAATGATTTATTCTCACAGTGCATGCAAATCTACAAAGAAAATACAAACACCTGATTAACAGTTATCCAAGTAATTCAAACAGTTTTTGCCTTTCATTCATTCATGTACAGTATCCACTTTATCCTGGTCAAGGTTACGGTGCATCCAGAACCTATCCCAGGAGTGGAAGGCAGGTATACACACTGCATGGGACAATGGTCTATCACACTCATTCACACAAAGGGCCATTCAGAGGAGCTAATCTATCTACTGCTGGATGAAAAACCACCACACAGACATGGGAAAAGCATGTGAAACTCTGCACAAACAGTAATCATAGCTCAGGACTGAACCCCAGACCCTTTTCATGGTTTGCAATTTAATGGCACAAGGGAACTAATAATGCACTCTGAATGATTTCTGAATTGCTAAAAGTCTAAATAAAGTCTATAAGGGCAAAAAGAAGGCAGTGATGATGTCTAGGAAATTCGGCTTTTCTGAAGGGTTATATGAAGGGAAAAAAATCTTTAAAAATGCGTCTAAATGTAAGTACAGGCCATTCATGTTTTTATGCAGACAGCATGCAGAAAGGAGAAGTGCTGAGGCAGAAGAGAGATTTGTGCTGTTGGAAAAGAAAACATGGCATGAATTAGAAAAAAAGAGATGATTAGGATGGTTGACGGAGGTATACATTACCAAATTGCCTACCTTTGCTATATACTGCAGGTTATTAAATTATGGCTTCTGTCAACTATTAGTTTAAATATCAGGCCTGTTTATCTGTTGGCATCAAGGTCGCTTTTAACACTTGCAAAGACATTTGAAGCTAAAGATTTTCCAGCTTTTGATCATGACAGTGTCATAACATCATGATAAGTTGCTTTTAGCGGAATGAAAAAAAAAATACTCCTGGTAAAACGGTCCTCATATGAAACTTAATAAAAGCTTAAAATACACTCAACAAAAATCTCTAAACCCAACCAACTTGCTTTGATATTTGGGCTGCACTATAGCTTTGGAAACAAATAGCTTTAACTTTATTTACAGGTTCCTTTGGCCTTCACATTGATCAATTTGAATTTATAATTTACTGATGTGTCATTACCTACAAAAAAATTCCCATCAGATTCTTGTCATCTGCTGTCAAGCATTAATCCTTTAGCTAAATTTAGCTCAGTGGGTTCTCAGTGTGGTCTGGTGGTGCTTTATAGCTTAGAAATCTCACAGCTCCAGGGTGCTCGGTTTGATCCTGAGCTCGGTTTACTGTCTGTCCAGAGTTTCGCATGGGTTTACTCCAGGTTCTCTGATTTCCTCCCACTGTCCAAAACATTTAGGTAGATGGATTGGCTATGCTAAATCGCCCCTAGGTGTGAATGTGTGTGTGCACAGTGCCCTGCGATGGACTGGCATTCCATGTGGGGTGAATTCTCCTGCATTGTGCCCAGTGTTCCCAGGATAGGCTCCAGATCCACAGCTACCCTGAGCAGGATAACTCAGTTACTAAAAGTGAGTGAGTGAGAGGCTTCTTACCTTTAAGAATCTCAGCTCAGACAGTGAAGCACAAGCTCCTGCATCCCGTAACAGCACAAACTTTAAAAACACAATTACTGCTCTAACTCTAATGCTATTAACTGATATTAGTAATCAGAGAAAACAGGCTGGATAAGGGATCTGCCCAAACAGCTCTTAAAAATGTAGTCTATAGACTATTTGACTTAGATACTGAGTGTACATGAGTAACATGAGTAACATAGTGGCCTAAACCTGACAATACTACAACTGTCTCACTCAGCTGGTGTTTAAAAGATGCACACAGTTTCACACTAATATTCATGAGCACCGGAAGTGACGTTGATGTTCCTGGAACATATCCACTGAACGGTAAACGTCATTTAAACCACAAAACACTAGCTAGAAGTCATACTCTCTGTGTGCCCTTTGTATTTGAGTGGAAACATGATTTAATGGCAGGCTGTCCAAGTTAAAACAGGACCATGTTGTTCAGATGTTGTTCATGTTCCCTCAGACTTGGACCCAACTTACTTTCAGAAATTAAAGTGTATCTGTTTACAGAAAAGGCTGGATATCCGTTACTAACTCCAGCATCTGAGGCACACATTGTTGCTTAACTTATGAAATATGACATACTTTAAACCAGCACGATGTGAGTCGTAAACAAACCGTATCAGGGTCTAAAAGACATTTAAAACCCATAAGCTGCATGTCGTGTACGTCGTTATAACCGTTAAAAGCTGTGACCGTTAAAAGGAGCTGTTGAGTAGCTCTCAGCCTGGTGTGCGTCGCCTGAGAAACAAACAGGTCGTAGATTTGGGCATTTTAGACGACTTTTGAGCTCTATTTCCGCTAAAACTGATAATCCATCCGTTGCTAAGAAGCTCATTATATTTAACTCGATCATTTTCACTGACTTTGTTTATTCAATCGAATAATTTTTTTTGGAAAACCGGAGCGCGGGAGCCGGGCTGCTGTGGCCGACCTCGGCGCACTGACCTGGGCTTGTCCTGTCGCCTCACCCGCTTGCACTCAGTAGCTACGATTAGAAGCACTATTCTGAAGCTGTTATAATGTGTATAGTCACACAGAGCCAAAACAATATGAGTATACAGTTTTTACCTAGTGTGTGTGTGCACTGTCAGCGTTATCCCTGCTGAAAAAACAACAGAAACCTTTTACCTAGTTTTTACCTAGTGTGTGTGTGCACTGTCAGCGTTATCCCTGCTGAAAAAACAACAGAAACCATCATAGAATTTGTAATGGTTTTAATGTTTTTAATGGGAGTTGGTTGTACTGCTATTAATGGAAACTGTAATGGTCCCTGTGGGTCTCTACTGGTAATTTGTTGCTTTCTGTTGGTGGCATGTTATGTCTAGTGGATACCATTAAGAACCAATAATCTTAATGGTAATAGTTTTAATGGTTAACTGATGTTTTGTAATGGTGTTTGTAGTGGAAACCATTAGCATTTCTGTGATGGTTTCTATTGTTTTGTTTTGTTTTGTTTTTCAGCAGGGATTGTTTCCGGTTTTGGATGCCATACTGGTAACTCCATCACATAACTCCAACACGGCACAAATTATATAACAGACAACTGCTCAAGTATGCTCTCTCTGTATTATAACTCTACTGTCGTGTCCTAAACAGGTGAATACTCAGCTATGTGCATTTATTTATTCGCCAAACAAGAAAGCTGATAAGCTAAAGCGTCCGGTCGCAACTTCCCCTTCCTTCTTAGCTATGAAACATGATGAATAGGTTTTAGACAGCATTTGACTTTCCCCATCTTCACTATACACAACACAGCACAATACAGATGCACATTATTTAGAGGGAAAAAAAAACTTTCTCACATTCTTGTTCAAAGGATCTAGTAATGATATTCGGTCATTTATTTTTTAATTGTCGTATGCTCACTATATGGCCAAAAGTATGTTCACACCTGACCATCACACCCCCCTATGTGTTTCTTCCCCAAACTGTTGCCACAAAGTTGGAAGCACACAATTGTACAGGATGTCTCTGTATGCTGTAGCATTACAATTTCCTTTCACTGGAACTAAGAGGCTCAGGCCCAAACCTGTTCCAGCATGACAAGGGGCATTGTGCACAAAGCAAGCTCCATGAAGACATGTGCTCTGTCTCAATTCACCTATTATCCGTCCTAAATCCTATCCAAGATTAGAATTAGTGTGTCCCAAATAGTAGTATACATGGTTTGCCAAAGTTTGGAGTGGAAGAACTCGAGTGTCCTGCACAGAGCCCTGACCTCAACCCCACTGAACACCTTTGGGATGAACTGGAACACCGACTGAACCCCAGACCTCCTCACCCAACATCAGTGCCTGATCTCACTAATGCTCTTGTAGCTGAATGATCACAAATCCCCACAGCCACACTCCAAAATCTAGTGGAAAGCCTTCCCAGAAGAGTAGAGATTATTATAACAGCAAAGGGGGACTAAATCTGGAATCAGGTTTTCAACAAGCACATACAGTATGTGTGTGATGGTCAGGTGTCCACATACTTTTGGCCACATAGTGCATCTTATTTATTTGCCTATCAGAAGATTCCAAAAGTAGGAGCTAGTCATAGCTAGTTGTAGCTCTAAAATTAAAAATGGTGCCACTGCAAATGCATTAGGAACGGATATTGTTGTTTACCTCAGTAATATTCTATAAATAATTGCCCTAAATGGAAATAACTTCACTGTGAAGTATCAATAGCCACCACAGAAGAAACACCTAATTTCAACCACAAAGTGTCCATCTTTTACTCCAATTTTCCCTTTAAGTCTTTGCTCTTTTGTGGATACTATATAAATAATTTGTGTCTTTTTGTGATAAATGATAAACTACAATGTTTAAGTTATTATATCTTATCCAAATCTGCGGAATTTTTTTTTTTTGGGGGGGGGGGGGAATAAAATATTAATAAAAATAAAATATTAATTTTTATTTCGACAAATCTGTTTTGTTTTTTTTTTCTTTTTAAGCCAGAGAACCGCAGAAACCGGCAGCACTGCCAACTGAAACCCGGAAGTAAGTGTTGCGACTGAAGGGGCTTCCCATGATGCTTTGCGCGCTGTGAACTCAAATAATTCGTGTTCTTTTACGTGTTTTTAATGTTTGTTTTAACATGATTTCTCTGGATACACAGATGAAATATGTGCTTATTGTCATGTTTTATTGTTTGTAAGTATAAATCGCTATAATGGTCCACTTACCGTCGAGTGGAAATACATTGCCTGTGAGGTTCTGCTCCTCCCATAGAATTATTCGGTATTGAATTTCCCAGGATAAAGCGGGAAGATGAATGAATGAATAATTTTTGGAGGCTCCACTGCGTGGTGGGGCTGAGTAAATAGTTTAAAGATAAGACATTAAAACAGAACTTACGCGAAAAAGTTTCGATTGTTTTTTAAAGTGGAAGGCTGTTATCGGGTGTGCCCTGTGTTGATTCCCTGAACAGATTTTCTGATCTCGCTAAAATGTAAAGAAGTTTTCAAAGAATGGAATGTCTGATATTTGTGTTTCTATCAGTGAAACTGAGGTTTATATACTGTCTTTAACTCTTCAAAACTTTTGTCTAGTAAAAATTGAATTGCAGTTAAGAGAAGTGTGAGCTGATTTTACAACTAATAAAATTATACACTGGATTTCGGACAAAGTGGAAATTCTGCTGTATTATTAAATATTTTTCTAGTCATAAACTGATTAATGCCTTGTCGAGTTGGAGATATTTTAATCTCAAACTGTTTGCCATATTTCAGGAAATCTGATAGTTACCTGAGTTGGTTAGTCAGAGCTTATATACAGTTAAACTGATCTTATATTATTATTATTATTATTATTATTATTATTATTTTACATCTGCGTGGAAACTTGAAGAAAAGAAAAAAAGGCTGGTCTTCATTGAGTCTCATGTGCTCCAAAACCATCCAACAAGAAATACATGATTATAATCAAATCTATATGTTTTATATAGTATATAAATTTAGTGTGTGTATATATATATATATATATATATATATATATATATATATATAGTGACACGACTCTGTTACTCGTTAAATTGTATAGTTTTATTAATTAACTTGTTTAGTCGTTTGTTTATTATTTTTATTTTATTTCGAGTTGCATGCTCTAGGGTTTGAAATCCTGCCACACTTTGCTAATGAGTTCTTTGCAGCTGCTTTTCACTTCAAAATCTAGTTTAAAAGGACACGTAAAGTAAAATAAGTCAATATCCGTCAAATATTTTGAAATGCCCTGTTTAAAATGCTCTTAGACCATTTGCATTTCGTAGAGTAAGTTAATATATACATTTTTTTGCACCTTTATCGGCTACAGTGTAAGATCCACAACCTTTCTCCTGCTGTAATGATGCAGAAACCAGCAGCACTGACCGCCGAAACCCGGAAGTAAATATTGCCACTGACTGTCTTCCCCATGATGCTTTGCGTACTGTAAGTTCATATAAATTATGTTATTTGAAGTATTTGTTTTGTTTTTATAGCATGATGTATCACTATATATTGCTGCACTGTATCCTTTTTGTCATGTTTTATTTTTTTATAAGTGTAAACCGTTATAATGTTCAAGCTACCGTCGAGTGGAAACATATTCCCTATGAGGCTCCGCTCTTCCCACCTGGAGCTCGTTATTGAATTTCGTAGAATAAGCGGGAAAATGAATGGATGAAAAATTTTTGGAGGCTTTACCGCGGGGTGGAGCTTTTATTTATGTAGAAACGGCGGGTAGAGGGTTATATTTCGTCGGATCCTTTATATTGTGGGATGTTTGTAGCTTTAGTTGTGAGTTTTTATTGTTTTATTTGTGTAATGTACAGGTATGAGCGCCTGTATCTACACCTGTGTCTCATCTCACTGATATGAGAAGTCACTGGGACTAAAAGGCTGCAGCTGTGCAGATGAAACTCACCTGAGCATTGTGTTAACTCAGAGTACGTCACTTCCGGTCATTTCTTTCAGTTGACCAAACAAACGCTCGAAGTCTGGCGGAGAAAAGTGTATTTAGTAACTCCTCGTTAGTATAGTGGACAGTATCTCCGCCTGTCACGCGGAAGACCGGGGTTCGATTCCCCGACGGGGAGAAATACTACTTTTCTCACCTTAACTCTAGCTCTACTACAACTCATCATCACAACACATTTATACATCAATACTCCAAATATACACTATATGGCCAGAAGTATGTGGACACTATGGAATATTTAATCATGTAATCAGGATAATCATCAAGATAATCCCATATGTAACCATAAGTATGCAATATCCTATTCATGTATAAGGTCATCTAAAGTTCAGTAACTAACTGTGCAAAGTACAGGTGGGTATCAATGTCTGGAGGCTCTCAGTGTCTGAAAAACATGGAGTGAACGGATGTACCAAGGCCGTGCAGATTAGGTCTTCCACCACAATTAAAACTGAGAAATAATGGAGGCGGACAGCCGACAGATACTAGCTGTTGGTGTAAAGAGAAAACTCTGCCTGGAGAGTGATACATTTGAAAACGTATAAAAGGTTGTGTTGAGATCATATTCCTCAGTTACTCTGCAGACTAACTTGGCTTTGTTGCTTTTATATGGACAATAAAGTCTATTTTTTGGCATCAAGACCCCAAGACACTGAGAAGTGTTTTATTTTAGCTGAAAGAATTCCACAGCAACACCTGACCATCACACCCATACAGCTCCCTCTGAAAGTACTGGAACAGCAAGGCCGATTCTTTTGTTTTTGCTAAACACTGAAGACATTTGGGTTTGAGATCGAAAGATGAAGATGAGATAGATCAGAATTTCAGCTTTCATTTCCTGATATTTACATCTTGATGTGTTAAACAACTTAGAACATGGCACTTTTGGTGGCAGGCCACCCAATATTTTAGGTGAGCAAAAGTATAGGAACAGATGATCTTAAAGGAAATTAAAGTAAATAACACTGTAAATGGAGCTTATTATAACAGGAGAAGGGACTAAATCTGGAATGGGATGTTCAAAAAGCCCATATGGGTGTGATGGTAGGATGTCCACAAACTTTTGGTCATATAGTGTATGCGCTGTCAGATGATGAAGTGATGGGAACAGTAGAATATAGAAAACTGATCATGGAAGTAAAGAAGAGGAGGTTCAGAACATATGCAGACAATAAGTGCATTTACATGCAGTTTATTAATTACATCATTATCAGATTTCAGACATTATCTAATTATTCAAGAGAGTCTAGCAGCTCTCTTCAAGCAGTTTTAGACATATCTTCCTGCAAACTTTCCAGCCTAACTACATCACAAAATCACATTTTGTGAGGAGGTATATAGATCACACCCTTAGAATTGAGGTTTTGTAGCAGCAGTGGCTTGTGACTATAGATATTGGTGGGGCAAACAACATTAATAATGACATAGCCTCAAACAAAATTTGCTGAGAGGCTATCACACATGACTAGTGAATTTCTAGAGTAGCCCCATAATAGATGGATAGCTGACAACATGTTGACAACATACAGTCATCCAGCATACAGTCTAGCAGCTCATTTTGAATTGTTTTAGACATACATTTGTTCACCTGTGTTTGATAGAGTAGATCTGTTTCCTGTGTGTGAGACAAACACAGTAGAGCCAATATTATTAATCAGGGTTGCCAAATTTCATGCAAGATTTCCAGCCCAGCTGCCTTTCAAAATCCACACAAAAAACTTGAAACAAATTTATCCATCAATAAATAGGCTGATATCCCCAATATACACTATATGGCCAAATATCGGCTCTTTAACGCATTTAGATAGCAGTCAGTAAAGCAAATTCTCTCCTGGTGTTCTGGGCTTTTCTGCATAACACCTCTTCATTCACACGGCACATAGTTCCTGAAACTGAGGTCAATGCCCCATATCAGAGTCTAGCTTCACATTTTTGAGGGACAATATGTGTATACACTATAATACACTATATGGCCAAAAGTTTGTGGACACTTGACCATCACACCCCCATATGTGCTTCTTCCCCAAACTGTTGCCACAAAATTGGAAGCACACAATTGTAGAGTGTGTCTTTGTATGCTGTAGCATTACAATTTTCCTTCACTGGAACTAAGAGCCCCAAACCTGTTCCAGCATGACTCCACATGAATGCCAGGACCCAAGGATTCCCAGCAGAACATTGCCCAGAGCATCACACTGCCTCCACCGGCTTGCTTTCTTCCCATAGTGCATCCTGGTGCCATCTCTTCCCCAGGTAAACGATGCACATGCACCCAGCCCTCCACATGAAGTAAAAGAAAACGTGATTCATCAGACCAGGCCACCTTCTTCCATTGCTCCGTGGTCCCACTGTAGGTGCTTTTGGGGGTGGACAGGGGTCAGCATGGGCGCTCTGACCGGTTTGCAGCTACGCAGCCCTATATGCAGCAAGCTGCGATGCACTGTGTGTTCTGACACCTTTCTATCTTAGCCAGCATTAACTTTTTCAGCAATTTGTGCTACAGTAGCTCTTCTGTGAGATCGGACCAGACAGGCTAGCTTTCGTTCCCCACATGCATCAGTGAGTCTTGGGCGCCCATGACCCTGTTGCCGGTTCACCGGTTGTCCTTCCTTGGACCACTTTTGGTAGGTACTAACCACTGCATATCAGGAACACCCCACAAGACCTGCCATTTTGGAGATGCTCAGACCCAGTCGTCTCATCACAATTTGGACCTTGTCAACATCACTCAGAGCCTTCTGCTTGCCCATTTTTCCTGCTTGGTGCCAATGTAACAAGATAATGTTATTCATGTCACCTGTAAGTGGTTTTAATGTTATGGCTGATCAGTGTGTGTGTGTATATATATATATATATATATATATATATATATATATATATATACACACGTGTGTGTGTGTAAAAATATTGAGAAACCATTTAATATATAATAATAATACTAACATTGTTGAAACCTATTTGGTAAAAGTTTTCTCTGCTGTATGAGCAGACAGTGCAGCATTTGTAGCACCTTTTCATTGGTAGTGTAGTCGTCAGTATCTCCAGTCTCCAAACCAGTGTTTTGATTCCCCAACCATTTTATTTTCCATGTAAGTCTCAATAATCAAGCTTTAAATAATGCTTTCTTTAGATGCGCCACTGTATTGCTTTGTCATTTCAAAGTTTCAAATTTTCAATGTAGTGGTTTAGGACACCTCCTCGTCTCCGCCTGTCAAGGTCCAGGCAAGTCGCATGTAGATGTGGATTGCTGGCTAGCCAATAGAAAGAGAGGAAAATCCGGGAGGCGGGTTGGACGAGTATCATGAAAAATAGCGGTACAAACCACACCTTGGCTAAAAAGTGATTTTTATTTGTTTTTAATGTAGAGTCCCTAAAAATATGATAAACATTAAAACAATATGAAGTACAAAAATAAGAGTAATTTCCTAAGAGGTTCCTTTGTGTAAGGTGTGCAAAATGTAAAAATGACCATTAATAATGATCTGTCATTAATAGTTAATGTTTCAAATATTTAGATATTTCATATTTAAAATGAAAACACCATGCATTCATGTTTTGATCATGTTTTAGTATAGTTTTATTGTATGTTACATATTGTACTATTTTGATACACTTTCAATGTGTAAAATTAACTGTTAAAGGAGAAAGTGAAATTGACAGTTTGTCAAAATTAAAATAACTATATAAAGAATATATACAGAGTGTGTTATAGTAAGTTATTGAAAATGTATTGCAAATAAGGACTAAGTTTTAAAACCTTTACAAATACAAGCAAGATAAAACACATTTATAAATACACTTCCTCTCTGTCCCCCTCTGCTTAGATGCCTCAAACTGAAAGAAAGGAGTGTCTGCAAAATCTTCAAATGGCATCCTGGGGTTGGTCATGCCTCAAAGGCTTTCCTGGAGCAATAGAAGTATAACATCACCAGCCTGATAAAAGAAATGCCATCAGGAGGAGCCATCACCCACAAGTCTTTGGCTGACCACAAGCTAAACAGGATCTAATTTGGGAATTTTTTTTTTTTGTGTCTGCTGCTGTTGTTGCAGTGCTGCCTGGTGCTTCTCTAGGACATCTTTAAGCATCTTCTCAACTGCTGCCTGGGTCAGTGGGACGTCTTCAGGAACGCTCTTTGCAGGTGGATTGAACGGGCAGGTGGCAGTATTGTCACTGGGACACTGATGGTTTCGCTGCGTGAGTGAAGACGCTTCCATAACTGTTATGTCTCTAGAAGCTTTTCTGTGCTGGTGTTGAGAGAGGCATTTGTGGGTTTTTTAGCAAGGTGTTTTATGTACCTGCTTATGTGTTATTTTGTGGTTGAGTGCAGAAGGCTGTTGGGGTCAGTGCAGGCACTCTGTACCATAGCAGCAT
Source organism: Pangasianodon gigas (assembly GCA_022758105.1). Lineage (NCBI taxonomy): Eukaryota > Metazoa > Chordata > Actinopteri > Siluriformes > Pangasiidae > Pangasianodon > Pangasianodon gigas. The sequence continues at coordinate 3,957,414 of CM040472.1, read as the reverse complement.
AATCAGCATCCACCCTTTTGAGGAGATCCTTGCTCCTGTGGTGCTTGGCCAGGAGACCATCAATGGCATTTCTCATTGGATCCATCCATCTGTTGTTTTCCAATACAAAGACTCGACCACCTGTCTTAATGGGTCCAATGCGAGCTGCACGGGGAGAAGCAGCTATAGGCAGTGGTGGTGTGCTCAGCAGTTCTAAAGGACATTCACAAAATTACTAAAGTATTTGTGCCTTTGTATGCATATATGAGACAGACAGGTTGCACACATTAGTGCCAGTATGAATAATGTAATTACCTGCATCTAACAGAAATTCCTCAGACCTTTGTTCCTTTACTGTCACAGGACTTGGAGTAGAAAACCAGTGAAATAAGACAGTCTGTGGAGTGGTCTCTGGTTCTGCAGCAAGAGGGGTCTCAGCAGAAGAGGAATCAGAAATTAAGCAAAATGAGTCTATGCACATGAGAAAAACTATCAATTATGAAGTAATACAAACCTTCTTCTCTATTATCAAATAAAAACAAGTCAAGAGGCACTGGTCGACAGCCTGGCTCCACATACTGTAGGCCAAACCTCTCTCCTGTGTCCCTGCTGGAGGTATGCAAGGCTGGATATTTGGGCTGCCCTGTCACTCACACAGGCCCTGTTTAACTCCATCATTAACACAGGGTCAGACACTGCAGGTAGGACGACCCCCGGCTGCTTCAGGTCCATCAGCCGCTGATAATTCCAGAGTGACACCCAAGTCATTCCCTGTGCCTGGAACAGCTCAGGAGAGACACGATTCCCTGTTACCCACTTGGTGGAAATGAAACCCCTCCTGCTGTGAAGTGCCTCTGAGAGGGATCCAAATGGGCACAGCAGCTCCTTCACCCTTTACATGATTGAATTGTAAGGTTCCAAAATCCAAGGCAGAGGCTGTCTGCACACTGAATGAGACCAGACCACTGAGGTCTTATCAAAATATATATTTATTGCTTTAAACTTCCATAGCATAAAAAAATGCAAGGATCAGTAAATAAAACAGACCAGTGAGCAAACGTTTCAGCCCATAGCTTTCTTCAGTGCTCACCTAACAAACAAAAGTTCATCCCTTTTATCCACACATAACTGAAGATTGAAACCAGCTGAGCTTAATCAAGAGGAACTCCTAAAGTTGCAGAGCTCAGTTCCAGAAAAGTAAGGTTCCCCCATGTCTGTAGAGGATTCCTTCCTCCACCTCAGAGTCACTCAGGCAGCCTCTAAGGATGTGTACACACTGAATCCACCACACCTTTAACATTGAGAGTGAAGATGTTGTTGGAATCCTTTGCAAGATGGAAATGTTGAAGCACTTCTTCCATTGTCTGGACCAGCTCTCTGGGATGTGGCACTTTTGTCCTGCAGTGCTCTCTGATGTGCTGCTTGGTGGGATTAGCAGGCTCAATCCCACAGAATTTTCTATGCTTTTTTCAGTTTCTCCAGGCCACTCTGATCCACTACAGAGAAGGCAGCAGAAAGGAAATGGCAGAAGGAGCTATACAGAGGATGGTGCTCTGACACACACTCCCTGGTGAATCACTGCATACAGTGAAACAAGTCCAGTTTTACAATGATGTCCTCATTGTACTTCAGGCAAGAGGCACATAAATTCTTGAGGTTCCCCTGCAGTAACCTCTGCCACGATAGCTTCAGTGGTCCTCCAGGCATCCCATTCCAGGTGCTCATAAGGTGCTGGGTCCATGACTCTGAAAGCAGCACAGCAGTCCTTAAGTATACAAAAGGGAAATAAAAAATTTCAGTTAAATATATTCATTACTTTCACTTACACTACTTGATGTGATGTGATGATTCATACCTGTCCACCCACTGGTACTTGGCCTTGGGGATAGCAGCAGCACTATAGCGATTGGCCAGCCCACAGAATATTTGACTTTAAGGACTCCCAATTCTCATTCATCACAGTGTAGGATGACATTGTGCCAGGTGAGAGCCTCACTTTTGAACACCTGTCCAAAAGTGACTTGTAGGACCTGAGTGAGAGCTGCCTCCTGCCGCTGATATTCTTGAAAAAGACACTCCACCAGATAGTGTGCAGTCACAGACACCACATGCCACCCAGCAGTGTCCTCATAACCTCCAAACAGTGCTGGTGTGTAATCCTTCCTCAGTGCCTCAGTGATAGTCCTCTGTCCATACAGCCCTGCTTCCGCATCCCTGATATTCTGCATGCTGAGCAGGTAGGCTATGGGGGCTCTTTCATACTTCAGATGAAGCACCTCAGACAGCTGGTTGGCCATATCATTTGGTGATTTACCAGAGCGCCACGGTTCATCCATCACTGTTTTACAGATTGCCTTCTTATGGGTGAGGAAGGCTGGCAAGATGTTACAGAAACGCTTTGGCAGCATGTCTAGCCACTGGGGTTTATCAGAGAACCAGTATTTTTTGCATTCTTTACAGCACAGTCAAGAGGAAAGAATGTAATATTGCCCTCTGGTACCAAGAATCACCCTGGGCCTTCCCACACCAGAGGAAACAACCTGAGGATTTGGACAGCTGTAGAGACAAGGCAGGATGTAATTGTTTCTGAGCCTTTTCATTATACTGTGCTCTGGTTTCCAGATGAAGAAGGGATGGAGCCGGAAGAATTTTGGTAATGGCAGGCCTGTGTTGGTTTCTATAAGCTCAGGCTGAGGAGGATAACACCACAAGGAAACAAAGTTCATAAGGTGTCTCACAAGTCATCCTGTCCAGAGCCCCATGGCTTCCATCTCTTGTTTCATCCAGATTTTCTGATGATGGGAGCAGTTCCAGAGGCTAATATCTTGCATGTCACTGGACACAGGGGCTCCTGTCTGTTTGGAGGGCACTGGTGCATGTTCAGGTACTGACTGAGTAGCTGGTGGTGGTGGTACTCAGGGCAGTGATGCAGAGGCTTTACACTGAGAGGAAGTGCTAGGCACAGGAGGTGGTGGTATGTGATGATGTCAGACTACATGTGCTGTTGATGGTGGCTGTGGCAGAACAGCATGGAACAACAAGTTAAAAAATTAATAAAACATTCATGTAAATGACATGTATGAGACATCTTTACCTGTCTTTTCTGTCAGTTAGAACTTATAGAATATTTATTTAAAAATTCAATTAATGCAAGTTCTAATAATGTTCACTTATATGATTGAGATGTACAGACTATTTAAACACTTAAAATTATCACCAGTTGATCCTAATTTGAAAGTTTACTCTTTAAAAAATAGGTAAAGCACAAGTTTGAGTAGACAATACAAACATATTAAACAGAAAGCATAAATTTCATGAAGTGCACTCACCCTGTGATCATCAACAGTGCTGCTGTGGAGAGGGTGAGCAGCACCAAGTTTCTGGGTGTGCACATAACAGAGGACCTCTCCTGGACCACCAACACTGCATCTCTGGCCAAGAAAGCACAACAACGCCTCTATTTCCTCCGCAAACTGAGAAGAGCCAGAGTCCCGACACCCATCATGTACTCATTCTACCGTGGCACCATTGA
>CM040472.1:3914322-3932558 GCA_022758105.1 Pangasianodon gigas | reverse complement strand
GAGATGTTTATTTAACATTTATGGAAGGAGTCTCCAGTGTCAGAAGTAAAGCTGTAACTTCAGGTTTTCAGCATCTTCAGGACAGAAGAGTTTACGCGTTGCGGTTTCTCAGTAACGTGACAAGCTGTGTTTTTTGATGAGGGAACGACTGTTTATAGCTGCTATAACGTAAGCGAGAACAGGAACTAACTTGCTTCATTAAAAAAAAAAAAAAAAAAAAAAAAAAAAAATTAGCTTCACGTCAGGCCTCATCACACCACTCCAATCTAGATTATTTTCCTCTAACAGCACACCATATCACGTTTTATTCTTTAAACTCTCATTTATTGCATTACCCAAAAATTCAGACAGGACCACTATTAGCCCTTAAACTCTCTCTCATTCTTTGAAGGAATACTAGGAAGTGTACAAAACTTATTTCTCAGTCTTGTCACTTTTTGTTTTTGGAGGGACTGAAAATTTAATCATTGCTTATATAATTAAATTTTTTTCTGTCAGATGATTCATAAAGCTATACTTTGGGGCAACAGCAATCTGTTACGTTGGGTCCACGGGCACCAGAGTGTACAGTGCATGTAATTACCTGATAGAGTAAGTACAGTATATTGTAGGGGCTGCAGACTGAAATAACAGTACAACAGCGGTACATCTAACATGCGATTTTGATCTGTGTCCTGCCATTAGTCCTCTTTGGTTACGCCACCACTATTATCCCACGGATCTACACCTACTACATCTCCACAGCGCTGTTCGCCATCTTCGGCGTGAGGATGCTGAGAGAGGGGCTGAGGATGAGCGCTGATGAAGGCCAGGAGGAGCTTGAAGAGGTGCAGGCTGAGATTAAGAAGAAAGATGAGGAGGTGCGTTAACTGGCTGTTGGTTCCAACAAAATCGCGTTCTAATGTTTGAATTGAATCCGCTGATCATGTTGAATTGACCTTCTTAAATGAGAGTGATGTTTTTAATCACCTCAGCTGAGCTTTGGTTGACTGACTGGCTGGTGTGTTTACTTCCAGCTTCAGCGTTATAAACTGGCCAACGGGGCTCCTGATGTAGAGGCGGGGACAGCGGCGGCCATGTTGCCTCAGAGAAAGTGGCACAATTTTATCTCACCCATCTTCATCCAGGCACTAACACTCACTTTCCTCGCTGAGTGGGGTGACCGCTCTCAGCTCGCCACCATCGTTCTGGCGGCACGGGAGGTCAGCAATCACACACACACACACATTCCCACTCAGCTTTACTGTGTACATAAGGTTAAGACGCAAAAAATGAAAATTATAACAGTATGAACAACGGATATAGATATAGAAAGTCCACACACCACTGTTAAAATGGAAAGAGTGAGAAAATATTGCCAAGTCGAGATGTGCCACGCTGTTAGACTCTTACCCAAAAAGACTGAGTGGTGTAAGAAAATCAAAAGGTGCTTCAACAAAGTATTATGCAACCAGATTATTGTAACTTTTTTATTTTTCCTTTTTTTTCATAAAATGTTTCTGATTGTTTTTCACTTAATTTTTATATGTTGTAATTTCACATTGAGGGTGGAAAAAGTTCTGACATGATTTATCTTGGTTTCATTTTTTTTTACATCACAAAAACCTGCCATTTTAACAGGGCTGTATAGACTTTTATATCCATTGTAAGAGATGTTATCTATATCCTTTTTTAAATATTTTCTCAGATAATAATTAGTTCCTTTAGGAATTAGTAAGTCAGTGAGCTTATACACACAGATGACAAATGAAAGGAAAAGTTTTTGAGCTGCGGAGGCATTTTCAGACCCACAAACCTTTACGTATTTTTCATATGAACTCCACATTTGAACATCGGAGTATGCTGTTATGAGTTATCACTCAAAAATATGCAATAAAAATGTAAGATAAGCCAACTGACATGTGAATGTGGAATGACAGGTTTTTCTGTGTTTACTGACACCCCGGAAGCCCCACCCCCTTCACCCAATCTCACAGTTCTCATCATATCTAGATTTTTCCTGCTTGAAAAATACCCTGATGCACGCACAACCCTTGCTTTCTGTCCAGCTATATGGAGAAAGGTTTAAGTTGATTAATGTAAAATAAAATCTATCAATGTATGCTCAAATTAGCTTAATCAGTTAACAAATCAATATATTCTGATTGGACTGATTGATTCATCCCTTCAGAATAGTTCCAGAGACTTGGATCAAGATGCATCGGAGCTGTTCTGGTAGCTTGTGGTGGTTGATTATTTTCCTTTAATTTGTCATCCGTTGTAGATACAGTAAATTTTAATGTAGCAACTGCACAGATGTTACCTGTTCCAGCATTGATATTATACACTACAGTCTAAAAAGAAAAAAGAAAACATTTCCTGTACTGTTGTTATCTGTACGCATTTACATTTACATTTATGGCATTTGGCAGAAGCCCTTATCCAGAGCGACTTACAAAAGTGCTTTGAAGTCTATCAAAAATACATTCTGATACTGGCTCACTAGGTCACAAACTAGGAATTACCATCAGTCCAAAAACTCTGTTGGGGAGGTAATAGACAAGCACTCAGACAATACTTTTTTTTGTATTTTAACCATTAATTAAAGATTCATTAGCAATGCCTGACTGAGGGTGCAATAGTAAGTAGTTGGAGTCTAGATTTGCTCAGTGGCACTTTATGATTTGTAGTTTGAAGTGCTGCAGAGTCAGTGTTGCCAGCACAGTGATCAGAGAGAAGGGACTAGTTTTATTATTACTAAAATGCTAGATGTCAGGATTACTTTGTTGTAGTTTTGGCACTGTTGCTTAGCAGTCAGAACCCTGCATCAAGCACACATTCATGTAAATATAGGTCTTTATCTCTTGCCTGTGGAAGCAGTGCACATGATATGATTTGGAGAAGTGAAAGATTAAAAAGTAGACAGAAACCTCTTCTATATCTACCTGGATGTTTTTCTCAATACCGAATTGTTTGCTGCAGGATCCATTCGGAGTGGCGGTGGGTGGAACTCTGGGACATTGCCTCTGCACAGGCCTGGCTGTGGTTGGTGGAAGGATGGTGGCTCAGAAAATATCAGTCAGGACGGGTAAGATTTGCCTTAGAGAGCAGATTAATCCATGCAGTGTTCATTGACAGTTAAGACTTAATTTCTGCGTTTATCTCCACAGTTACAATCATCGGTGGAATCGTGTTTCTCGCCTTTGCTTTCTCGGCCCTCTTTATCAAGCCAGATACTGGATTCTGATAAGAGGACATACTTTCTGGGCTCAGTCTGTAAATACCAGCTCCGAAGTGCTGTATTCACAAAGACGGACTGTACGCAAAGGCCGCCATTGAATGGTGGCGCGTGTTTGAGTGTGTGTGAAAGCAAAGTGTTACTGTTTAGACCCAGTCACAGACGCTGCATTGGTTTTTATTTTGGTTAGTTTTTTTTTTTTCCCTTCCTCCTAATTATGTGATGTGTGTCCTGTAATAACAGTTTAATTTCCTATACTTCTGTCCTATCAAATTCACTGTTTCTTCTTTCATGTAGTTTTCTCTTCCCATCATGACCATAAACCTACAGTCAGTGTGCATGAGCTCATCCGGCTGTTTGAATGCAACGTGTGCATTCAGGTAACAGCCTTACAGTGCAACTCAGTAATCAGCACATGCAAGGAGCAAGTGCCCAGTTCTGTATATCACTGTGTCCTTTCACTCCTGGGAGTTTTCAGTAAGATGCAGGTCTCGCAAGCCAGAACTCTAAGCTTTGTTAGCAAGCATGGTACATCGGCAGTAAACGCAGCTAAGAACCACCTACTTTTGATGACCAATTGCGTCAAGAAAAACTATTTATTAATGCTTAGACTGTATTCCGTTACTCTATCTTGGTCTGAAAACCTCGGTGTTGTGGTATGCAAGAGTTTGTATTCCTACTGGAACAAAAACAGGGAACGCCAGTCAGATCGCAACTTTCAAGATCCTGAATGTTGTGGTATGAAAAGTGTACAAAAGATATCAGATGTTCTGTATCTCATGGCTATATCCCACCCAAACTGCTGGTCATAAACCTCCCTTACTTGTTAACTGCTTCATCCTTGCAGCTCCAGTGCAGGTCTAAAGAGGCAAACTTCAGTGAGGAGATGCGTCTTGGTAAAGCAACTCCATTCGGAGCACTAAGGAAAATGATTTATGTTTCATTTATGTCTGAAGAATTTGTTTTAATCATTTAGTAAGGAATGTAAACTAGTCCTGTACTCCAGCTGCATCCATAAAAAAAATAATAATAAAACCTCCCTCAGCTAAGCTCTATTAAGAAGCCAGCAGCATTTTTTTAGCAAAAATCCCTTTTATATTTGATCATTTATTCAGTACTCCACTTCCAAGAAAATGAATAGCTGGTCTAGGAAATATTACTTTTTTATTCATCTTCAGACCATTGATTTTTTTTTTTCTGTTGTCCAAGTACTGTAGAACTGTCAGGGAAGACATTGCTGGGTTTTGTACAGTTTAAGGTGACTTATTTCTTTGTCAATATTTGACTGGACTTATTCATCTGTGAATGGCAAGTAATTCAATATACATTGTGCAGAGGAGTTGACTGTAAAATAATTCCTGTAAATAATAAATTAAAATCTGACAGTATGGCTTTTTATGCCTGCAGTTGTCTTGATACAGGAAGCAATGCAAATGAAACAATTTGCTGAAGGGCTTTAAATGAAGCAGTCTTTTAAAATGACTTCATTTTCACTTCATGTAAGTATGACTCAGAGTGATGTCGAGCATTAAGTGTACACAGAGATTTCTTGAATTTTGCCTACAGAACTGAATGTCTCTGGATTTTAATGTGGACAAATCAGACAGATTTGAAGAAAAATAAAAAGCCTGTGGAGGGAAATCTGAACAGATCCAAGCAAAATGAACAAAATTAGCACTGTTCTCTTGAATTACACAAATTTTAGGATTAGTCACACATCAGATAAAGTGTTTTATTTACCAAAAATAGCATAGAACACATTTAGAGAACACATGTTGGTGTGAGATATACGTTTTTAAAATATATGTTTATTTTTTTGAAAATTGAGTAAGGAGAGCAAACTGCACCATTCGCTTCAAAAGCCTGTTATGGTTGTTAGCATGGCCCATCAAATGAACCCAATGCAGCACATACACTGATATTACAGCACCTTTTACAAAGCACACAGCCTTCATCCTCCCTCCCTTCATCCTCTACAGCATCGTTCTGTTCAAGTCATGTTGTGGACCATAATCAGCTGCAAAAAATGTTCAACCTAAATGCACTGTGAAAGGATTTCATTAAGCCCCTCCCACCCCATAACCCATGTACTGACCAGGTTGATTTCATGAGCCAACCAGAAATGTTCTGCAAAACAAAAAGTGTCACACACACAAGAAAACAGTGAGGGACATGTACAACCTTTAGTGTGCTTGCTGAAACTACAGAACATTAATTCATTAACCAGCTCCTTTTCATTAGGGTTTCAAGTACTTCAAGGACTAGCAAAACCTTAAGGTTTAAAAAACAAAAATCTGTGAGATTTTTTTAATGTGTTCTTATTTTTAATTGCAGCTCTTTGGATACATTAAAAAATGACGACACCATCTGACAAATTTGAAATTATAGTGAATGCCAGAGAAACATTCCGGGACACCTGGTTGAACATGTTCAGTGGCTGACTCGTGAAAGGTGCATGGAGATCATGATATTTCAAGTGTTCACTTTAAAGAAAAAAGAGGAGCGTGAGAGAGAGAGAGAAACGGTAACTGATGTGGGCTTGACTGTCTGAAACTAGCTGGAGGCAGCCATGTTTAGTATTCACCTATTACTATAGCCTAAAACACACACACACACACACTGCCTCCTGTACATGCCAGACATTAACTTATCATCGCTGTCCTTGACAAAAAGCAGGCCGATTCCAAGGAAACCAGTCCTCGCTGTTTTACTCTTTTAAAATGACGTTAAAAAATGTCTACAAAAGGAGTGATCAAACGCCAAGTTGTGTAATTAGTGTTGCTGTTTAATAATAATAATAATAATAATAATAATAATAATACTAACAATACAGCAAGAGGCAGCTTTCATCCTCCCTGACTGGTGAAGCTTATTCTGGAATAAAGTAATAAATTAACAGGACTTGGGCTTGTGGTCAAATGTCTTTGTATTTACTAGTATTTTGGAATATAAGGACATATGATCTACTGCAAACGGCACTGATTCTCCGAGATGTATTCATAAATGAAGACATGGTAGACACAGGAGACAGTCCCCATGAGACGCCTTTTACCAAGATGTCCTTAGTGTTCACAAATTTCACTTCACTGTCATGATCTGTTACATGGTGTTTACTGTTAACACTAGATATTAAAAAATATACTAAAAGCAAAAAATGTAGATTTAAAAAAAAAAAAAAAAAAAAAAGGACAGCAACTATATGTTAATTACTGACACGTTGAGTATAAATGTCCATATGTTAAAGGTCATACTTGAAAATCTTTCCTTCAGCAGTATTTTGAATTATGTTATATTATGATGCTCACATCACTCCATCTCGCTCATTCACAACAGACTGAGGGGAGGAACAGCTCCGGCCCGAGCCCAACTGCATCGTGAGAAAACAATTCAATCTGGTTCTCTAGTGTGTCAAAGTTTGTTTAAATCCTTTGTCGAACATTATCCTATAAACTCAGCTAATATTTACTGTTCCCTTTCCTAACAGATGCATATATATGTATATATATATGTGTATATATATATATATATATATATATATATAAGTCATATAGTCATATAGTCTTTCTCTTCAAAATCTTTCCAATAGTCTGGTCTAGTCATAGAAAAATATATATTTCAACAGGTTATATGCCACTCTAAAATAATATTTTTTCATGATGAGTTAAGATTAAGCTTATGTATATGGGTTGCAAAGTGACGCTGTCTTACATTCATTCTGTGAAAGTACTGCCACTCAAGTGTTCCTCAGCCATTAGGTCATCTCTCTGAGAACTATATTCAAAAAAAAGAAATGGTGGAAATACAGTACTAAATCTTGAACATTTGCTAAAAACTGCCAACAAGTTCACTATAATGTAGTATACACCAAATGTTAAAAGTCTGACATGGCAACTAAGAATTGATTTCACTTTCAAAAATACATTCTATTCAGCTTATACCTGTTCATATGAAATGATGAAATCCAGCTTATATTGTGAGGTTTTTTCGTCCTTGTATCACTAGAAAATTATGGAACCTTGTTTGTAAAATATAGTCTTCGAACGGTTTTTGTTGGTGGACTTGGACAATCTGTCCAATTAATTTGGGTTCACTCACAGTAACTAACAGATTAATAGATGTCCTTGGAGAGACCGTGATATTCAGACGACAAGCGCTAGAAGAACTGTGCTACTGGATAGATACTGCAATGTGAACATGTGATTGGACCAGCACTCTGAACAGCTGGAGGCAGAAAGATCCTGAGAAAGTGGAACATGGGACCAGTTGTGTGCTGCCATGCTGAGGTCTCATATGAAGTACATATGAATTATTGCAACCCGTTTCTACTTGAACTACCCTGAAAAAAAAAAAAAAAAAATCAACCTTTTATCTTTTTGTAAGATAAAGTCATGCACGCATCAAAAGGTAAACGTTATTATTTATATAAAACAGATTTGTCACACAGGACATCATTTCACTTCAAGACAAGACAGTAATTGGTGACTATATACACTACATGGCCAAAAGTATGTGGACACCTGACCATCACACCCATATGCGTTTGTTGAACATCCTCTTCCAGATTTATTCCCCCTTTCCTGTTATAATAAGCTCCACTCTTCTGGGAAGGCTTTCCACTAGATTTTGGAGCGTGGCTGTGGGGATTTGTGATCATTCAGCTACAAGAGCATTAGTGAGATCAGACACTGATGTTGGTGAGGAGGTCTGGGGTTCAGTCGGTGTTCCAGTTCATCCCAAAGGTGTTCAGACCAAACCTTATCACACCATGTCTTCATGGAGCTCGCTTTGTGCACAGGGGCATTGTCATGCTGGAACAGGTTTGGGTCTCTTAGTTCCAGTGAAGGGAAATTATAAAGCTACAGCATACAGAGACATTCTATACAATTGTTTGCTTCCAACTTTGTGGGAACAGTTTGGGGAAGAACCACATGTGGGTGTGATGGTCAGGTGTCCACATACTTTTGGCCAGATAGTGTATCTAAGTGCTATCGTTTATTCAAAGAAATCTAAGGTTGAACAAAATGTTGGGTTCCTAAAATGTGTGATTGTCCAAATTTTAAATGACACCTAAGCAAGGTCATAACCTTCCTAACATTCATGATGGTTTAACGTGCAAGCAGGAGAAGAGAACTAGCAAAGCCTCCACTCCAGAAGCAAACTAAATTCACGCAGGGCTGGTTTTCTACCACTGCTTCATTTATTCATTCATTTTCAGTAAACACTTTATCCTAGTCTGGCTCACTCTGGATCCGGAGCCTATCCCAGGAACAATGGGAATGGGAAGTGCGCACACACACATTCACACCAAGGGATAATTTAGAGTATTCAGTCCACCATACTGGCGGGTTTTCTAGAGGTGGGAGGAAACCAGAAAACCCGGAAAACATGGATATAGTGAGAACACAATACCCTCCACATGACAGTAACCCAAGCTCAGGATCGAACCGGGGACCCTGGAGCTGTGAGGTGGAACACTAAGCACTGTGCCACAATTTTGTAACATTACGTAACTTTTGTCTAGTATTTTACAAAACAGTTACATGACGTGTCTTATCTTATTAGCCATAGTAAGTGATAAGTCCATAACAAACCACAGACTGGTTTGTCCAGAGATGTCTGCTATACATCACTGCTACTGTTGTAACTGAGAAACAGAGCTGTCAGGACGGGGAGACACTACTTGAAAAGCAAGTAATTTTTTTTTTTTTCGCCATTTCATTAGGGACACTTCAACTAATTAAGACCTTGCCTAGGTTTAAAGTTCCACAGAGCCCTAAATGTAAAGTGCTATTGAAATATAAGTGCTAATGTTTTCTTTTTGGGACATTTACGAGTCAGGAATATTTGTCTAGTACAAATGTCTAGTACGAAAGACCGCACCAGATACAAGATTATCATCACAGTCGTCATCAACGAGGTCCGAAGATCCTACACCATACATTCCTGATTTCTCGACACGTAGCTGTATCATGGTAGCTGACTCCATTTTGCTTATAGCATGCTCAAGCTCAACCAAAATCTAAGAAAATCTCCGGAAAAAAACAACAACTATTAAACCCGTGCAAATACAGGATCATGTACTAAGATGTACTAGCGACAATGAGGTTTGGTTTGGTAAGGCTAAATTTCATGTTGGTTAAAATTACAGTGATATATTTATATATTTATATATTTATCATAGCTTACATATTACTGTAAAATTAATATAGCTTAAATTATGGCTTGGCACTGTGTGGGTTTATATATATATTATACAGTATGTGGCCATGAAACCATAATATATGCTTATGCAACTTACTCATCATGTATAAGCATCTAAACTGACATCTGACACCTGAGTATGTCATGGTCAACTTTCCTGAAAGCTCCTGATTAACGCTGCATTAACGCGTTAAATGCTCCACATTTATCATAATATATTATGAATCTATATCTCCATCTGAATCCACAGCCTGCTCTCTCTGATATATACAAATGTAAAATATCTGTACAGTTTACAGATTAATAAATTGGTTACATGTAGTAGTGTTATGAAAATATGAAGGTGTCATTTTAAACAAACTGTGACACACGAAGCAGAACCAGCACTGCCCGCTTTGCAGACAGACACATAGACACACACACACACAAACACACACACACACCCCCCACGGCAAAGAGGAAGTCCGTGAAGGCATCAGCCATTAAGTGTTTTCTTTTTTCCTTTGAATACTAGAAAAAAGTATATTCAAAGCTACAAATAACAGACTACACTCTTTTTTTCGTGTCATGCATCAATATAAAATATTAGTTTCTCTTTGTTTTGTCTGTATATTTACATATTAATTTACAGGTGTACTATACAATAAAAGCTGAATCGACATGAACATCTTAAAAATATTTTCTGACCCATAATTCCTTTTTTTTTTTTTTTTTTTTTACATGGAAAACACAAAGGTGAAAAGAAGAGAGCAGGGAAGGGAGGATATGAATGGAGAAGAACAAATGGATGTGGTGCCATTTGTCCTACAGGACTTCTCTGAAGTCTTGAATCACCTCCAGCCCACAAACCAGAGCGTTCTATATAAATTAATATGTGAATGTGTGAATGAAAGACGGCCCACCTCACAATTTGCCTTGCCTCTTATCTTGACTCGGTTGGTGAAAAATAAACCAAGGGCTCCCTTGCTAGCTTACTAACCACTCAGCCAGTGTGGGCTATACTTCCCAGAATTCAGTGCAAGCATCCAGAACTTGGTGAGGGATGACATGTAGGGCGCAGAGACACAACAGCACCTTTTGCCTTGCGCCAAATAACAGGTACAGTTTGAATACTGCAAATACTCCTCCTTCGTCGCCCTGCACAACAGAGGTCAGATTCGGTCCTCGCCACGCAATTGGCTGGTGCCGGGTTACTGAGGCGGGGCATTGGAGCGGTCCAACATGCTGTCTGGCCTATGAGAAGCCAGCTGCTGCTGCTGTTGATGCTGAAGCTGCTGTTGGTGCTGATGTTGCTGTTGGAGTTGCTGCTGCTGCACCTGCTGCTGCTGTTGTGTGGTTGTGGCGAAGGCGTTCTGCTGCTGGAGAGGAAACGCTGCCTGGAGGATCAGCTGCGCTGACTGATTCCCATGAAGAAGACGAGGTGCCTAAATGGGACGAGTTGTAGACAGAAAATACTGATATTAAACATCACCATTAATGGATTTTATTTCAAGTCCAGTGCAAAAGGTTGCATGTGCTTATGCTGAGTTTTGAGGTGGAAGTTGCACCTTGTAATTCCCCGTGTACAACCGGTAAAAAGTCACAGAAAATGCCACTCAACTTGAAATTTCAACTCGTCAACTTGGAGTAGTCTTCTCAACTACCAGCCCCTTCCCTGTGAACAGTGTAAAGTCCCCCTTCTCTACTTTTAAATTAGTTTATAGCAGTACTGACTTAAGATCAGTCAATATACAGACAGAGTGCTTGATTATATCTATCACATTCCATACTAATCACTGTTTTGAGAAGGTAATCATCAGCATTAGAGTCATCACTAACATTAGCCGGCTAGCTTCTTGCTAACAGTACTCGCTATTGTCTGCCGTGCTGCAATTTCAGTCCAAAATATTGCATGAATATTTAAAGTTCACTATAGTAGAACAACACCAATAGCCACTCAGGCCTGAAACTGTAAAAGTGCACTTAAAGTAGTTAAAGTCGAACATCCCGAGGTGGGAAAAGAGGTTGTTATTATAACTTGCAAAATACCACTTACAAGGCACCAGGAATGCAGCATTAATGCAGAAATTTCATTTACACCAACGACATTTATTGTTTTAGGTTGCAGAAAATATATTAAATGATATTCAAAATCTCCCTTTCTCTAATAATGTGTATGCCCACGCTTCGCATTTATAACTGCCTCCAACATTCCTCCAGGCTTTTGGATCCAGTCAGCTGTAAAATTCAGCCCCCCATAAAGATCTAAGTGTGTCACATGCCAAGTCTGCAGACTCACAGGGCTGCTCCTGTTCATTTTGCCTTACAGCCTATATCTATATTATAAGGGTATAACACAATGCCACTGTATGTATTTGCTTAGAGCTCCACACATTCATATCTGTATTGATATTTGTATTTAAAGCAGAAGTGGGCGTGGTCTAGACTAGAAGTTGCTTAGTTTTGGGGTTTTTTTGTTTGTTTTTTTAAATATAATTTAATTTAAATAAATAATTGTTTAAATGTATTTTTTCCTCTTTTTGTGGATCCTACCACTATGCACCAGAAATGCTGGAAAACACTGTAAAAGAAGTGATTTGTTTTTTAATTATTCACAATTATACCAACAAATAGCAGTGTACAGAACTTTATTCACCTCCTGGACCAGAGGTCCTGTGTAACCTTCTGGCAAACTGTATTTATCTAATGTTATTGAGTAAACCAGCTCGACACTGCCTTTCCCAAATCAGGGAACTGTTATTTATAGTTGACGACAATAGTCACCTAACAATATTTTATCAGATTTACTTCAGTTCTTGGGTTTGCTACATTCCAGAAAGATCAGAAAAGTGTCTGGGACACGTGATCAGAATCTATAAAGCTATAAAGCTGGGACGCAGCTTTAAGCAGCATTTCATTATAATGCCTGTATGATTTTCAGGGAAGATTTTCTTCTAATAAAGATCTAGAATGATCATTTAAGAAAGGTGAGAAACATGCACAATAACCATACAAGTTAATATTTTTAAAATTAATTAATTGATTATTTTTGGAGACCACAGCAGAGATATGCTGCTCTGTATACTGCACGTGGTCTGCATGGGCTACGTGGAACTCCGGCTCTATTAATAAATCAGAAATGTGTGCGCACCACTGTTAACTACTTTTCCATGCAAAGAATGAGGAAGAAGAAGAAAAATGCAGCTCACTTGTCCAGTGCTCAAATGTTTCAAGTCTTTGTGTGGTTTTTGAGATCTAGTTAGGCCGCAAACTTCACTTTCAAGCTCTGGATGACAGTAAAAACCTCTTTTTTGGGATACCAGTCCTGATGCACACACCTAGTCTCAGCATGAAGCTTTACAGTGCACCTACTATTCATATCTGTAAAATTTGTAAAATCTGAAAATTCATATGTGTAGAATGTATTATCTGTTTGATTTGAATAATGTCTAACTATCCTTCGTTTGACACCAAACCCACTCTAGAGTTTTTTGTTGCCAAAAAGTTGTATTTTATTATCTCATCTGACCTTCCTGATCCTGATTTCAGTCAAAGTTCCAGCAGTGTCTCATGAACTCCAAGCACTGACTTCTGTTGTTGTTGTTGTTGTTTTTTTAGTTTGTTGGCATGGATGTGGTGTCTAAGATCTTCAGCAAATCTCCAACCGTCATCTATAGAGAAATGGGATCCATGATCCTTCTTCTCACTCCTCAAATACACCCCTGCAGGTTCGTTACAGCTCTGGTTGTTTTAAACTTCTTAATTATTGCCCTAACAGTGGACATGGACCTTTGCAGTTGTGTAGTAATTTTTATAGCCATTGCCTGTTTTATGAAGGTCAACACACCTTTTTTCTTATTTCATTTGTGCATTTTCTAATATCCTTCATGTTCATGGATGACATGTTGAGGACTTCGGGCGCTGTGTCTCCTCATATTTTTAACACACAGAAACAGGAAGTCGTGGATGATTGCTTAAGAGTTTCTAAACACTGGTGAAAGTAAAATATAAATGGGAACATGCTTCAGTTACATTTGGTTCATTAGAAGTTCTAGGAGTGGCAGTAAATGACACATGGTTGGGTTGAAATATTTTTTTAATAAGGTGTTTTTTTCCTTAAGAAAATTATATATTCATATATTCATATATTCAGTGCTTTTTCAAGGTAATTATAGAGCTGACTGTGTTGCCTTGTTCCAAAGGTCCATTTCAATCAATTCCCACCCAAACCTCTATGGGATGCAAACTTTTCTGACTGCATTTAAATGGTTTTATTTTTTAAATGCTTATTACTCACTCATTCTTACTTGTGTGTCACCATCAGCTGGTAATTCCCTAAGATATTCCACAATCACAATACGTCTATCTTGTACAGGTCACTTTCTGAATATATAGCAGTAGTGTGTATAAACGTAAAGATATTTTTTCCATTCATCATCCACTTTGCTTTTTTTTCAGTACTTACCTGGAGGAACTGAGTCTGGTTTTGGCTCTGTGGTTGTGTGCCGGCCTGCGTCTGGCCCTGCTGCTCCTGTGAGGGTGTGGGTGTTTGCTGTCCAATGCTGATGGTCTGATTTTGACTCTGCTGAGGGGCAAACGGTGTCACCACCTGACCCATGAACATGGTGGTGGGCACCATGACGGCGCCACATGCCATAGGCCCCGTTACCAACTTAGTAAGGAGCTGAGGGGCTGCTGGGAATCTGGAGGGAAGAGAGGGGTGGGGGGGGGGGGGGGGGGGGGGGGGGGGGGGGGAACTGAGACTGCTGTGTGTACATTTTACACCCAAAATAGAATGGCTGAGACTGACTGAATGCTGAAAGGAGACTGCAGCATTGCTGTGTAAATGACATCCACCTTCAAACACTAAATATATTTTTGCTAAATTATGTGTTATGCTGGAGCTGTATTTTCGTTATTTCTGAGCCATACTGACATCACAGGGAAACATTGCTAGCGCAGTTACAATGGTGATTAATAGCAGGAAGGAAAAAAACAGTCAAAAATCTCAAACCTAAGGGATAATGATCAGGTTCTATAGCTAGCTCCTAAAAAAACAAGAGCTTCTTTTCTCACTTGCCATTTTAAAGCGATGTTCAAGGTCATACTAATGAGAAATCCAATGTAGAAGTAATGGAGACAAAAAACGCTGGACTCAAAGGTCCAGAATGCAATGCAGCTATAGGACACGGTTGTGCCGAGTTGCAGCAGAGACTCATTAGCGATCTACAAGACAACAAGCACGATGGTGCCGACAGTGGTGTTAGCATGAAAGTTGAAGCCTTTGGAACGTGATCTCTTTGAGCGGTGTGTATAGATGATGAGGTGAGAGACCTGGACAGAGTAAAGGATTAAAGCGCTGCTGCATTGCTCTCTTTAGGTAGAGATGAAGCGAGGGTTAATTCACACTGGCACCACTATCAGCATGTAGTCATGGGTAATGTAGGAAACTGTTCACAAAAGTGAAAATAGACCAATATGCTGATGAAAATTCAGAACTCTACTCAGAAAAAGTCAACTCAGAATTTAATTAAAATAAATCCTGGACAAAATCTGGGAAATCTGAGAACCACCAAGGGTTAATATGCAGTTCATTCCTTTATTGGCCCACTATTAGTCTTTTGGAGTGAAACACGTAAATTCTTTAATTTCTGATCCGGGAAAACAAGTTGCCAACAGCATCAACAGGATGTCACCAAGTCTAGTCCTCCTTGTTACTAAACTGTATATGCCAGAAATACCCTTAAAATATACTTCAAACATGAAGGATGCTTGACCTTGCTGTGACCTTGACCCTGTTTGGATCAATTTCGAAATGTAATCAGTTCATCTGCTGGTTACAATGATAATTCCATATAAATCCTAAACACATTCAACTACTTGTTCTTGAGATATTGTGCTTGTGAGAATCTTGGATGGATGCGCTGTATGATAAAGCGCATCTTAAGATATTACACTAAGCTTGTAAACTGGTCTTTTTGGCCATTACACATAACACATTATTATTAGACACATCCTGCAACAAATTCTGCAGAATAACATGGTACCGTATCTGGCGGTCCTGAGAGAAGGTGGCGACCGCGGTTCCACTCGGACTGCTCTGGGTTAAACTGGTGGAGATCTGCACCACGTTGGCCTGGCCAGGCTGTGAAATCATCATGGTGTTGTAGAGAGACGCAGGCAGGGCTCCCTGAGGAGACTGCAGTGTGTGCGATGACCTCTGGGACTGGAGCGAAGATTCAGAAACAGACTCAGCACACACAGATACATCAAGATACACATGTACACCAGTGTTTATTTGATCCTTAATAATACAGTTAATAAAGTTATCTGTAATCAGCTTAGACTGACTCAGTTAGTATCTCCTTCTCTGTTTTGCCCTTTATATCTGATACTTTAATAAATTATAGTGAACAATAATGTATTCAGGTTTAAAAACTTACATATGTAGTGTTTATATCTGTAATCCACTAATGTATTAATCCATAATCCAGAACCCAAACTTTGTATACAAGAGTGCTGATGTCAAAACTTTGAAAAGCTGTTTTGTAAACAGAATTTCCCAAGTGCAGTCATTTTTTTTCCCATATTTGACATATGAGGGCTGGAGCAGAAATACACAGGAATAGATTTAAGCGCTTGTTTCTGGATTTTTTTTATTACCGAATATAGTTGGCTATATTTCCCAAAATATAAACAAACTAGTAGCGTAATGTGAAGCACTGTGACCCTGACCAGGCAGTGGTTGCTGTAAGTATATCGTGCAGCATCAGGTAGTTAACAAAACATGCATACTGTACAACTCATTACATGTATATTTTACAACCATAATTACTGAGCAAAAATGTTAGTCAATGCCAACTAAGTCGTCATTACAATTCCATATTTAACCGTCCCAAACGTCATATGAACAAGTCCCTGAGTTTTTTAATCGCATTTTATTGGCGACCAGCTGCTATGGTCAGAGACAAGACTGGCCAATCAGAATCATGCATTTTTCCAGTTTCTGTCAAAGCCACTAGCCAGCTAGTTACATTCTGAGCTCAGGAACATCGATATCACAGCCAGTGAAAGTCTATGCTACAAGTCCTACCGAAGGAGAAGAAAAGGTGCTACAAGATAGAAATGTCATTTCTCCCATTACAAGCATCTTATTTCAATCATTTTCAGTGGAACTGTCAAAGATATTAACATTATTAATATGGGGAGGTTAGATAACTGTAGACTGGATGAGTTATTTAAATGATTAAATAACTCATTTGTGCCATCTCAGCTCCTACTGTCTGGCATCCACCCAATGTGCTTGATCACATTGAGCTGATCAATATCACTGTACAGATCATGTGATGGTTTTATTTAGTATATTTCCTCTTCCCACCATCATTTCTTGTAATGCCACAGTGCAGCACCACAAGTTTGTGTTAATTAACGTGACCTTTCTTTGTCCAGCGAGCTTCATACGTGACAGCAAGCACGTGACTGCATGATAGTGAAAACATACCACACGTCTCAACCAGATTTCTGGCAAGCTTTCTTTCTTTCTTCCTTTTTTTTGGATTTTTCCCAGATTTCCTCCCTACTCAAGTCTTGGTTGATTCCCACCCACCAGTTCGGTCTCCCCTATCCTCTGACACGGAAGAGTGAAGGCTATCACATGCTGCCTCCAAGACACATGAAACCAGCCAACCAGCCAGTGTGGCTTAACAAATCGGAGGAAAGCGATATCCATTCCCTTCCGCATGCATGAGCGCACACACGCACCCATATTTGGCCAGTATCACTGTGATTGACAGGAGAGAGAGAGAGAGAGTGTGCCATCCCTCCCACAAGAAAGCATGGCTAATTTTGCTCACTTGATTCCCAGCCATGGAGTCAACAATATGGCATCGTTGGGATTCAAACTCATGATCTCCATGGGATCTGGAAGCCTGGCAAGCGTTCTTGGATTGAATGTATTCATATTTGGTTACATTTCAAATACAGACATGTTTTTGTGTATAACCTTAAAAAAAAAATCAATACTTTTTTTTTTTTTAATCGGATGTTGATTTGTATAGAGACGCATATTTTACTGCAAAAGTGCTTAGTATATATCAGCCTCTGGTACACACTATAAACCGTTTAGGATATAGTTGCCAGCTGATCGTTTTAGTCTTTGGCAGTTGTAACCGCTATAATCATTTAAGAATTGTTTAACAGATTTTTATGTTAGCTGGTGCTAATTTACCAATGAGCATTAGTGATGAACGCTAATTCCCTATACTATGTGTACATGCCTTGGACATGCCATGCTGCTAACTTCTACAACTAACTGAAATTTAAATGCCGTTGCTTTGTGTGCACGTGTGTGTTGTCTCACCTGTGTGTGTGTGCCACTCTGCTCTCGGAGAATGCTCTGCTGCTGAGGCTGAGCTGGCTGGGTCTGCTGAGTGACAGAGTGCTGTGTGCCCGTATGTGTTGATGTCAGGTTGCCTTGTAAGATTCCTGCAGGCACCACCAGCCCCTGCATGGTCAGAGCCGTGCCTGGCTGCACCGAGGAACCCTGCGCTAACTGCACCGAGCCAAGGTTCAGACTACCGCCACCTTGCTGCAGGAACATCTACATACACACACACACACACACACACATTAATAACCTTTTCTATCAGTACCACGCATTGCCAAAACCACGGCAGGGGGCAGAGCTTTCTCTTACCAAGCCCCAAAATTATGGAATAGCCTCCCAGTTAATATACGTGAAGCAGACACGGTCTCAGTGTTTAAGTCGAGGTTGAAGACTTATTTATTTAACCTAGCATTTAGCGACTAGTGTTTTAGACAAAGGAGTAGATCTGGGGGA
>CM040472.1:3891181-3914222 GCA_022758105.1 Pangasianodon gigas | reverse complement strand
CCCCCCTTCACTCTGGACCTGTCCACTGGCAATGCTTCACACTGCCACGAAGACGCTTCAGCTGTTTTCTATGGACTACACAAACGCACATTGTACACACACACACGTGCACTACAGTGTAAACCCATATGAGGATGGGTTCTCTGCTGAGTCTGGTTCCTCTCAAGGTTTCTTCCTATCACCATCTCAGGGAGTTTTTTCTTGCCACCGTCGCCCTGCTTGCTCATCAGAGACGTCACACACACACACTTCATTTTACTTTGTTTGTGTAAAGCTGCTTTGAGACAATGACCTTTGTAAAAAAAGCGCTATACAAATAAAAATGAATTGAATTGAATTGAATTGAATAACCTCCCACTGACAATTATCAATGCCACTAATTAGGTTTAGATTTAACTAGGCTACACCTAAACCCAGTAATAAACTTAACTTCAGTAACCAAATGGTCTGTCCTTTCACCCAAAAAAGGGAAAAGATCTATCCCTTGTGCAAACTTGTATCCATTCAAGACACACACACACACACACACACACACACACACCCACCCACACGTAGAATATGACTCCAATACAATGGTGAAAAGGCACAAATGAGAAACAGGTTGTATAAGTTTCCAACTGCAATGCAGCCTTAGCTAAATTTAGTTTCAGCTAAGAGACAAAAAGGAAAAAAGCAATTTCCTGAGGACGTGGTTCTTTCAACATGCTTCAGTTATGACTAGGACCTTCACATAATGAATTGCAAGACCTTCTAGACTTCCTGTAAGTCTACCAAAACATTCTAGGAAATAATAATGATAATAATAATAATAATATAGTAGTTATAATTTATATAGTACTTTTTAATTTTGAGTACTTATTAAGCAATTATTAATAAATCAACTCTAAAACTAGAAAATAAAATATCTACGAAGGCCTGATAAGCTGTGAATGGGTAAAAAGGGCATTTTTATATCAATTCACTTTAACTCAGATGTGTTAGCAGAGGCCCTGCTCACCTGTAAGCCCTGGCCCTGCACCCTTTGCAGCTCCTCCTGAATCTGACGCAGCTCCTCCTGCTGCCTCTGGATGTTAGCCTCGATCATACGCGTGCGCTGCTCCAGCTGTTCCTTCAGGTGCTGCATGGCATCCAGCTGTGTGGAGAACTGTAGCACTGGCTGCCAAAAAAAAAAAAAAAAAAGACGATGACATCATAGGTCACATTAGACACAACAGCCTGCTAATGAGGAACCAGGAAGGGAATTATTAAGGAAATGACTAAGCTGCAGTACGGTAAGGCACACAATATGAATGATTAATTTGACTATTAGTCATAAGGCTGGAATAATCTTCAAGAATGACTTGGCTTAACAGTTATCTAGAGTATGAGGAAGTGTTCAGGATGCACAAAATTCTAAATGTCTCAGTCATACAGCCCAATGAGCTACTGCTTTAAGACAAAAAAATGATATTTCATGTTTGAGTAGACTTGTTAATTGATTAAAGGTGTAATTAAGACTCGATAAGCACATCCTGGCATGCTGTAACTGCAGGCCTAGAAAGAGACACTCCTCTGAGAACATATTCACAGAAACCCTTAAATGTGCAATAGTCTATTTTTTTTATTCCTTACTTGTACAAGCAACCTGGAAGATATGTAGAACCTGATTAAATAAAACAAAATAATGGCTTAAGCCATGGCCTTAGCAAAGGTGTATTAAGTCTCTGAAAAAATCTGTGCTCCTTCAGTCCAGAATACATGTTTGTGTTTGGATCCACTCTACGGGCCACCTAAGATTCTGAGCTTCATAAATATGGGTGGGAATCATTCAAATGTTAAACCCACCTAACTGTTAGAGACCTAATACTTAAAAAAAAAAAACAATGTACCTAGTGCACATTTAAAGCCAACTCCTAACTGAATGATGTAAGAGAAAATGGCAGTTATTATTCTAAGAGTAATTTACAAAGGATTTGAGCACTAAAACCAGCTCTGAAGCCTATGAAAACTTGTGAAAAGCAGTAGTCCAAGGATTCCTGTCATTAAGACTAAAGCACAAACAATCCTAAAATGGCTGATGCTGAAAATCCACAAATACTGAACAAGCAGCTTTTGACATGGTATCATCTTACTTGTGAGGGAATTAGAATTGACTGGAGTTCATCAGAGATGCAGAAAAGCAATGCAACACAATATGCTGCTACTCGGTCACAGGAAGTGCGGCTATGCAGCTCAGATGAAAAGGGAGTACAGTATATACACCAAATATCAGGGGTGGGAAAAGAAGTACTGAGAAATTATACTTAAGTGAACGTATAGCTGTGTAAAAATCTTACTCAGTTAAAAGTGGAAGTATCCAGACAAAAATGTATTTAAATTAAATTAATTTTTTTTTTTTAAAGTTTTTTAATTAATTGCTACTTTTAAATGCAAAATGTAAATATTTTTAACACATGAAATTAAGTCAATGTCATATTTTCATGTGAAAACTAACTTCTCTTATTCCTCTAAAACTGTTACAAGCAAGTATGCCCTTTTTCCTGTTAACATCATTCAGTCTCCTGCAGGTGAACAATATGTATGACTAACACAGCATAGTTTGCTACTGAATTAATCAAAAGTAAAATAACTTAAAATAACTTATATATTTATTCCAAAAATATTTACCATTAACTACAATTTGACTTGCTGCCTAGCCAGTTATGTTAGCTACAGGAATCAATGCTAGTCCAACCTGACATTATCAAAGACAACAGGCTAATTTAGTTAAATATAGCCAGTTAAAGTTAGCAAAACTTTCCTTACAAAGCTTTTTAAATTAGAGTTCATGCCGTCTATGAGATAAAGCAGACGCCTAATTTTATACGAGTCTTTGCATAGTCCATATTGAAATTTTACTGATGTAGAGCCAGGGGAGCTTATTCTCAAGTTCCACACTGTAGTGTGGTGGATTATCCATATTCAGATGAACATATACATACAGCTATAGCATTAACTACACTGTGTAGCATGAGAAGGTCACTGCAGATGACAAATTAGCGTGATCCTTACTTCTTTTTTCTACACTGATGAACTGGATGCTGAACTGAAATGATTGGATGCTAAACTTTGGCTGGATGAGAGCAGAAGAGACCTTAGAGATTTGTAAAGAGCACTTTGAAGGTCCAGATAAAAATGTATGGAGTTTAGAGTTTTTTTCTTGGAAATGTAATTAGGTATCCTGTTTCAATAATACTCAAGTAAACTATGAATACAGTAATAGTAAAGTACAAACGCTTGTGTATTTTCCACTTCCGTCACATAATGTATATACACATAAAAAAAAAACATTATTGGAGTTTCATCAGGATCAACAAAATTCTGAACAAAATCTCAGTGTGCACTCTGCCCAAGAAATGTCCAATAAATATTAAAATATTTAAAACCAAATATCAAATATTTCAAATCACTCCAGCACACTCAGTGCCTAAGCCAAAGAATAGAATATAAAGACTATTAGAGTGTGTGTGTGTGTTACCTGCACAGTAGGCTGCAGCTGCTGTGGCTGCTGAGGCTGAGACACCAGACAAGCTGCCATCGTCTGGCTCGTGTTCTGAGAGCTCATCGACTGGAGAGAAGCAGAAATATTTTAAACACAGATAAACAAACACATTCAATATATTCAATAATTTAAAGCACAAATAACCCAGGCATCATTTTTACTTAGTTATAACACACATATGATGCAAAATGTTCCCTTTCTACAGGGTTTTCTAAAATTACAATTCTACCAATTCTTTTGAGTTTGATCATTCACACACACATGCACACACACCTGGCTGCTGATGGATGATCGGCGCTGAGACGTCTTCTCAATAGTAGAGACAGATTGGCGGGGCGGCGTACTGTGCTCTGCCTGTAGCTTTGTCTGGGTGGCTGCACACATACACACACTTTATATTAATAAATGTCTATATAGTAATAAAAATTTTACATCTTACAGTAATAAACCTCTGTGAGCTGGTGTTGATTGGTGTTGGGCCATATTATACTTTCCACATAACTGCATGTACTGTGTGCACACAGCTGCTACATGAACAGCAATGTTCATATACAGTACATGTCTGCCTACAGAAACATCCGTGCTCAGCATTCCTCCATTTCTACCTGAAATATATCAGCAATTTCATGCCAACAATTTGCCATATGTACACTATACAGCCAAAAGTATATGGACACCTGACCATCACACTCATATGTACTTGATGAACGTCTCATTCCAGATTTAGTCCCCCTTTGCTGTTATAATAAGCTCCACTCTTCTGGGAAGGCTTTCCACTAGATTTTGGAGCGTGGCTGTGGGGATTTGTGTTCATTCAGCTACAAGAGCATTAGTGAGATCAGGCACTGATGTTGGGTGAGGAGGTCTGGGGTTCAGTCGGTGTTCCAGTTCATCCCAAATTTGTTCAGTGGGGTTGAGGTCAGGGCTCTGTGCAGGACACTCGAGTTCTTCCACTCCAACCTTCACACACCATGTCTTCATGGAGCTCTCTTTGTGCACAGGGGCATTGTCATGCTGGAACAGGTTTGGGTCTCTTAGTTCCAGTGAAGGGAAATTGTAAAGCTACAGCATACAGAGACATTCTATACAATTGTGTGCTTCCAAGTTTGCAGCAACAGTCTGGAGAAGAACCACATACGGGTGAGATGGTCAGGTGTCCACAAACTTATGGCCATATAGTGTAGTTAACTCGTGTTAAATATATACAGTACCTGCCTATTGTTATGCAAGTTGTATATTAATAGATTATATTTCACATTAATGAACTCAAACTATTCTGCAAGAGCACGAGATGGGAAGAAGGGGACGCAGGAAGTGTCTTTTTATGTGGAAAGGTTCAAAACACTTGTAAAAAATGGCAATTTGCTCATCTCTCATTTTACTGGGGAGAAAAATGCTGCTGTTTTGGCATATTTTTGAGTGATAACACGTACAAGTGGTTTTTTTGTGGAGCTCCTATGCAAGGTGTAATGGTTGGCAGGACTGGGAATATAATGTAATCAGTAATAAATGTCACAAGAAAAAAAAAAAGATAAAAGCAAGATAATAGCATATTATTGGGGATAATATCATTATATTGCACAAGCCTAACCAGGATATTTTAACACAAATCCAGTTTGGCTCCACCAGGAGGTTAAAACCAGTGCTCATAGTGAGTGTCATGCAGCAGGTGTGCTGATACGTACAGGTGGGGTCGGATACGGCGGTGTGTGAGGAGGACTTCCGTGAGCTCCGGGAGGAGGCTGAGGGCGTGCGACTCTGATCAAAGCGCTCCAGTGCCTCCTTCAGGCTGGAGGTGTTCAACTGAGACTCAGAGCCCGAGTCCTGAGACTGAGCGACAAAGGGAGAGAAAAGTACAATTACACAGATGTACGAGAGGAAGAAAAAGAAAAGATTAGGTGATTATTTTTACATTCTACAAACACACCTTGTCTGCAGAGATCTCAGGAGGTGACTCCTCGATGCCCAGCTCTCTGCGCTGCTCAGCCCTAACCTCAGCATAGCTATAGCAAGACCGAACACACACCAGTCACATCCCGACCCTGAACACTGGGTATCTGTGTATGTGTGGAAAAAGCCTCACCTGACAACAGTGTGTGTGCAGACAATGAACTCAGGCCGTGAGTTCCACTGGTGATAGGTGATGTAGTAGTGAGTCTGCAGCCAAATCCACTGCTGGCCTTTGGTCAAGAACCGATAATAGCACGACTTCCCTTTCCCATACTGCATCACTGCACACACGCACATATTCACATTATCACACAGGGGAACATTACACTATCCATAAAAGCTGAATAGTAAGGAGAACAAAGGATTTAAACTTCTCCTATATAGTACTACACAACATGATAGCACCAAAAAAGACACACTTCCTTTCATTATGTATGGGTTTGAACACTATAAACCCACAGAGTCTCTCACACACACACACACACACACACACACAAACAGGAGAACAGGTAAGACTGGTCTAACTCACGGTGTTCATGGCACTTGGCAAGGGTCTCCAAGTCATCTACGTGATAGTAATCATACCCCGATGTGCCCAAAACTTCAAAAGGCAGGTAACCTATGATAGGGGGCGCCCTAAAGAGGACAACACAACACATTCATATTTACATACCTCATTGACATGGAGCTCACCTTTACACAGATAAGAAAATAAGAAAATGTAAAAATTGTGGTCATAATTCTGCAACTTTCAGATATGCTCCTAGTTTACCTCCCAAAAACTGTGCAATAATCTCCACAGACAAAAAGGCTTGGCAAAACGTGTAATTTTCATAAACATTTTCCACAGAGACTACAATGTGCTTTTAGTGTGACTTTTTATGGCTTTTTGATAGTGGAACTGTAATGCAGGCTGTTATTCTGAACAATAATTTTTCACTTCAGAACGTGTACACAACTTTATGGGACAACTGAGATGTAAGACTGGAATGGCAAATAATTTATGCATTTCAGACACAGAGAGAGAGACACACAGAGACAAACACAGAGACAAACACAGAGAGAGACAGACAGAGAGAGACACACACAGACAGAGAGGGAGAGAGAGAGAGAGAAAGAGACACAGAGAGAGACACAGACAGAGAGCGACACAGAGACAGACAGACAGACAGAGAGAGAGACCCACAGAGAGAGAGAGAGAGACACACAGACAGAGAGAGACCCACAGAGAGAGAGAGAGAGAGAGAGAGAGAGACACACACACACACACACACACACAGAGACAGACACACACCTGTGGTCCAGGAAAAGGAATTTCCACTCTAAGCTGTGTCTGGAAGTGAACTCCTCATTGGGTTCCTCCACAGTGCACATCTCCTGTAGAGAAGAGGTTATGAACACATAACAATACTGCTTATTTCTTATTGATTTCCCTGTGCTAGGATATATGTTTAAATGACTAGTGTGCAAAAAAAATCTTTCCCTTGTGCAAACCTGTATCTATAAACACATACACACACACACACACACACACACACACCTGTCATTCTATATTCTTTAACATTCTTTTCCTAGCAACTTTTTAAAGGAGAGATGTAGTAAAATAGGTGAATGTTCAAGGACAAATGAGAAATTTATCAACCCTACCTTGATAAACTGAGGCTTGGCTAACCTCACAGTGGCAATGAAACACACGCGGTCTTCAAACGAGGGCCTGAGCGAGCGCTGGATCACACCTTCAAAGCCGTTCCGTGTCGAGTTAGGCACTGCAGGAGCACAAAATAATAAAAAGAAGTGGTGAATATACGAAGGATACAAAACTGAAAAAAAAAAAAAAAAAAAGAATATGAACTGGATATGAAATCAGGGTGCACTTGTGTATACTGAGTCACTAGGTGGCAGCACTAAACACAAAATTAACTACAGTGATGATGAAATAACAAATATCAGAGAACTATCCACTGCACTTGTGAACCCATCAGTGATGACAGTCCGCTGTGCTTGATGCAAGAGCCAAAGGCAAGTTATACATCTTACACCCAGTGATCTGTTTCTGATAAATTCTCTGCTACAAAGGTGTTGTATTCATATTATACACCACTGCAAACTGAGTATGGAATCACATGTGGCTGAGCAGAGCTCTTGATCCTATTTCAAGCAAAGGGCTCACTGCCTTTCCCATGACCGAGCCACTCTGTTGAGCAGTAGGCATAAAAAAGGCTAAACAAAGCTGCGTGAGAACAATGACTCATCACTACGCAGCTCTCACACTCACCAGTGTTGAGAGACTTGAAGTTTCCGATAAACTTTACATACTCATAGACGGGAGGCTCTTTGGGGTCGATGGTACCCCGGAGCATGTGGCAGCAGAACTCTAACTGGTTTTTTGCTATAGAGAACAGGAGAAAAAAAACAAGACAGATTAAAGTTATCATCATCTTGCAATTCAGTCAATTCAAATATATATTTCAGCAAATATACACAGAGCTCAAAGATTATTGGATCTACTGAACTCTTATCTCCTCATAACCTACCATAGAGCTGCACCTTGCAGGTGTACAGTTAATAACTCTAGCTGTCCTATACCCTGTTCATCAAAGCCATAGTCAGGAAATATATACATATAAAGTAACATATATGATAAAATGACCAATGAGTGATCAAATTTAGATGATTAAGTGTCTACCAAGTGTATGTGGCCTGGGGAAACACTTCACCTAGTGACATTTTAACTAGCTATTTACTAGCTATATTTATATATACTTCTGAAATCTTCCATTTTCCCTGAATTTAAATATCCGTTCTCTTTTGCACGTATCTCAACCACAAGCTAAGCTCTTGTATCTTAAAATCTGTTTACGCCAAAAGTGAAAAAGGAGAAGATTTAAAAATTTCATTCCAATTCCACAGAAAGGCGGCGGCGTACCTCTACACTTACCCCCTAATCTTATGGAAAAACAACATCACTGTCACATTTTAAAGAATTATAAGTATTAAAGTATTAACGTATCTAAGCCTCTGTCTTATCACCTGATGTAAAAGTCACCTGACACGAGCCTCATCGTCATTCACTTGACTGATCACTATTCACTCAAAGATTGAAGAGGAAATGATTGCTGATTAATTCCGTCAGCTCTGTTGGCTAAATTTCTTGTTATTGATGTCTTTTATAAGGCAATTTAAACATTTTAAACCACAGAGTGTCTAAGTGCTTTTCTTACTAATATGATGTTTTGATGATGACATGACAGTGTAGGAGCATGAATGCAAACTGAATTGATTAAGTTTATGTCCATTTTGTTATGGCGTGTATCTATCCGCCTGATCTATACCTGATCTATACCTGATCAAGTCATGAGAAAATCACACATAGCTAGCAAGGTTTTAAGCACACTGACTGGTTTTTGTTAAACTGGCTCATTACCGGACGTGATCTTTGCAGGCGGAAATTCAGGCAGGTTTAGAAAGTAGCCTAAATAAACTCATTTCCATATTGTTTTGGTAAAATATATTTGGTTTCTTAAAGTGGAGACGTCAAAGTATATTATTTACAGATAAACCAAGACTGTATATACCAAGTAAAAGAGCAGAAAAAATATAAAAATGGAAAATGGGATAAAACATGTATAAAGGTTTGATGATAGAAATTTGATACCCAAGGAGAGAGTTTCATTATAATGCTCTGCCAGGTAGCCATTTTCAGTCTTATCTTTTAAAAATAACTTGTGGTTTGTGGGGTTTGGTGATTGAATTGCTCAGTCCAAATAAATAAATAAAAAAATAAAAAAATAAATAAAGCAAGCCTTGGAAAACTCTGTAGATTATTCATTAGTATGTTTCATGACATTGTGCTGCTGTCAGCAAAAACACTGAGGCATCTGGATGGATCTGCGCAATTAAGAGATTTGTATACATGGAGAGATTTGTATACAGATATCCAGTCATTATGTGCATTATCAATAAGCAGAGCCTACATTCCACCATTTGCATAGATAAGATGATAAAGCTGTTGTTTTGATGGTTACAGGTTCATTTTTGTCTCATCTCTCCATAAGACTCCTGAAATTTACAGACTTTTATACTTTCAGCAAACTGCTGTTGCACTCTTTGCCTTTAGGATAGTCTATCCTTTGCTTAATGGTGGTTTTTGAATCGTCTACTTCCTGCAGAACACCAGATTTTCTTAATGACTGCAGGTAATGTTCAGTCATTTCATTTAGGTGTTCTGTGGTCTGTCCAAGCCTGTCAGACTGTTTGTTCAACAGCGTGTTCTTGCTTCATAACTTTTCATTCATTCATTGTAATACTTCAGACTCACAACGAACGTTTTTTTTGTCCTTAACATTTTCCATGTGTCAAGTTCACAAACAGCTCTTAGACCATTTGTGATAGCTTCCTAAGTGTTAATCAAGTAATCATTTGTTCTCTTTATAATGAAAGATCTGTGTAGAAAGGAGTAGTAACGTTGAGTGCTGAGAGAAAACTGTGTGCGTATATGCCAGTGTCTTACTCTTTAAGTGGTCTGGTGTGAGGCTCTCTCCTTCGAGTATGTGTGTTGAGAGGGCTTTGTACACTTCAGAGTGCTCTCCCAGTGGAAGAAAATTCAACAGGTTCTGGTCCACCAGGTCAGACTGAAAAACACACACAGATGTTACTTTCTCTCTATTTCTCTCTCACATAACGCTAATTCACACAAACATGTTTTTAAAGTAATTTTAGTCATCCGTCTTGCCCGTCTCACATAACATACAGGCTTACTGATGTTTCAGTCCATACAATGGCACATGACTCAACTCTGTTACAAGACCCCAACTGTCCTGTTTTTTGTTTTTTTTTTTAATGAAACATAATCGCTACAGAGATCCATTCAAATAACACACTTTCTATACTTTGTGATGTTATGACTGAGCAGCCTGTAGATGAAGAGCAAGGTGTAGACCAATATGGGGATCACTAGCATTTAAACACAAATGTGTGGTAGCCTGGGAAAACCCTTCACAGGGTGAAATGTTGACAGTTTCTTTTATATAGGCCTATAAGTCTGAAAACTACAGTGTTTTCCAGAACTGAAATATGTTTCACTTTTGCATGTATCTCCACCAGCAGTAATGAGTGTAAACAGGAGCATTTTGACAGCCGGCATCCGATTACAAACTGAATTGATTAGGCGTACAGTTGGGTCACAGGTTTACACTTGCACAATCTGCAAAATGTTAATAATTACTGTGTAAACTTTTCAACAGGATTAGTGTAAATAGTTATTATTTTGTTTAAAGATCTTTCTTCCATTTAGTACTGCCCTTCAGAAGCTACATAAGATATTTACATGTTTCCCAGAAGACAAAATAACAATTTACACCGATCATCCTGTTCAAAAGTTTACACCCCCCGGCTCTTAATGTATCATGTAGCCTTCTTGTGAATCAGTGAATGTTTGCTAGTAGTTGTGTACGAGTCCCTCAGCTGTCCTCAGTTGTGAAAAGATGGATCTCAAAATCATAGAGCCACTGTTGGAAAGGGGTCAAATATGCACAAGATGCTGGAAATCCAAATAATGTGCAGGAACTGGAGGATTTTTCTTAAGAAAAGTGGTCAGTTTAACTGCTCAGGGCAAACAAGGGACTCACGAACAACTATCACAAAACATAAAAACCAGTCTTTGATCATCCAGGTAACACACACAGTATGAAGAATCAAGCGTATGTAAACTTTTGAACTGGTTCATTTGAGTAAATTCAGTTATTATTGTGTCTTGTGGACGATATGTAAACATCTGCTGTGTGAAATAGCTTATTCAGGGCAGTACTAAATAAAAAACGAAATGCAATTTTTGTGATCCCTCTTATTTATTTTAAAATTATTAATATTTTGCAGATTCTGCAAGGCGTATGTAAACTTATGACCTCAACTGTATGTCCATTGGCTCAAACTTGGTCAAAGCATGACATTCACTGTGTGAGGAAATGCAAGGATTTAAGGCCGGTTTATACTTGACATATACTTGACATAACCTTACGTGCGTGTGTACAAGCGGCAGCTAAGCGAGCAGCATTTTTCACACACACGCTTGCGTATCTTATTGTACATCTGGAAGATTAAAAGCAGCATCCATTAGATGGCACATCAGAAACAAAACATCCCTGTCCATC
Source organism: Pangasianodon gigas (assembly GCA_022758105.1). Classification (NCBI taxonomy): domain Eukaryota; kingdom Metazoa; phylum Chordata; class Actinopteri; order Siluriformes; family Pangasiidae; genus Pangasianodon; species Pangasianodon gigas. The sequence continues at coordinate 3,902,603 of CM040472.1, read as the reverse complement.
TGGATTCCAAGGCAAAGTGTAATGTTTAGCGGTTTCATGCAGAGACATTAAACACATTCACGAGCTCTGTTTCTCTTTAAAACTTTCTGCCGTCATCGTGATTGCTGTCATGAGCTGCATCTCAAATCAAAATTCCTCATCCTACATTCAGTTTGTTGTGTTTAAAGGCTACATGGGAGGCTTTAAAAATTCAAACACTAATTGTTATAGGAAACCCGGTTAGTGGTGGTACGCAATAACAGTCTAGAATTGTACACAACTATGTGATTCAAGACACGATGTTAGTTTGTTAGATAGTCAGTTGCAGACGCAGTGTCACATGGTGCTATATTGACTCCTCTATTTACCACATGGACACGTCTCGTAAATTTCTGAGGATGTGCACAAGCGACGCTCCAAAAGACTGCAGGATGTATGCAGCAGCCGTACTTGTGTACACGTAGTTAAAAGTATAATTGAGACTTTAGACATCTTTAGGCAGACTGACTGTTTTCACCACAGATTCCGTACCTGACATGATCTTAGCAGGAAGACAGCCTAGGCCAAATTATAAGCAAATAAAAACATTAGCATGTTGTTTTTGTAAAATATATTTATGGTTTAAATAAAGTTGAAAGTGTCAAATTATATTACTGGCAGAAATTTTTTTGTCCTTTCAACATGTTTTTTTTTTTGTTGTTCTTTTTTGGCTCTTTGACACAACTCAGCTACAGCATCTGATGGGATTTCCCAGACTGCCACACAAATCTGCAGTTTGTTCACTGTCCTACTGCTGCATGTTATGTTTTTATGAACACTCTGTTATAAGGACAGCTGGTCCAACTTCAACTGTCCTCACCTCCATTATTCACTGACAATGACATACGTGTAGGGGTCAGTGCTCTGTTGACGTGATGTCATGTCCAACATAAATTCTAGGTCACACTGATGATACTTACTGGTAAATGCTCTAGTAAAGAGGTGACACTTTCAGACACGTAGATTATGTTGCCATCTGTCATAATGGCTAGAAAGAAGCCATCTAGGGCCTGAGAACAAACAGCAAATACATAATAATAATAATAAGAAGAAGAAGAACTTATGCAGTACATTTCTTATAATAAGAACTTGTTCAGGTAGGAAGATTTGAACAGTGTAAGTGTGTCCTCTCACCTCTAACATCAGCTGTGTAAACTCCTCGTTGCTGAGGAACGGAGGCTTCCAGTCCTGACGAATCTCACTGGACTCCGACTGTGCTGCAATTTCTAAAAAAAGAGAGGACACTATTACTTATTTGATAGCATGTATAGGTTACCCATTAATATTGTACTGCACAGTTATCATTCCCTTAAATAACTCAGACTTGGTCAAATGCATATGCTGAAGTCTGCCTGGAGTACAGATAACACCACAGAGGTTCTCAAAGGTTTTGTAACCAGGGACATTGTTCAATGCATTTAAAAAAAAAACAAAAAAAACAAAAAAACACCCTTTATAATTATAGCACAAGTCATGAAATCATTATATTTATTCATTGGCACCATTGCAACTTTTTATTCCTGAACTTAGTTTAACATACTTTACCTACAGTTCCGACATGTAAAACAGAGAGTTCAAACATTTTTTATCAGATTAACAGCATTTCTCCTAGTTTTATTAAAGCCGCAGTTCGATTTGTTTTACGTTAAAAATAAACTACTTCCTACGTAATGGTGTGAATTGCTCATTTTAAATCTATTTAATTAAGATAGCCAACAATATCCATAACCACTTTATTAAATAGTAAGGGATAGTGACCTTCACAGTCATCACGTCATTAAAATATAAAAAATTATAAAAAATTTAAACGGGACAGGTCTGGGGGTCCTGGACCCTAATTTAGAGACAGCTGAATGGCTGAATGGCGACTCTACTGACATTGAATTAACACAAAAATCTGACTTGACTCAAGCACTAAAACATGAGTAATGTGGTTTCGATGGATGATGATAGGCTACTGTGCATGCATACTAAGCAGGTGGGAGCTTTTAAAAGTGAGTGACTGGGTAAAAGAGTGAGTGAAGGGGACCTTTGTGCTTGCGCAGGAAGTCAATGCTTTTCTGCAGAATGGTGGATTTGTCCATCTTGCGGGTGTTGCCAGGCAGCATGGTGCCCAGCTCCTTGATGAGCACATTGAACTGGTCTCGCCTCTTCTTTTCCGACTTGTTCCTGGAAACTCTGTATGAGTGGGCGCATGGCAAGCACACTCATGAAATCGGACTCCACCACTCGCACACAATCAGTGATTCATTGCGGCAATGCAGAAGTAGCACAGAAAACTACCTCTAATTTAGCAAATACAGTGAACTAAACCAAAGCTGGTATTTTACCAGAAATGTGTTCCACAAGTTTCTCTTCCTCGTCTAAAAGCCATACTAATCATGCTGAAAACAAAAAAATGCAACCTATGCATCCTTGAAAGTATCTCCTAAAGGTCACTGCACCCTTCAACATTCCTGCATTTGTTTCTCACCGTTTTGCTTTGTCCTTCTCATCTTCTTCCATCAGTCCATCAAAGATACTGCTGTCATCCCTGAAAACAAACAGACAAAAAAAAAACCACATCATTGATTGCTGGGAATGAGGAGTTGGATGGCAGGTTGGTATTAAGGTTGGTTAATAATTCTTCCTGCTTGCACATGCATGGTGATGGAGTAAAAATCAGCAGTCACTGCCTTCTCCTAATCTTTCATCAAAATGCAACGATTTTCTCTTTTAATGATTGACACTGAAGAATCGTCCACAATATGTATGACCAGAGACATGAACTAATAACCTTTAAAACAAAAAATAGGTCTGTTTTAAATTGTCTTGCTTCTGTTCCACCACACAGTTTCCTCCTCAGCTTGAGAACATGCATTTATTATTGAAACCTTCATTCTAACAATATCTTATGTTAGCTTTAAAAGAGAGCAAAAAAAAAGTCTCCTGAATTTCAAGCCTGTTCTAGGCATACAGTAACATCAGCTAAAAATAATTTCAGCAACTATAGTAATGCTTTTAGATCAGCAGTGGGAGTCAAACACAGAGCAAAACTGTAGCTGAAGTCAAGCCACAGAGGAGTGCTGTGAATTTCTGCCTATATTTAGCAGCAGTTGGTATGTTCTCTGACTCAGCTGGTAAAACAGCAGGAAAAAAAAAAAAAAAGAGCACATCTCCAGCAGCGGCGGCTCGTCCATAGGGGCAAGTGGGGAAGAGTCCCACCATATACATCAGGCACTTAACAAGTTTTAATCCTAAATTCCTCTTCTACAACACCATACATTTTAAATTCCATTGAAATTCTAATAACCTCTTTTGCATTAATTTGCTCATCGTGCAATCACAGGGAAGCATACAAGAGCGCACCATTTATAGCTCCATTGAGTTATTATTGCACCTATTGGTCAAAAATGGGAACTGCAACAAGAGCTAATAAAAACCCATTGGGGCAAGAAATATGCTGCCCCATGCTCAGGGAAGGTGCAATGCACAAGACAGTTAATGAGGTTGCCAGATTGGGTTAGTCTAAAACTACTCCACGGCTGCCAAGATCTTGTTTTATACCAAATAATCTAAAAAATATATATATATCTAATAAATTTCTTCAAACAAAGTGTAACTACATACAGTATGCCTAAATGTGTCTTCTTTTTCCAATGGCCAAATTTTTCAGGCGAGTTTCAGGTCTTTTCCATGGATTTTGAGATGTAGTTGGGCTAAAACCTGGCAACCCTAGTTAATGATATCATCTTCTGTGTGTGCCTCGCTGGCAACAGGAAACACATCTGCTGTATCGAACAAAGTTGAACAATGGTACATTGAACCTTTGAAAACGAGCTGCTAGGCAATATGTTGTCAACTCTTAACTGCCTATTATGGGGTTACTCTAAGAATTCACTACATAGAAGCCTATAGCATAAATCAAATGTGTGATAGCCTTTTGACCTTATTGTGCTCGAGACTATGTCTTTATTAATGTTCTACTGTCCCACCAAGATCTATAGACTAAGATCTATAGCCTCTGCTGGACTCTGGACACATGAGCTCAGTTTAAGCTCACAATGAGCGCACAGTGATCATCACTTATAATGGTTTGTGACTAGACATGCGTAATGGATATTTTTTTCTTAATATAAAATGTGTGCCACACCTACCATGCCAACATTCTGCAAGATTAGTGCAGTGTATTTCTAATGTTGAAGCCACCATTTTATCCTAGTCATTTTAGCCAGGTGTGACTTCAAAACGAGAACACAAGCTTTCCTCCAGCAGGGCCAATTTCTCTGAACGTTACAGGCTAATCTCTGTGCTGCACCACTTTATTCCTAAATAGCTCTGGAAAAGATGAGTATTAAGCTGAGCATGAGTCAGTGTGTATGTGGATGCAGGCTTCACTGAGTGTGCACTTTTATAGAAACAAGGTAGAGCTTGTCCAAGTGTTTTTGCGTCAAAGCACTCACCCCCTCTTAAATGAGTGGGCAGGAAAATGGCGATTTTAACGTTGCCATACAGATCTTAATGGAGTGAGGTTCTCCATTACTGACTTTTATAAGCATTTTTTCCTTATAACCCCTTCAAGTCCCAGCTTAATACTCAGGAGCTCTTAAAAAGCATAATATTAAGCAACATCTATGAACTATTCAGTAACTATTATGAATTCCTCTGTAACTACAGTGAAACTAAAAAGAAAATATATGCAGTCACAAGAGTGGAGAATGTTAATCACAGATGCGTCCTATGAGACTAGAAACAGAATTTTAGAATGCTGAAGCTAGTTTTTCCCAAAATTACACCCTACTCAGAGAGTAAAATGTGAATTTGAAGTGTGTTTGTGTGTACTGCCATTACTAGTCTTTGTTCATGACGAAAAACATTCATCAGTCTGAAATGATTGATGACTTACAGTATTATCAGCATGAGAAAGCTGATAAGCAGAAAAAAAACTCACTTTATTCAAAAAACCTCAGTGTGTTGTTTTGCATTAGTGGATGCAAATCATTACTGCAAATTAGACGCCTTGTGCTTGATCTCAAATGGGTATGTGAACGAGTGCCAACATTAACAGGGTTTACAGCAGATCTCTACTGAGATGGTCGTATTTAGAAGTGTATTGTGTGTGCATTCACAGTAAAGAGCTTTACTGACATTAAATCAAACAATAGTGGATGTCTTAACGTTCATACAATAACAATTTTGTACAGAAAAAGTTTAAATGACGCTTGGGTCGTGTCTCCACTCAACAGTAAAACTAAACTTTCTAGTGTATCAACATGATCGAGGCAAAAACAAAGACTTTGGTTTAAAGATGTTCCTGCTCCAGGAAGTAAATGTGCTCCAATGTTTATAAAGCTGGTTTAAATCAAAGCTCACTTAAATGAAACTTTAATTTAGTGCGTCTTTTATTAAAATTTAAGAGGAGGAGGGGGGACTAACTAAAGAGTGCCCTGTGCTCATCTGAAGACCACAATATGTTCATACAGACCATCCTTTCAACACTCTCATTACTGTTTACCTTCACTCTTCTACACCTGTACATGATTTATCTAATAAATTATAATCCCTCTATCTGCAGTCATCCAGAAGAGGATGGGTTCCCTTTTGCATCTGGTTTCTTCTTCGGGTCGTCTCAGGGAGATTTTCCTCACTACAATCCTCTGGCTTGCTCATTAGGAAACTCGACCTACATCTGGATTACCGTACAGCTGCTTTGTGACAATAATCCATTGTTAAAAGCGCTATACAAATGAAACTGATCCGAGTTTGCATGCCTGTCATCCAAGCAGCAGAACACTCAAGGTAGAAGACACAGAATACAAAGTGAATAAGGTTTTCACTCCCTGTTGAAGATATTTCAATAGCAGTGATCATGTGCTGAAGTTTTTAAAAAAAAAAAAAAAAAAAAAAAAAAAATCAATGAGTGTTGGATGTGTGAATGATGAATATGGCATGCCATTTTAAATGACTGTAAAAACATTTACAAAAGATCAGCCTTCCAGAGACTGGAGTCAGCGGGACAATCACACCCATACTGCTTTGCTGCTGTTGCCAATTCACTTGACTGGGTTTGTGTTGGCTTGCTTTCTTTATTTTTTTTTCATATTCTTTAATTAATGCCAATAAAATAAATCCACTGGGTTTAATAAAATGTTCTCGGTGGTGCTCTTAGTCCCTGACCTAGTGAACTAGCATGAAGATGTGTTTTTGATAGCGACTCCAAAGCATTTCTAAAAGTCGCTCTGGATAAAGGCGTCTGCTAACTGCTGTAAACGTAATAAAAATAATCTATTTAAAGTCGACAGTATATTCCAGATATAAAAGTGCAGTAATCAAGTCGTGGCTTACATTAGTCAGTCTACTTATGCATAAATTTACACACACTCAGGAGCATGAGAAGGATACGGACGTTTTTTTGTTTGTTTATTTAATTACAGGATTTTTAATGAATACCAATTTCTTGTGTAAATGTTTTTATGAATGATTTACAAATTAATTCCTTCATATCCAGTTTGATAAATGAGGCCCATTGTTTATGTGATCAAATACAAAGTTATACATAAACATTTATTAACACATATAATGTGTAGTGCTTTTCTTACAGTGTCATGAAATGACATTTCCTTTTTTTTTTTTTTTTTTAAATAGGTCTATGTCAAAATCTTGATCTTGTGTTGTTTTCCTAACATAACACATTTTGCCGTTTCTTATTCTGAGTACTAACATGGTGGTAAACAACTCAACGGACTGTCGATGATAAATGCATTACAGACTATAGCGATTATTCCAACATCTCTGTTTCTCACTTCTTCCTGCATTGAAGGCTAAGGATGGCTAATCATTAACCCTGATGATGTTTGTACGATGTGAAAGTGAGTGAGGACTAGAGAGACAATAGCAGCACGCCCTCGCCCGCCCAATACAACAGGACGCTGCTGTCCAAAGCATGATAATACACTGCGAAAACACTGAGGAGTCACTGAGTCTCAGCTACAAACTCCAGTGGCTGGATGAGAAATGACCATCATAATGGACTGTAATGGTGATTATATAAGCACCCTGGTTACCAAATGTCATTACTGACATCAAGCAATAACAACACACTGGAGTACTCATGAAATCACAACAAATCATGTGTGCTAATGGCCAATTTCTTCTTTCTTTATGAAAAAAGTGCTAACTGGTCATGTTTAAAAAAATATATATATATAATGATTATCTTAGGCCTTAGCTATAAAAGCAGTAGAAGTACTGTGCAAAAGTCTTAGGCACCCTATTGTTTTTTAGTACAAACTTTGTTATAGATTTTTATTTTATGACTTCTACATGATTGATTCAGTACAAAAACATTTTATATTCCAAACATTAGTTTTCCAGCACAAAATTAAATGTTACAGAAAAATGTTTGTATGTCAGTAAAGAAAGCAGCAGATGACATAAGAGACCACTTTTCAGATGAAAAAAAATAATTAAAAAAAATAAAATAAAATAATGAAGGCTGCTGGGTTTCGCTGCAAAAATAAGAAGCGTGTTGACAGTCAAAGTCTCCAGAAGAACTGTGGCTGCTTCTGCAAGACGCTCAGTAAAACTTACAGCTCATTTCCTTATAAAACTATACTACTTGTACCTGAGACTACTGTTTTTTTTTTGTTTTTTTTAAAGCAAAGGGTTGTCACACCAAATATTGACTTTGTTTCATTTATTACTGTTTACTGCTCTTTATAGTTTTTTTTAAATGAGGAAACATTTAATTTCATTATTTTTGAAGGCATCTTTGCTCTACAGCATTTCTTTGCACAGTACTGTATGTATACACCGACAATCAATGGCGCCGCTGCCAAAGAATCACTGCACGCTTTCTGTTCCTGCTGATCTGCTGCTAAGGAACATCTGACCAGTCCTGTTCCTCACTTCTGCAGGTCCCCCCATGCTCAAACAAAAAACTAAACTATGCACAATCTGTTATAAAAACACAGAACACACTAGTCAACTAGTAGCTGCTGAAAACAACCTGCATGTATCTTGTGTATCAGGATAGCGTGTATGAGGAATAATGTTAATGAAGGGAATATTCGCTGTTAATATGATTTGCATTTGGGTGTCTAAAGGTAATAGAGAGGAACTGATAAGATAAGATCCTGGTCAACCAAACAGACCAACTTTACATCTGTTTATATTTACATTGCGCTATCAGAAAAAATACGCAGGAAGAAGAGAGCTTTCTTCCTGGGAATGTAGTGCTGCGCCAGAAACTATGGCCTATTCGCTATATGTGAGGAATATCGCACGAGAAAGAGTGCTGTTATACTGAAGATCAACAGCATGATTGTGAGTGTGATATTGCTTTTATACAACAGCTCTATAAACAAGAAATTCGGATAGTTTTGTTTATTTTTGCTCTCAACTAAAATAGTTCCCAAAGAAGCCACAGCTGGATAGAGCGTTGTGTGTTGCCATGCCAACACACAGACGGACTGACAGCCTGTAGTAAGTGCAGTAACGGTTTCAGTGTAACGAAATATTCCTAGAATTGGAATTTTATGTAGTGAACTTAGACAAGCGGAGTGATACACACAGTGAAACAGAGTGAACTATGTACTAAATATCGGCACTCTTGGAATGCTGCTTGTCCAATCAAATTAGTGGACTGGAACTAACTGTTGTATACACTCACCATCCACTTTATTAGGAACACCTGTACACCTGCTCATTTATGCAGTTACCCAATCAGCCAATCATGTGGCAGGAGCACAACGCAAAAAATCATGCAGATACAGGTCAAGAGCTTCAGTTAATGTTCACATCAAACATCTTAATGAGGAAAAGGTGTGATCTCTGTGACTTTAACAGTGGCATGGTTGTTGGTGCCAGATGGGCTGGACTGAGTATTTCAGAAACTGCTGATCTCCTGGGAATTTCACACACAAACCGTCTCTGGAGTTTACACAGAATGGTGTGAAAAACAAAAAACATCCACAATTTTTTGCATTGTGCTGCTGTCACATGATTGGCTGATTAGATAACTGCATGAATGTGCAGGTGTACAGGTGTTCCTAATAAAGTGGATGCTGAGTGTATAGAGCACTATTTTTAAAGTCTGCTATTTTTATGAGGTCTCCAAAAGCATATGGAGAATAATCAGTGAACTCTTAATCTCATAATCCACCGCAACGCGTGACTATTTATCATTAACATGGCCAAGCCCTTTAGCAAACATGTGAGGGTATCTCATGGCCTTGGAGTGGGAAATCTGAGGCTGAGACAACTACCTTCTCCTGCTCTCCCCTTTTGGACATGAGAACAAGAAAAGTTAAGAGAAACCCCATTTATACAAAATGAAAGCACCCCTTTAAGCTTGTGTCTTCTACAATAAAACCCTGCAGGAAAAGGATCAGCTCTGGAATTTCTACACACACACACACACACACACACACACACACACACACACACACACACACACACACACAGAGAGACCAGGCTTGACCAGGCAGAGAGAGTCCCAGCCTGCAGAGCCTCCCTACAACAGTTTCCATGGTAACTGAGCGAAGGCTCACATTAAAGAGAAGGACAGCTGTTAGGAGTCGGAGGCACGAAGGAGGTTACTGTGCCATTTCTGCTCACGTGCCAAGCTTTCTGGGAACAAAGCAAGGTGGTGATGCACGGTGTAGTGAAGAACAATGACCAGAGGACTATATTTAACTTGAATGCACTGTTTTTCATAGCCCTCTCTTTTCCTGCTCAACTTATTTTTCTGTATGGAAACGGAGAATGTCGAGAAGTGAAAGACTCACCGGTCTATGCTGGAGGTCATTTTGAAATGTGATCAGGGCTGCAGTGGGACACAGAGGAGCTTTAAGCGTGAGGTAGACATTTGTACATGAACCTGGACCAGAGAAAAACACACAAAAGCCAGAAGAGAAATTGCGTGACAGTTAATCTGATAGCGATGCATGATATCAGAAAAATGACTTTATGGCCCATTCAGACCTCATATTAACATCTATCTCGGGTGAACTGATTACACAGTGTGTGCAGAGTGTTGGTGTGCTGGTGTGAAGAACAAGGTCAAATGTGTTTTGGAGACTCGTTGTGGTCCTAAAACTCAAACCATTTGCAGAGGCAAGATCGAATTTTGTAATGTGAATGGTAATACACTCACCGAGTACTTTATTAGGAACATCTTCATTATCAATTATATAATATATAATCATTCAATCATGTGGCAGCAGAGCAATGCATAAAATCATGTAGATACGGGCCAGCAGCTTTGGGTAATGTTCACATCAACCATCTGAATGGGGAAACTATGTGATCTCAGTGATTTTGACTGTGCCATGATTGTCGGTGCCAGACAGGCTGGTTTGAGGATTTCTATAACTGCTGATCTCCTGGGATTTTCACACACAACAGTCTCTAGAGTTTACTCAGAATGGTGCAATAAAGAAAAAACATCCAGTGCGCAGCAGTTCTGCGGACACAAACGCCTTGTTGATGAGAGAGTTCAATGGAGAATGGCCAGACTGGTTCGAGCTGACAGAAAGGCTCCAGTAACTCAGATAATCACTCTGTACGATTGTGGTGAGCAGAAAAGCACCTCAGAATGCACAACACATCGTACCTTGAGGTGGATGAGCTACAACAGCAGAAAACCACGTCGGGTTTCACTTCTGTCAGCCAAGAACAGAAAGCTGAGGCTGCAGTAAGCACAGGCTCACCAAAACTGGACAGTTGAAGACTGGAAAAACGTAGCCTGGTCTGATGAATCTCGATTTCTGCTGAGGCACACAGATGATAGGGTCAGAATTTGGCACCAACAGCATGAATCCATGGACCCAACCTGCCTTGTGTCAACAGTCCAGGCTGGTGGAGGTGCTGTAATGGTGGAGGTGGTGCAATGGTGTTTTCTTGGCTCACTTTGAGCCCCTTAATACCAATCAGTCATCACTTGAATGCCACAGCCTATCTGAGTATCTATTTTGTTGCTGACCGTGTGCATCCCTTCATGGCCACAGTTTACCCATCTTCTCTTGGCTACTTCCAGCATTATCATGCACCATGTCACAATGCAAATGTCGTCTCAAACTGGTTTCATGAACATGACAATGAGTTCAGTGTTCTTCAGTGGCCTTCCCAGTCACTGGATCTGAATCCAATAGAACAACATTGGGATGTGGTAGAACAGGAGATTCGTAGCATGAAAGTGAACCTGAAAAATCTGCAGGAATTACATGATGCAATCATGTCAACATGGACCAGAATCTCATAGGAATGTTTCCAACATCTTGTGGAATCCATGCCATGAAGAATTGAGGCTGCTTTGAGAGTAAAGGGAGGCCCTACCCAGTATTAGTATAGTGTTCCTAATAAAGTGCTTTGTGAGTGTATGTCATGATGCATTCTAGACAACCAGATTACTAAATGATTACTG
>CM040472.1:3877759-3891081 GCA_022758105.1 Pangasianodon gigas | reverse complement strand
TGATGCAATCATGTCAACATGGACCAGAATCTCATAGGAATGTTTCCAACATCTTGTGGAATCCATGCCATGAAGAATTGAGGCTGCTTTGAGAGTAAAGGGAGGCCCTACCCAGTATTAGTATAGTGTTCCTAATAAAGTGCTTTGTGAGTGTATGTCATGATGCATTCTAGACAACCAGATTACTAAATGATTACTGTTAATCAATCATCCAAGTAGCAACTTCAGGAAAATATCTAATAAGGAAAACTACACAAATAATACTGTATCAGTTACAAAAAGACATTCAGATTGACAGAGTGGACGTTAGCAATTACAGTTTGTATGAACCACAAAAGATGAGAAATGTGACACTGTCTTGAGAAAACACAGCTGTCATTTTATCTTCAACTTTGATGTCTCAGATTAATTTTTATTTATCTATCCACAGTAATCTGCGATTTTCAACCCATTTTCACGCAACAACAATTTGGGCTAAATCCCAAAAGGCTTCATAATGACTTCATAGGCTCCCTATATATACACATGTAAGAAAAAGTATAACATAATGGTGTTTTCAAATATATAATCATAATCATAATCAAAATAAGGGTTGATTTATACTTTTGCATGCGTGTCTCTGCATGCATGTCTGGACGTAATGCGCACACACGGTGAAGTATTCATACTTGCACGTAACATGAGCGTGTCCTCTGGAAGCGTTAACGCAGAAGCAAAATCAGCATTAATGCATTTGGGATTTAGCTGCAGAACAAAAGGAACAGGGAGCTTAAGCCTAAATATGGATTTAAAAAAAATACTTTCAGAAAAACTGCTACCCAGAGTGCCTTGCTGATTAAAAAAAAAAAAGCTTGATGTCTGTCAGCATTTCTTCTGGAAAGTTTAATTATTTTCAACTTTGGAAGTCATCTGCTATGACAAGAAAGGGGTTTTTATAAATGTGGCCACAAGACGGAGGGAATGTGGTGAGAATACATACAAGTAAAACGTGTGGTGTGTCAGATAAAAGCTAAATGTACAAATTGAGATAACAGTACAAAGTGTAAATTGTTACTACCCACCTCACCGATAACTTTAAAGAACCGCCTGGTCGGCTATGTTATTCAAGAAGTACAATCACAAATGGTCACTGGAGAAGCGTTCAAGATGCATGAAAATAGGTGTTAATGGCTATCCGTCTCAGCTGTCCACTTGTAATCAGATCGCCAGATCACCTGAGACAGGTGTTGATACCAGGTCTGAACGTGGCCTCAGTTTCATTTTGAAGCCAAACCAACCTCCAGTCCTGGGCGCAAAGTGAGAATGAGGAGCTCGTCTCAGGATGAAGTCCACCACAATCCACTTGGGCTGTGAGTCAGTGTGGATTTGCGTCAGTTTTTCACGTGTAGTGAGGAGAGCTTTGAGAAATCTGAGAGAGGCTGTGGTTTAAAATGATCATAAGTGTGCTGTGGGTCCCTGTAGCATCTGAATGTTTTCCAAGGAGGGTGAGCACACATGTACCGCATGTCAGCAGCAAACTCGTCCTAAGAGCCATACATAGACAATAAATAACCAACAAGTCACCATTCTGCTTCAAAAATGTAACAAAATGTGAGGGAGGAGAGTAACAAACACACTTACTTATGTCATGACTTCAGAAATTATTCCTTTTTGCCTAGGTCCTCAGATTAGTGTTGTCACCTTGAAATAAATAAAAAAAACAACATCATTTTAAATAAGAACAGCCAACAACATGCATGCAGTTACACCATCCAAGCAATCGTACATTGCATACCTACATCACTTGTGTCTAGTTGTTAGAGAGAACCCTTCTACAAACCTACACACTTCTAGCACTTAACCACTAACCTAGTAATCTGCCTGCAAGATCACAGCTCATAGTTGCTCTTCTCACACCAAAGATCCTGGCCCAAAATGAAAAATAAAAAAGAAGGAATGACAGTGACAAGCAAAACAATAATTAATAAATCACCACGTCTTTTCAAACTGCTGCTCATGCTAAGCCCATTGTAACTGAACACACTAGCAGGAAAGCACTATCTACTCTCTTCCTCATACATGAGCTCACAGATGCCTACAACCGGCTAGAGAGCTCATGAAAGTTCGTGTACAGCTACAGTCAGTTGTGTAATATTTGTGCATTTTGTGGTTATAGTGAAGCACAAGACCACCCATTAACGACAAAAAGGACAGTCTCACAGAATACAGTAAAAAAAAAATAATAACAACATGAACTTAATGGCATGTTAAAATGACCTTGACCTGCATGTTACTTAATGACATATAAAACAAATTAGTGGCCAACTACTTCCCGTTATCAGTCTGCATTTTTTGACCACACAATGCATAAAATACTCATAATAAACCACTGCAAGGTTCAATGTTTGGTGCATGCTGAGATGCTTTTCTGCTCACCACGGTTGTAAAGAGTGATTATATGAGTTACTATATCGTTCCTGGCAGCTTGAACCAATCTGGCCATTTTCCACTCATCTCTCTTATCAACAAGGCGTTTCCACCCACAGAACTGTCTCTCACTCAATGTTTTTGTTTTTCGCACCATTCTGTGCAAACTCTAGAGACTGTTGTGTGCAAAATTCCCTGGAGATCAGCAGTTTCTGAAAAACTCAAACCAGCCCCTCTGGTACCAACAACCATGCCACGGTTAAAGTCACAGAGATCACACTTTTTCTTCATTCTGATGTTTGATGTGAACATTAACTGAAGCTCTTGACCTGTATCTGTATATTTTTTGCACTGCACTGCTGCCACATGATTAGATAACAAGAATGTGCAGGTGTACAGGTGTTCCTAATAAAGTGGACGGTGAGTATTTTCAAGCAGAAGAATGGGACTGGCAAATAAACTTGATTCAAATAGAATTGAATTTCTTGTTGCCATTGATAGGTGGCAACACTTTTAAAGCACTTTGCGCCTCCTCACAGTACTTGTCCACTTGAATAGTTTGCGGCACATTTTAGTGACGATGTCTTAGATTCGGTGTGGAGAATCGAAAGGGTTCCTTTTCATCAAGCCCTTGGCTTATTATCCAAACACTGCATGGAGGAAATACTCATTGGTATAAACTTCAGCTTTGCTTTGTTGACCTTTGCATGGTGCAAAAGTTCAGTAAAAACCCTCTACTAACAAATCGTAAACCTGTGATTTATGATCAATAAATCAGTCGGCCATAAAGGCGTACAGTACGTAGATATAGTACAGTAGACAGCCTACTGAGTGTTTAGTTTTTATTCTGTTAATTATGCTATGTAGTTACGTATTATTCCCTGAGTTGAAGCCTTCTTAATCTAATCCTAGTCCCTTCGCAATCCCTCCATCAGGCCTGAAAAATACACACATGCAAGTCCACCCTTGCAGAAGAAAAGTCATTACGTAGAGATGTTTGATGGTTAAGCATTTGATTAATTTCATAAGAAGATATTTTCACTATGATAATGCTCATTTCTGCTAGGACCATTACTAGATCTGACATTAAAAGCTGTACCCTTCATGAAGTGACACAGACTGAGGCTACACAACTAGAGATGTCCTATCAACCCACGTGACACGCAGAAATGGCAGTCAGATACTCCAGGGAGATTTGCACCTATCCAGCAAACCTTGTTAAAAAAAAACACCTGCTTAAAAGGGCACTTGCTCTCTTGTTGTCGTTCAGTTACAGTGCAGAAGCAGCACTTTAAATACTGGCCATTATATAATTATATTTATAGGAATGCAAATGCCATTCAAATTGAACCTCTCATGGGTCACACCCAGAGAGCTAACTAGTCGAGGTGGGGATGAAATATTTGCTCACTGAGCCTGGGAGAGTAGATCTCTGTGCAGCAAGAGCGCCCAAGCTTCCCACTGAAAGAGGCAGAACTATATCCGTTAACCAAAGTTTCCTTTACTATTGTTGGGCAATTACAAGAAAAGATAGACTGGTGACTCTTAGTCTGGGGAGAGCTGGCAATATAAAGCTGATGGTTGGGAATAAATACGTGCATCAGCATGCATGACAGCAGGAAATGTGGCAGCTCTGCTGTATATATTCCAAACCAGACTGACCACCTGAGCTCTGCAAGCAAGAAGGAACTCTCTTATAACGTTATACAGGTCCTTCTCAATACATTTTTACAAATGTCCAGAAGGCCATTGTCCAAAGAAGAACGGGGATCCCAAATTTAAGCTCCTATCTGGCTGTTCTGGATGCCTGAGGTGAAGAGAAAGTGACATCACAACCAGGATCACCTACAAGAAGGCAAGCAAACTAGGGTTCGACCGATATGTTTTTTCTGGGCCAATACCGATTATTAGTAATCAAGAACACAGATAACAAGGGCTGCACAATATATCGAAATTATCGAAATATTGCAAATTTAAATATCACAATATGTATATAGCAAGGGCTTGTGATAACTGAATTTTAATACCTCAAAAAGCTATGCAAAGTCAAAATTTTAGGGCGATGCAGATAGCAGAGAATGCTTTCTTTTCCTCAAAAGAACATGAAACATGTATGTTGGTTATGTTATTGTCAGTTTTTAAATATATAAATATAATTTAAACTGATTTTAATTTTTTAATAATTTTAAATTGACCCAATCAACTCAAAACAAACAACTTTATAGTCTCAGGTTACTCACAGCAACAACTCCACCTCCTCGTCTGTCCATTTAAAAAACTCGGTGCTTTTCCTCGACATTGCCGCATCAATTCAAAGAGATGGCAAGTAAATAAACGCCTGACGGAAATGACGCAGGCCAAAGCTTCTTATGTTTTTACGCATGCGCAGTATAGTGATGTAAGCGTTTTCAGATGATTCACCGTGGACAAGCAATTTTTGGAAGCAATGTCTGAAAATGAGCAATGTTTAAAAACACCAGTGTAGACAAAGAGCGTTTTAAAACGAAAATGCAGGTTTCAGATCTATCCGGATTAATGCGGACGTAGCCTTAAGCATAAACTGTTTTTGGGAAGTGCAAGTCTTTAGGGTATCCAGACGAGATTATCCAGAACTTCAGGCTTTAGTAATGATAACTCTGAGCAGAAAGGTGTCAGGCTCTGGCACTGGCACCACATCAAGCATCAGGAGAACATGTGCAGCTTGGTGGACAGAGAAAACAAGATTATTAGTTATTATAAGAGCGTAAAGAAAAGGGTGTGTATTGTGAGTTGAAAGCACGGATCCTGCAAGATCTAGCTATGACAGTATGCAATCTCATACAATAGCTATGTCCTAGTCATGTTATCTTCTGGCTCTCCCATGTAGATAACACTGGCATGAGCACACCCTGGGACATCAGTGTCCCACCACTCCATCAACAAACCTGAATGACTGCATGAGAGAGGTGGGGGGAAACAAAATATCTCAGTTTACCAAAATTGTAGATGACCATGAACCCCCAAATTTGTGCATGCCTGACTAAACAAATACAATTTCAACTTAGACTTAAAGATTGAGACAGTGTCTGAGTTCCGAACATTTGGAAGGCTGTTCCATAGCTGCGGGGTTTTGTAGGAAAAAAGCTCGCTCACCTGCAATAGTCTTCATTATTCTAGGTACTAATAAAGAACCTGCACCTATTGATCAAATATTCACAGCAGATCATAACAGACCAAAAGTTCACACTTGGGTACTGTGGGGTGAGTGCTTTATGGGTTAGCAGTAATATTTTTTTTTAATCAATGCAAAGTTTTACTGTGAGCCAGCAACTACTGGTCTCTGATTTGCTTGTGTTACCATACTATAAATCACAATATTACCTTAGATAGACTTGAAAATGTTATTAGAGTTAAGGGAAAGGCTCTTTCCTGGTTCAAGTCTTATCAGACTGACTGTTGTCATTTTGTAAATATTAATTGTGACCTCTCAATGCATATAAAAGTAAAAGTTTGGTGTTCCACAATTCTGTTCTGTTCAATTATTTAATAAAACATGGTATTATCTTCCACTGCTATGCTGATGATGTGCAGCTGGATGTTTCACCTAAAAATACAAGATGACATACACCAGCTTAAAGTTGAGTCATGTGTAAATGACTTTAACCAGTGCTGTTTCAGTATTATGATCTGGAGGTCTAAATCCAAAGTGAAAGATTTTTATGTATGCAAGTCCAATGCAAGTCCTATGCAATTCACATGGGTCATGGTCAGGTTTTGGAGTCAATGGTTTGATAGCCACTAGGTTAAAAGAATTAGGTACATAGCCAAGGATAAGGGAGAAGTTTATTACTGTAACAGAGGTCTGATTGCCTCTGATAGTATTTCCTTAAAAAAAAATGCGTAGGTATCAAATCTAGTACACAAGTTTTATTAAGTCTGTTGGATTGGGGTAAAGGATACCAATGGTTCTGCTACAGTATATACTCTTGGTATTTGCACATCAGTGTCTGTCATTCCTAGTTAGCTTTGCTACTGGTTTAAATAGGAATCTAGAATTATTTTTTATCATCTTCCATTAGAGTGGGAGTTTGCAGCAGTTTTCTATAGCTGATGAGGTTTCCTTCCACGAAATCTGGAACATTACCAGTTTAGTTTGATGCTATTTATGTTCTAAGTGATTTTAAAATGTAAGTTTGATTATTATACCAATGTGTGAGCTGAAGGAAGGAAGCTATAGGTTATCTTTTGATAATACGGCCAAGTTATCACCAGCCTAGCATTAGAGTAGCAATTACCGTTTAGCTCTCATCAGATTAGTCTGTATAAACCTACATTAATGCATAACATGAAATCCAGTAAAAGCATAGTCTAGCTCGACACCCATCATCTAGAGGCAATCCCAGTGTACTGACATTCAACGAAAAGCACTTATCACAGGCAACAAGAGCAGGAAGCAATTTTAATCCTATGTAACCGTAGTGTTGTGCAGTTAGTTTTTAGGCACACAAGGTGTCATTTGTGCTTCTATGAAAGGCCATGCCTGAAGTGCTTCCCATAGTGAAAGAGCGAACGAATGTTTGAAACAGAACCTGCAGCCATTCATAAACACTATTACTCAACTGGGGCCTTCTAGGAATATTGTTTCTAGCAGCTTCTAGAATATTATTCTCATTGGGGGAAAAAAATAACCACCATCTGTCTCATTGAGACTATCAGCTGACCCATACACAAATACATTCCTAAATACACCCACATAAATCTATCTTTAGATTTATGATCCATCTATGTGATGTTATTCTGGGCAGTGGCTTACTTAAAGACAATCCCAATTGTCACTACTGCTGCAACAAATGTTTGATAAATATTGACAGCAGATATTTGACTCAATCTGGGTTAAAGAAATCAGCAATGTAAAACAGCCCGAGAAACAACTTGACATCTCGTTACTCTACTGACTTTCCCCCTTTTCTATTGGTCACGCTTTTACGGTTCACAAATTCATGTTTACGTTCCCACAAACTTGGCAGCAACATTTTTTTCCCCCATAATCTGACAGCTTGTTTTATGTAAGCAAGAAGCCTATATTTTTAAAATGACTTATTTGTTTATATTTGTGATAAAGTTTTATGCACAGCGCTATGTGGCACCCCAACAGCTTCATTGTGCTATTACATTCTACCCAGGAATAGAGGCTTATGCAGTCTTACATTATAACATGTTTCTGTTTTTATTTAATAATCGATGCATCAAATTTAAAAATCCATATGAACATTTTTTTTATAAACAAATGTAATTGATTATGCTGACTAAACATTGCACCAGAAATAATCACAGAAGTGTTTCTGTGCAAAACAGTGTTTAAAGTAATGTTACTTAAATATATGTTAATATTAGGTTACAAAAGGAGAAATGATCCAGCAGATAGCATGGTGCCTTAGGACAGGTGTTGCTTGTGACCAGGGCACTTAATTGCTCCCAACTCAAGCAGATTTCAGACAGTTCATGGTATGGGACTGCTTGGTGTCCTTCTTTATGTGGGTGATTACTAAACAGACATGCATTTATACACTTATACTGACACAATTGTTTGCATGTTGAATCTATTTAGCTAATGCCAGCATGCATCGTCACCTTCAAAACCTACACAAGCCACGGTCTCGAAAGTGAGGAAAGAAGGAAGGAAGCACTTATGGTAGACAGGAAAGTAACAGGAATGTCCATGAGAAAGCAAACCCATTGAGAAAAGCCAGAAAAGAGGAGAGAGAATAAGTAAGAAGCAGCCTGCGACAGAGAGAGTGAGAAAGAGAAAGGGGCCATGAGGCAGTAGTTGCTGTGGCGAGAGCAGTGTGAGCATGCTGTGGTTTTGTAACCGTGATGTCACCGAATGCTTCACTGACCCGCTGACCCAATGACCTACTTTCCTTCCTCTGCCGCTCGCTCGCTCGCTCGCTCTGAGATCTAATCTCCACTCAACAGTGAGACAGCCTGAGCCACTTCTCTCCAAGGCAGCGACATTCCTTCATGAGGCACAGCAAAACAAAAGAAACCTAAACACGCCTAAAGCTTCTCCTAGCCTGTTCCATTCTGTTCCTTCACTGAAAGGATGGTGTGAGGGAGTGAAGATTCAGTGATAAAAAAAAAAAAGCAAGCAATTATAAAAACCTTAAAGCAAGAACACCATGTCTTCAACAGCAACAATGGACATTCATCTATTCTGTCCACGTGAATTAGGCAAAGATCACAATCTCATGACTACATCAGACAAATTCCTTTCCAGCCACATTTACACGTAAATGTGTCCCTTGTCTCTCTTCCCCTTTCACATACACACCTACGCTGCTCTTTCACATATCCCTGCAAACCTCTACAGATGTATACAGGAATCCTCTGCCACACAAATATTTTTTAAAAACCTTACTGTCTATCTTAATGACATCCTAATGTCGAATATTTACCACTTACCACACAAATAGTAATTTAGTGTACTCAGGATCAGGCAGCACACATTTGTCTAAGGCCCAGCAATATTTCATACACGCATATGTACACAATGACTCAAACATTACAGTAACAATTTAATCACTGCATATCTGTTTGTTTCCACCTTATTATCATTCAGCTGAAATACCATACAGCTTTGTGTTTCTGAAGACATTCGTGCCAAGAGCACACACACCCTGGGCATTTTCATTATTCTCAGTCACTGCAAGCCCTTACAAGCTGTCTGGGTGTGTGTGTGCACATGTGTGTGTGTGTGTAGGTGGTGGTGGAGGGGGGGGGGGTGTTCTCAGATGTAGGTCAGTGAAGCTCTGAGTACTTGAGTCACTCTGACACGGATCCTCAGTGTGCCACTCGGCATGCACGGCGCCATGACAACGGTGCCTATCGGCAATGCCATAGCAACCGCTCACACCAGCCGGGGTAAAAATAGACACTGAATTCCTCCACAGCAGAAATTCCCTACTTCCCCATCTCTCCTTTCTCTCTCTCTCTCTCTCTCTCTCACTCTCTCATTCCCAAGCATTCAGGTATACAGACCGTCTCCCGCCTCAACAAAACCGGAGTTCCCTCTAAAGCGCTTTTTTTTTTTTTTTTTTTTTTTTTTTTTTTTTTTTTAACAAATCTAAAATCCTGGTCAAGGTGGTGGGGTGGTCATATTCTTTCCTACACAACATTAGTGTTAAAAAAAATAATGAACCTTTGCTCTTGTTTTATATGAAGCAGCAATATATCCTACTAATAAAGGAAAAAGGAATCCAGTTTTCCATACATTCTGGAAGAAAAGCGATTCCAGTTAGTTGGTCTTCGTCCGAAATGGCATACTATCAGTTCCTCCTAATAGTACAATTCGGGGTGCAGACGTAGTCTTTTTCACCATGGTGTTTGTCTAACCCAAGTGACACCCTGCAGTGATTGTGTGCTGACTGCACTACAGTGCATTGCATAAATATTTACGCCCTTGAACGTTTCCTTATTTTTTTTTTTTTAGTGTTACAACCTGGAAATCCATTGGACTTAAATTGGATTATGTCATGAATCTACACAAAATAATCTATAATATTGAAGTGGGTGCAAAAAACCTAGGTAGTAAAATTATTTGCAAGTAAAACAGCATAAGTATTCACCCCCACTAGCATGAAACCCCTAAATTAGTTCTGGGGCAACCTTCAAAATCACATAGCTGAACCTGTGTGCAATTAAAGCATCGCGTGATCTCAATACACCTATTCCTGGAAGGCCCCAGAGTTTGCTAGAAAACATACCTAAACAAACACCATCATTAAGACCAAAGAGCTCTCAAAACAAGTTCAGGACAAAGTTCTGGAAAAGTATCAATCATGCTTTTGGTTATAAAAATAAAATATCCCATCCCATGGAGAACCATTAAAGCCATCATTAAAGATCTGAAGAATATGGAACAAACAACTACGACTCTGCCTACAGTAGGCACCCAAAATCAAGCCCGGGTAAAGAGGGGATTAGTCAGAGAAGCACTTCAGCGTGGTATGGCTCCTTAGGCAATAGTAATGACAAATTTGTAGCATCACACCTTTGTTACAAATACTGTCAGGTGGTAAAGTTCATTCAGTGATAATGAGTTCTAACAGCATGTAAAAGGATTGCTTTTTCCTCCCCAGCACATTAATCAGAAGTAAAGGAAGGGCTTTAACAGTCACGTTTATTGTCTTAATTTACAGATTGGTTTTGGATTGCTTTCTTTCAAGTCATTAATCTAAAAACTAAGCTTCACAAAAATTTCATTAAACCTGTGTGTACAATTGAAACAAGTTATTTAAAATTGCACAAAATGGCAGTAACTCATCGCCAGTTATACAATTTGAAGCCAATCAATCAAAGTTAACATTAGTCAGTCTCCTTACACGTCAATTCACACAAACTCAGGAGCTCTCACAGAATAGAAACGTTTCTAACTAACTAACTAACTGGATCTTAATGAATACCACATTGTGTAAAAGCTCCTGCAAATGATTTATAAATAAACTCATTCGTATTCAGCTTGATAAAATGACGCACGCTGAGAGGACACGCACACAAATCCCCGTCTCTCTTCATGTGAAGCCAACACACACGTTAATAACATATGCAACATATGCAAATAAATTACTGATGAGCCATATCTAAACAAAACAACAGGGAACAATAGATTTTCATGGTGGTGAGCTGTGAAAGGCTGAGCGCACTCACTTGCTGTAATGTTACTGATAAACAGAGCAAAATGGCAACTTATTGAAAGAGGTTTATATATATATATATATATATATATATACACACACACATATACATATGTGTGTGTGTGTATATATATATATATATGTACATACATACACACATACACACACATATATATATATATATATATATATATATATATATATATATATATATATATATATATATATATATATACATACATAAGATTTCAGATAACCAGGAAGACATGAGGTCTGCTTTAAGAGATACATCACCATTTAAACAGCATACAGTTACAGTTATAAACTGGAACAATGCTATTTGGTAATATTCTATCACTGAACCCCGACATTTGTCACTCCGAGCGTGACAAATATTTCTCAAATGCACCATGTGTACATGAGCAAGTATTAATCTCTATACAGGTTACTCCATTTTCTCCTGACGGCTTAGAGATACTTCTTTTCCACAACACCTCAGAATGTGCACCCTCGCTGTGAGCCACATGCCTCATGCCTGGAGCTCACAAAAGCTTCCTTTGTCTGACGAGGACTTCCAGGGACCAGTAACTCGGAAAACATCTGAAAACCTCTGCTTTCCACTGGTGCTGGGCCTCACCGCACACCTGGCAGCAGGCCTCACCCTGGAGCTACTGCAGCCTTGGAGCCAAACGCTGGCACTTCTGCCAAGTGGGTCAGCCAAGATCTGCTATAAAGGGGCAGCGAGCAGGAGAGGAAACGGCGAAGAAAGAGGATTTCATAGAACTAATTGTTTATTCATCCGCCTGACCTCTATATTTGCTTATCTATATCCCTTTTTCCAAAACAGCACCTAATAAAAGGAAACGCTGGAGTGCCACCATGCAAAGACCATCAATCCTCAAGTGGAGAACAGAGAGCTGTTTGAGCTTTCAGTACAGATTAATTAAAAGAGAAAAGGGTTCAAGCAGAAATGAGACACTGGAAAAAATGTCGGTAGAAACATGCTAAAAATGTTAGTTGTTGCAAAATTGTGTCTATGCAAGCATAATCACATGGGATGTGACTGGCTAGAACCAATGCCGGATACTTTGCCGAAAAACAGAGAGGCAGTCAATGTCTTGGTGAATGTTTTCTGGAGAGGCAACAAAATTTCTGCCACCAAAAATTTTCAGCCAAGAAGTGGAAAAAAA
This sequence comes from Pangasianodon gigas, assembly GCA_022758105.1. Lineage (NCBI taxonomy): Eukaryota > Metazoa > Chordata > Actinopteri > Siluriformes > Pangasiidae > Pangasianodon > Pangasianodon gigas. Next base: position 3,878,813 of record CM040472.1, on the reverse strand, counting down.
AAGCAAAAACAACAGAAGCAAAAAGTAAAGTTCCTCCTAGCACACCAGTCACAGTTTTTGAAAAGACAAAAAAAAAAAAAAAAAACATTGGCAAGGCACAAAGAATAAGTAAAAAACATAATGGAATTCATTATGCGTGGATTGATGGCCAACCACTCACGGATGTCTCTGTGGGGGATTTTGTAGGCTAATGGAGCATACTGAGCGTTACACACCATTTTTCTAATACACGTCTACCAGAAATGTAAATGTATATCGTTGCAGCTCACATTCATTCAAAATAAAAAAAAGGAAAAAAAATAATAAGTCTTTCAGCCTAGTTCTTCCTGAATTTCAGGTTACAGTTTCAGCTAGGAATTTTCATTTCGATGAATCACTAGTGCTTACTATTATCTGCTGAGGTACTAACAATTTCAAATGACGTAGCAATACACAAAAAAAAGAAGCATCCTGAAAGTGATATTAAATGAAATCATTTCCAAATGGCATTATTACTATCCGTGTTTTATTTATTGTTGTATCTGAATCTCAAAGTGCACCACAGACTGTTACATTTTCAAATGCATTCAGACACATGCAAAAATGCATTTAAAAAAAAATAGAATGACAAAGTTTAAATTAACTGACATCTTCCAATGTTATTTTATATTCAGAAAGGCTCAGTTTTAAGATTGGAGAAAAGAAAAACGAGGTGGTGTGTCACCGATATTGCTAACGCAAGCTTTAGTGTGACAGGAGGTGATGGAATACCTGTTCGGTGGAAATGTGTTTTTGTTCTACTTACTGATTTTTACACCTTTTTCCAGTATTTCTAAATGTCATTTTTACTTCACAGATCAAAGAGTCAGCAAAAAAGACAACACAGCGGGAATTTATTCTACTTTTTCTATACCAAAGTAGTTTATCAAAAGTAATGTGTCTACTCAAGCAGAAATCAGTAACTCTACTTTAGCACAGCGAGGAAGAAATCTCAGTGGCAGACCAAAAAACTGTGTTTAATATAAAACCCGAGCCGCCCCAAAAAAAAAAAAAAAAAAAAAAAAAAAAAAAAAAA
>CM040472.1:3866146-3877659 GCA_022758105.1 Pangasianodon gigas | reverse complement strand
AGGCAGGATTGGACTACGTATTATAGAAACAAACACAATACTTCTTTCATGTAATAATGTGTTATTCATCTTTCACTACAACAACTACAATTTTTAATTTATTAAACAAAGGATGCACCAGGCATTTAAACAGTATATAGTTATGTTTAATGTTCCCGTGAAACAAGTTAATTCCTGTTATCACTCATGTTACACAAGCCTCTCTGAAACCAAGAAAGCACAAAGTTTTCTTTCGCATGTTAGAAAACTTTCTGACTGTTACAAAGCACTGAAATCGAGACTCCTTAAATAAACATGAAGTAAACAGCTCCTGAAAGAAAGTTTCACCATATCAATGTTTCTTTGTCAAATAACACATTTTATAAATCTGTTTATTATTAGTCATAGATTATGTGATGCGTCTGCCATACAAGTCTCTGTGAATGAGCTTGTGAATGAGCTTTTACTATAGAAACTGCACATTAATACAAACCTATTATTTATGTTCCAGCCAGAACTACAGTCAAAGCCATACTGTTATAGAAAATTCATCCACAGCTTCTGAATCAAGACTTTAACAGCAACATGATATAAAAGGAATTAAAGCTTCATAGGCTTGACAGCAGTTATGATTAATCAATAATTAATCACTAGAAAAAAATAACATTTTATTGAATGGAAATGCCAACAAGTGTTGAACAAAGACATCAACTGCATCACAGTAGAAGAAATGATTGCATTAATTTGTCAGTAAGTGGACCAAGTAATCTTCCCAAAACTTAAACTCACCATTGTATCACTGAAAAAAAAAAATTGAGCGCCTCAATTTCACTGATCCATGTTCCCTTCAAAGCTCAAGCACGACTTGACACTCCATCACTCAAGACACAAGGAAGGTGTGCAGCAAGACTCTGTACTGGCACCAGGCTGGTGGAGTAAATGCCCCCTGGCCAGAGTGACCTCACTGACCCACCTCTTCACCAAACACATAATCTACATGTTACACAAACACCCTTCTCTCTAACAGGGATACTGGAAGGATTGGTTTCTGGATGAAGACTACAAACGGCATCTACTAAATGCTTTAAATGTAAATTTGACTTCGCAATTTGCATAGCAACATGCTGAGTGTGCATTTGTGTTCAATAAAGCAAACAAGGATGCAGTTCTTTCATTCCTTGCATGCCACATGTCAAACAAACAGAATATTTACTTTTACTTTCCTTATCCAGTGTACACCTTGAAGATGAAGTGTGTGTCCAAAACATTCAAAAATAGGCTGCCTAAGGCTATATTCAGAGTTAGGAAGGAATTGAGTCAGGTCCAAAATAAATGTTTGTGTATAATGCTTCCTTTTGGCATCATCTGTTAATTTTTTTATACAATATAAATGGCACTGTGTATAAATAAACAACACATAAGAAACAAGTCATACTGTTACCAATCACAAGATTGTTGTTGGTCTGACCATGACTGTTGCTAGGCTTATTGTTTATGAGAAGCTATTACATAGCGAGGTCAGATTTCGGCTCAATGTCGGCTTGAAAGCAGTTATCAGAACAGACAGAAAGAGTTTGTGTTGGGCTCCTGAGTTGCACAACAGAAAAGCAGTCACCCTAATCGTCTGAAAGCCCTATTGTCCAATCAAATCCCAATGATGCAACAACCATCCGTGTCCGGGAGTCCAAGAATGCAACACTGGCTGTGCTCTCTCATGGGGGGGGGCATCCCTTATCAATCACAGCAACAGTAGCCAATTGTGGGCTATTGTCTATGAGCTCATGTATGCAAAAGGGGGCGGATAGCGCTTTCATCTGTGTGTTACACCGTCCCATGATGCAACGTGAGCAGCAGTTCATGCGATTGTCTGGCTTCACAGGGAAGACCTAACTGGTGGGTGGGAATTTCTCTCTAAATCAGAGAGAAAATAAGGGTAAATTGGGGAAAATTATTAAGGTCAGACACTGATGTTGGTGAGAAAATCTGGGGTGCAATCAGTGCTCCAGTTCATCCCAAAGGTGTTCAGTGGAGCTGAGGACAGGGCTCTGTGCAGGACACTCAAGTCCTTCCACACCTAATGCCGAGTTCACACTGCACGATTTTCAGAGTCGTCGGATCATCGTGGTTTTCACACTGCACGACTATCTGGGGTAGCATTCAGTCACTGCTGTGTTCACATTGCACTATGGATTGGCAACAGGAGGTTACACACTGCATGACTTAGAAAGAAAGAATAGAAAGAATCGCCGACAACTCTGTCTGGCTCACAAACTACGTTTCACAACCAAACGCACGCGAGAAGTGATAAGGAAATAATGCAAGATCACACGTGAGATCAGAGTTCTCGAGCGAGACTGGAAATGGCACCCCGCAAGAAGTTCGCAATCCAAAGGGTCTGTGCGCTGATTTGCAGCGAAAGGGCAAAAAAGAAAAAAAGATTATGGAGGAGGAAATGGTTGGGGAGAGGCGGGGAACAAGGATTGTGCGTTCTGCAAAGAGAGTTGGAGGTAAATGAATAATTTTGCAATGACGAAACATCAAAAAGACATGGGTGCTCCTGCCAAAGTTCGACCAAGCTTTCCTCCATTTCTTGGGTCCAAATAGACCGAGAAGGAGCCTTTTTCGGCACCGAAGCCATGTTTTCTGATATTCTATAACTCCTCCCCGAGCTTCCCGCTGCCCTGTATCTTGCTCTCTCATTGGCTGGAGGTCATCACCGATGTTTGTTTCAGTCAGAACTCATTATACACAGCAGGATTTTGAATCGCCGACAGGACAGCATGCCAAATATTTCACGAGCGTCGGCGATACATCGGTGATTCTCTCAGATCGCGTCTTTGATAATTCACACTGAGTGATTGTCACTCGTGTGAACGAGCACCGATTTGCCTCCGATTTCAGGCATTTGTCAGCGATTTTGCAAAACCTGTCGGCGAGTGAAAAATCGGGCTAAAATCGTGCAGTGTGAACTCGGCATAACTTGGTACACCATGTCTTCATGGACTTCACTTTGTGCACAGGTGCATTGTCATGCTGGAACAGGTTTGGGTCTCTTAGTTCCAGTGAAGGGAAATGGTAATGCTACAGCATACAAACACGTTCTGTACACTCATGTGCCTCCAAATTTGTGTAAATAGTTTGAGGAAGGCCCACAAGTGTTTGTGATGGCCAGGTGTCCACACACTTTTGGCCCTATAGTGTAGTTACATGATGCATCACGGCAGATGCCTTCTGTTTCGGACACACCTATACAGCATATTCAATCTCTATGCAGACTTAAAGACTAAACCCTGTTGCCATGGTAATGGGCTCTGGGTCTCGCTGCATGACCTTGCACATGGTGCTTTTATTCTCACCAAGTTCTAGGTCTGTTTGTGGATCTGGGCTGGGTTAAAAAAAAAAAAAAAAACTACAGAACAGACACACACACAGACACACCTTAGCATCTCATAACCCAGAATATTCGCACACAATAACAGTGACCTCATCCTGATCCACATTTCAAATAATCAATTGCAATTTGTTTTGACTTGTTTAACAAATAGACACAGGATAAACCCCCATTTCATTCAGCATCAGTGATTCATATCTACAGTCTGAGCAACTATAAAATAAAAGCTGCAAAGAACTAAATGAGTAGTATTGTGGTCCATGTTGCTGTAGTTAAAGCTCTCCAAAACTGTCTCCTAACTTCCAATCTGAAACAGCTTGCATATCAAAGGAGACCCAAATGAATACAAGATGAAGAATGAGATTTCTAAAGTAATTAAGCATCCGCACTCAAAAAGAGCATCTTTTCTATGTTTAATTCAAAAGCAAGACTTTTTGGTTTATGTCCAAATGAGATGATATTTCTAGCATTTGACAGAAGTCATAAGGGATTATGCTGTTAGCAGTCAATAGATTTTTATGAAGCTGGAATACTTTTGTAGTTCTGTAGTGTAGACTGACACGGATAAGTCTGTCAACAAAGCTGTCTATCTTTGAGACAATGAGATATCTCAGTGAAAGGGCAATGAGAAAGGGCAACACAGTTTTAATAAAGGTTAAAAAAAAAATGTATCTGTTTCTGCACAGTCATTCTGACTCTGCTGTTCCTTCCACTAGCAGGTCATCTCTCCTGTTTGTCCCTCGGAAGGGTCGAGTAGAATCTGTGCATGTGTGAATTCTGCACAGGAAATTGAGGGAAGGGAGGGAGGAATTTTGTGTGTGTGTGTGTGTGTGTGTGTGTGTGTGTGTGTACTCTCCAGGGAAGACCACACTGCAGTCTCCAATCAACTCTGCATCCTTCAGCCACATACATTTTATTTTATATGCAAATTTTAGATGCAGAAAGTGCAAGTGAGTGAAGTAAAGGAAAGGAAATGCACTTGGTCCAAAATGCAAAGGATAAAGGATAGCTGTTTAAATTTGGACCAAGTGATGACGCAGTGTAGGTATTCTTTCCAGCAGTGGTAATCCCACCACACAAGATCTGAAAAACTGTTACTCTGACCTCAATTTTAGGCAAATAGCTTCAAAAGACTCTTAGTGTCATATACTGAAATAAATTCTATACAGTAGAATGTAATTAAATGAAACATGGCTAATTAAACATTAGCTCTCTGGCTAAGCTTTCACTGATGTCAGCTAGCCGTGCTGTCAAAGTCATGTTGCTCTCTGTAGAGACTGAATCCATTCTTCACCAGCAATAAAGGGTCTCATATCTGCAGCTATTAACTTCCCGATCGCTGCAGTGATTTCTTTAGCCGGATTGAATTAGCTGGAAAAGGCTGTCTGAATACATAAGGAAGAGTGCACGCGTGTGCTGCTTTGTGTTTTTGTCTAGTTTGAGAGACCGGCACAGAAGGGTGATGCTGGACATATTTGTGGTATTAGCGTCTGTGTATTCTACTCATAATGGACAGGTTAGGCATACTGTGTATCATTTCAGACCACCACTTACTGGCTGTCAGCATCGCAAATTACTGGGAAGCCGAAGTGCTCCCTTACACCAGACCATAAAGATTTGGGGGAATCTTCCAGTTCCTGGTTGCTGCAACCAATGCTGTTTTCACTAGCTAATGCTCTAACACATTAGCTGCTTGCCTAACAAAGCTTCTTATGAGAAGCGTGCTTTTTTTTTTTCCCCTAACCCCATTTCTCCCCAGTTTGGTTGATTCTCACCCATCACTCATCATACAAGAGCTACCGACCAGGGAGGGTGACTAACACACACGGAAGAATGCTCTATCTGCCCTCTTCCGCATTCACGACCTCACAGTCAGTCACGATTAGTTAGTGACACTATGATTGACAGGGGAATGTGTAGGCCCCTCCCACCCAGAGAGCACAGCCAATTTTGCTCCTTTAGCTCTCGACTATGGATGGTTGTGGAATCGTCAGGATACGAACTTGCGATCTCCAGAGTGTGGACTTGATTAAGTTTAGATGTTTATTATAGCTCACGTAGTAGTAGTAATAATAACAAGAAGAATTTATTATAATTCTTATATTTTAGACAAATAGCCTACATTATTATACAGTCTGAATATGCATCATTCAATACTGAGACGTATTGAATCAAGTGCTTTGTTTTGAATAAGAATCAGATTAAAGTAGCTTTCTGAATCTCAAATACAAATACAGAGCTGCACAAAACACTGTAAAGTGTGACATGAGATAATTCATGTGCTGACAAAACATTGACTAAAATGTTAAATCTGCAGTGAGTGTAATTCTATTTTATTTATTTAGCCCTTTCAATAAGACATTGTCGCAAAGCATCTTTACAGAAATCCAGATGTAGATTTAGATCCCTAATGAGCAAGCCAGAGGCAACAGCAGTGTGGAAAGAAACTCCCGAGACGACATGAAGAAGAAACCTTGAGAGGAACCAGAATTAAATGGGAACCCATGTTCTTCTAGGCGACTGCAGATACTGGAATTATAAATTACAGTGTAGAAAGGAAACAGTACTGTGTGTTGAAAGGATGGTCAGCATGAACGTATTGTGAATAAGAGTCCTGGGAAGAGCACAGGGCAGTCTTTATGATTACAGCAGCAGTTCTTATAAGGTAGAAGTCTACAGCGTCCAGGTGAGATCATCCACTGAATCAAAGGAAAGACTTAGACTTTTGGAAAATACAAACCCCATCTTCATCCCTGAGTACATTCAGCTACAACTGTGAGTCACATTTGTATGTTTAAAGCACCTTCTTGCAAGAATACAAATTTATAATTTTTCCACGTTTGTGCATGAATTTCACATTCATTCTCATGGCCTGATCTGCAATGCGGCACTCAGACCCACCTCCCCCTGAACTAATTAGGAGCCGGAGAGCAATAACAGCACAACTTTCTAATTGGTCTAACGAGAAGCAACCAGACACAAAGCAAACCTAACACATTTCACTTTCTATCTCAAAGGATGTCTTATAGCAGTAGTTCTCAAACCAGAGGACTGGACCGAAAACCACTGTCTTATAGAGCATGACTTTGCTTCTCCCTTCAAACCTGAATACTACTAGTGGTCACTAGTGGTCATATGCGTACATTATTGGACCATTTGCTTAATTTTAGAGCAATTCTCATGGGTAAACTAATCACTGACTCATTAGCTAGCCCACCAGTCATGTAAAAGCCCCAGTGTGCTTGTTTGGTTGCCCAGAAACCTAAATGATTAATCTAAAAATGGTAGCTAATGGTACATAATAACATACAGCAAGCTAGTTAGCTAGTACATTAATACAGACCATTGTCTGTACTATTTTAGTTTCTCACTATAGCCTTCATTATAACAGGCATTTTTAAACACCCTGTGCTGCGTTTAGATGCTATGATACGAGCCACAACAAATGCCTTTCAAAGATTCTTGCAATTTTAGAACTATTTAAACATAGCAAGAGGCAACATGTTGTAAAACCATTAGACATCCATCTGGATGGAACTAAAATGATGAGATTAGCCTCGAGTTTGTCAAAACAGTAGGCTAATTATTCTTGGGCTGGAATTTTCTCATAGTTTGCGAGAGAAAAACACTGCTGTTGCTGATCCGGACAGAAACAAAAACACCAAGCAGCAAAGAATGAGTAAAACTAATGTTGTCCAAACACGACTAAGACCTCACAACAACAGACATTTTAAAACATTCAGTGTACTATAAATAAACCGTGTGAAATGGGGTAGTTACAGGGTATACCACAGGACAAAATGAACTGCAGCTCTGAACGTAAATAATGTTGAGAACGATATATGCGGTGTGTTTGTGGAAGTGTGGGCAGGCTCCAATTGTTTAAAATGTTATGTTACACTAATGTGCACTGTTAACAGATCATGACGTAAACAACAGTGTGTTCTTTCTCTCTGTGACTGGGTTTATGAGTGAAGTTCTAAGTGTTCAGATGAAAATGAAAGTAGAGCTAGAACACAGGGAACACACGCTTGGGCTGAAAAGTTAACATCGCTTAAACAAAAATACTTTTGATAAGAAAGATAAGCACTTTCGTAGTTGGCACATTGTGCATTTAGGAAAGACACAACAGACCAAATCAGCTTCACGGCACAGCGACAAAGAACTTACTTCTGTGTAGGTAAAAACATCGGTAGGAAAGTACTATCCAAGTAAATTAACCTAGGCATCGGAAAAACAATGATTTCAGTGAACATACGATTAAATATCAAAATACTCAGATGTTGTGTAGCTCTAAATATTCAGGTTGACAAATCATACTTTCTCAATTGTTGGAGATGTTACCAAACCTGTATTCCACTAAACCCGTTTTTCCAAATATGTAAATTGCTCTTCTCAAGTCAGTAATTTCACGATTAACAGGGCGCATGTGTTCATCTTTGACTTCGCTGTCTTGTAGATTAACAGAAGTGATTTTGGAAGCTTGTCAAAATTCTCAGAACAATGCGTATGCAAACTACAGGACCTAACAATCTAAACTTTTAGGTACTGTACTGTTATGTTATGTTACACTTAACATTATACCTCCAAACAAGATTTCATCATTACCTCGCCAAACTTTTGATTCAGTTTCTTACATCTTAAAACAAGCATCTGTCACTGAGCAAATGCAAGTTATCCACCTGGAAGTGGCGCTAAACTGTATGTGTACATCCCTTCTGACTTGGTCTTTACCCTTTAAGTCAAATAACAGTTTTGAAAGGACATAGTGTAACTTAATTATGTAACTGTCATGATTTGCATAATGACAGGACTGGCTAATTTGAAAATCATCAATGAAACCATAGATGATGAATCCTGATGGAGACAGAGTGACCTATACAATGATGTTGATCTGAGCAGTAATGTATTCTGTTTAAAGGGGTTTTCTTGCATGGAATTGGGATTGTGTCTGAATTAGCAGCATAATATTCAGACCTTATGGGTGTAACGATACAGCATATCGCACTGTTCAATAGAATGCTCTCGATTCTATACATGATGCATGTGAGGTGTAATAAACATTTAAACCTGTTAATCAAGGCCACACTCCCTCCTCTGAAAAAGTAACTTCCTCTTTATCTCAAATCAGAATAAGCTACTGGTTAAAAAAAAAATCCACACTGTTTTTGATGCTAATATGCTACCATTGTGAATTTCCCTCTGCGATTAATAAAGCAATCTATCTATCAATACTAGCTAGCACTAATAACATTACTGTCATTATTAAGCTTCAATTATTGTACCTTTACGACCCGGAAAAAAGTGTTTTCTGTAATAAGGCCCTACTGTGAATTTGAATTCGTGGCAACACTGGCCTTGCTCTCTGGGTGGGAGGGATGGTATGCTCTCTCTCCCCTGTCAATCACAGTGACATCTGCCAATCTAGCCAATATGCAGAAGAGGGCAGATAGTGCTTTCCTCCGAGTGTGTTATGCCACCCTGTGACGGAGCATAAGAAACAGTTCAAGAAGATATGGCTGGCTCGTTTCATGTGTCTCTGGGGAAGGATGTGTTAGGCTTCACCCTCCTCGGTTGATAACTGTCATAAGAGAGTGGAGAGCTGGCCGGTGGGTGGGAATTGGCCAAACAGGGGGAAAACAGGGAAAAAAATTATTATATGTACACCATAAAAAATGGAAACCTAAGGCACAAGCTTACTGTCGCTGTATCGAAAAGCATACTGAGACGCCACTGTATCGTACTGAATTAGAATTCTGTATACCGTTACATCCCTATTCGACCTATATACTACTACTGTAGCATTCATACATTCTGAGAAAAAACACAATTATTGAGGTTAAAATTATGATAAATGAGCTTGAATTTAAAAAAAAAAAAAAGCACTGAGTCGTAAATGAGCCTCTGCTGTTTCATGGCAGCGTTGAGTCAGAAGCCTGAAAGCGTGCAGTACGCAGATGGAGTTCAGCCACTTTGGTGGAGTGGGTGGATGCTGAAATCTGCAGAAGGCCTTGTCATATGAAACACCCACAGAGACCTCCTGAGTCCCTGTGCGGCCAAAGTCATGGGCCTGACGCCAGCTTGGCCCTACTGCTGCTTTGCCAGTACAGAAGAGAGCTGTTACTAACTACACTCTCACTGCCATATAGAGGCGGAAAATATGAAATAATTACAGAACTAAATTAAAAATAGCCTTCCTGCCAAAGGAGCTCTAGGGAGATGAGCTATGATCGCCAACTGTGCTTTAGGAAAGGATATAGTTTAATGTCAGAAAAGCTGCCCTGCATTACTACCTGAAGAGAAATGAAGACACACATATATACAGTCATGGGAAAAAGAAAGTACACTCTCCTATCCCATACAATGTTTTTATTTACCAGGTATAATTAACAGTTGTGTGGTCCTCACCAACTTCTACAAACACACACAATAACCTCAGGTGACAACAAAAAACACAACAGGTTTCAATATGTAGTCATTTTTTTTCCAAAAAGTAAACCAAGATTTAGAAACCAGGCAGGAAAAAATAAGGTAAAAATAATCCTTTCTACTTCCACAATCATTAAGAGAGTAATTAGCAGCAGGTGTTACTAATGAAATGCACAAGATTAGTTCATCAAGAAGAGTGACTACCTCTATAAAAGCAGAACCTCTGGAAATTTGGTGCTCTGGAGCGCTCAGGTGTGTGTCTACATCATGCCAAGAAGGAAGGACATCAGCCATGACCTCAGAGAAGAAATTGTTGCTCCTCAGGAAGAGTTATAAGGCCATCTCCAAACAATTTGAAATTCACCATTCTAGAGTCAGACCATTTAATGCTCAGAGATGTAAAGAAAACCCCAAGAGCTTTAAATGTTTATGTTCACTACAGCACAATCAGAAAAAGACTGAACAAGTATGGCTTTCATGGAAGGGTAGCTAGGAAAAAGTCCTTTCTCTCGACTTAGGTTTACAAAATTGCATCTGAACAAACCACAAACTTTCTGGAACAATATCTTTTGGACTCATGAGACCAAGGTGGACACACAGCACCATGTTTGGTGAAAACCAAACACAGCATATCGTCACAAACACCTCATATCAGCTGTTAAGCATGGTGGTGGAGGGCTGATGATTTGGGCTTGTTCTGTAGCCACAGGACCTGGGAAACTTGCAGTCATTGAGACAATGATCAACTCCAATTTATACCAGAATATTCTTGAGGCAAATGTGAGGCCGTCTCTCCAGCAGCTTAACCTGGGCCAAAATTGGGTCATACAACAGGACAATGATGCCAAGCACACCAACAAATCAACATCTGAATGGCTAAAGAAGAAAAAAAAAAATCAGGGTTTAGGAATGGCCAAGTCAAAGTCCAGACCTCACCCCCACTGAGATGGTGTGGCAGGATCTTAAGAGAGCTGTGCATAAACGAATGTCCTCAAACATCAATGAACTGAAGCAATGTTGTAAAGAAGAGTGGACCAAAATTTCTCCAAAACGATGTGAGAGGCTGAGAAACTCCTACAGAAAAAGTTTACTTCAATTTATTGTTGCTAAAGGTGGTTCTACATATTTACATTACACTGCCATGTGTGTGATTCATTATTACATTCAGCATAGGTAATTTTTATTGGAAATAAACTGCATATGTATTTGGTCAAAATATGCTTAAAATGGTTGATCCTCTCATCCGTTCTATCCAACCAAATGCCTCCATCTTGAGAATTATCAGGAAAGAGTGGACCATAGCTTTAAAAATTGCTGTGCATCACTGCTGTGCATGAGTATAATGCAATGCAATTGATGTTTTTAAAGATCACTGTATTGTCCATCTACAGTAAACCAACTCTAAGACTCTTTGGTATTTTTTTTTGCTCACTACATAGTGCAGAAGGAGGCCAGATGGTACACACAACCAAGGAAAAGAAGCTGAAATTCTTACTGAAAGGAAGACTATAACTCTGGAAACGTTCTTCAAATCATTACTCAAGAGTAGCGCAATAATTAGCAAGAAAAAACTTAAACGGATCAAATCTCTCTTTCCCATTTTACATTAGAAGCACATACTCCTTAAAGCTGCATTAGGTAAGATTTGTGGGGGAAAAAAGTCTCTAACAGGTAAATGGTTGGAGTTGAATAAGATTTGAATGATTTTTTTTTT
>CM040472.1:3779593-3859454 GCA_022758105.1 Pangasianodon gigas | reverse complement strand
AAAAAAATCATATAACACAAGCATGACACCGGCAGTAACAGCATAATGCCAACTGTGTAATAACAGCAAGGTTGAAATGTTCTAGGTGAACTGGTGGAAGCTGTGGTGTAACACGCAGCACAGGTTGGCGTTACTGCTACTCAGACTCAGACTGAAACTTGAGCAGGCAGGGCTGAAGCCTGTGTTGGCTCAGCTAACTGGCATCTGCAAATCATGATATCAATTAAGTAGGGAATGTTTGGTTTAGTGAAACCAGCTTACTTCTAAGAAAACCTCAGCATGTTGGGCTCACTTCGTGGTATAGCTCTCTTCTCCAACGCAGACATAGCGTATAACAAAATGGAACCACACACAGGCGCTCACACTAGGCTCGTGCTTGCATCTCATTACTATGGTGTAATACAACCACCAGGCTTCGCACATCTGTACAACACACTTCACCTTAACCTTGCTGTACACAAGAGGGGCAAAATACACTCTATCAGCAGCTGTCACAAGGATAAATGCAAAATCTCAGAGTAACCCAGCAGCTGACGTACAAATTTATGACTTTCCTTCAACCACCACTGCAAGACATCCCCACGAAATCAGAGAAAAATAAAACAGACTGACTGAAATCAGGAGAAAGTTAAAGAAGTCCATAAGCAGTACAGGGGCCATTTTTTCCTTATAAATCTTGATTAGATAGAACAAGTTTCTGGGAAAGTCTTGGTTACTCCCACTGCCTGAACTGAACCTTAACCTTAACCTGGCAGTAAACTTCAAACAAAAAAGGCAATTTGGCACAGCAATACATCTTTCAAACGAAATCACATTTTGATTTGAGTCCCTCCCATACCTGTGACTGCTCTACTACTGCATTCAACCTCACAAGTGAAGGAGCTCGGAACAACTTAATTTTCGACCTCCATGCATTTGAGCTACATAGTGGAGGGGAAAAAAAAAAAAGAAAAAACATGGACGCCTCCATGTTCTTCTTTTGTTAGCAACAAGCTGACCAGATAAATGTGATGAGTGATGTGTAGTGTTAGTGTTATAGACTTAACAAGCAAACGTGTCTGTATTTTAACTAATCGAAAGTAAATACTTGTATATACAGTATAACTCATTTAAAGATAAGAAGGGCTACATTGTTTAATGCTGATGCTGTGAGCAGCCATGTTGATTTGATGTCACTCACTGAATTCAGTGGAACTCGGAGTTGAGGAGACCGTCCCGAGCTCCAGAGTAGGAATTCCGAGTTGAGCGGGTGTTTTCTTCACTTTTTCCTGGACAGAGGTTAGGAATTAGGAGTTACTAGGAGTTACGTGTAAATACTACATAACTGCTTGTGTCATTGCACAAAGTAGCAGTTTGATTTAAGAGTCTGATTTGGCTTGTGTGTTTGCTTGTGAGGGATAACTCAAATATTCTACCTTCTCTGATTTTTTTTGCTACATAAACCAACATAACAATCTGCAAGTCTCATTTGTGCCTCATTCATGATCTTAAAAAAACTGCTCAAAACTCAAACTATGTACCTTACAAACCTATAAACTGTTTTTAAAGTTTAACAACATGACTACCATTGCAAAATTCATTCATTCATTCATTCATTCATTCTTATATCTCCAGTAAGCACTAAGTCAGGACTGCAGTAGATCTGGAGCCTATTCCGGGACCACTGGGTGCGATGGATAGGACGCCGGTTCATCACAGGGCACCACACATTCACACCCAGGGACAAGTTAGAGTCACTGCCATGTTTTTGAGAAAAAAAACGGCAAATCCGGACGCAGGGAGAACATGCAAAACAGACAGTAAGACCAAGCTCAGGATCAAAGTGGACTATCTCAATATTTTAAAGGCACTTCATGCTGTACATTTTCACACCATATTATATGATGGTCTATCTCAAAATCATATGAAAGAGACAGCTCCGTTATCACCATTAAAGGTTCATCTATGACATTGTTTTGTTGTTAATTATCATTTCTGAAAATACTGTGGGAGATGCTGCTAGCGTCTCCTGCCCAATTTGCGGCAGTCCAAGCACAGAGAATGACATATGACACAAGATATAAAGTACTGTGAAAAAGTATTAAACATCCTAATTTTGTAAAGACCACTTTTCCCCACACAATCTATTTCTCTCTAAAGCACATACAGTTTCATTTAAATGGCTGAAAAAGATTTTAATGATTATTTTAGTACTATTGTACAACAGAATAGATCTAACATCGCTCCTAAGTGCGTGCAGATACATCATTAATTACTGACCCTAAATTATGGGGACTGGCATTTTAGAAATGGCTCTAAAAATAGCCCTATATGTGTGAGAACAGCCATTAGTAATGCTGTGAGATGTAGTATTTCTCTAATAAAAAAAATGTACCTGCATGGCCTGTGGAAGAACAACAACCCTGAATGAGGATCAGTCCGTTTACGCACACCCTGCCAAATCCCTGACCAATCAACATTCGTGCATGCAAATAATTTGGTTCGCTTGAAATCCACTGCAAGGTAAAACCAACCGAACCAAATGTCAAAAAAAAAAAAAAAAAAACTCTGGTGCAGACTTTAGCACATGAGCTAGGTGTGAAAGCCTTGAACCTCAAAAAGGAAATATGAGGACTGATAATCAGCGGGTAAGGTTCGGCACGTGTGACTGTCAGTGAGTCACTACTACGTCCTTAACATCACATGTAACCTTCTGTTCATCTATATGCGTGAAGTTTCTTACTCTTACGTCACTTTTGATAAAAGCTTCTGCCAAATAAATTAAATGTAAACATTTCAAAGAAACCCTTAAATCTAAAGCTTACTGCATTTACTTACTTTTTACTTTTTGTTGGGCTGACAACAGCAAATAAATAAATAAATAAATAAATAAATTGTTTTAAATGGTGGATCAGATATTGGAGACAAAAAAAATAGAAATTCAATCTGATCCTGTAACAAAAGTAAAACACTGGAATTGGATTTGGATAAGATTTATTATTTTTGGCCTATTTTATTATTTTTAAAATAATATTAATTAATATGTTTATTTTATTTATTTATTAATTATTTTTTTGGATATGGAAATGTTCACATATAAAGAGACATTATGATATTTTTATTAGGATTGATTTTATTATATTTATACTTTATTATATTTGTCATGTATGTGATTTTTGTGTGAAAGTGTTTAACCAAATAAACAAAGCTGCGGCTTTGCGTGAATCATGTTTCTAACTATGTATTTTTTCCTGTATTTTTTTTTTAAGTGTTTCGGTACAAAAACATTTTCAGTTTAGTAGTTTTTAAAGAAAAAATATATTGAATGATTATCAATACGCAAGGTTACAGTACCGGAAAGGAGAAAGCGATATCAAGCCGCCTCTATCTGGCCATAAACACTCCCTACTGCCACTTTATTGACCAAAAACTTGACCCCAGATGATCCCATAACTAAATATAAAGCACCGTGTGTCACATTAAGCTCGCCTCTATGTAATAATAAAAGTTTATTATAAGGAAGCAGAAAAATATTGAAATTATTGTGCTGTTTTTGTGTTACATTAGTTTGGTCCTATTTGCAGTAAACATTGTGTGACAAGGTAAGTGTGTTTGTTTTGTCTTGTTTTGTTGTTAAGCTTGATTTTCCTTGTAAAATGTCTTTTAATAAAGCTTTGAAAGTGTCCTGTGACTTAAAGAAAGAGACAAAGAGACATATTTACAAATTTTACCCTTTAGAAACTCAGCTTCTTTGGTGTTATAATAATAATGTTACCAACAACTGAGAGAAGCTTCTAGCTACTTAGCATTTTGTCTTCAAACTTTGGGCCACGACTCCTGAGCAGGTAAAGAGCGGCTCTTTTGCGCATGCGTCGATCTCTTAATTACTTAACAGGCGACTTTAGATGACACACAGCACTCTTTTTTTTTTTTTTTTTTTTTTTTTAAATAAATAAAGCTCTACCGAAGGTGTTAGGCTTTCCAAAGTCGCGTTGGTGTTTCCACATGCTTCAGTTAATCCTTTCAGATCATTTAAACGAATAATATGTTATGGTAAAACGCTTTACTGTAATGAATGAACATGGACACTGATGCTACTCGGATGGTGAGGGAATTTCCTGCAAAAAACCGACCTGCAACAGATGCATCAGCTTCTGGGCTAACTCTAACTCTCTGTATCTCTCTGATGGGGAAAATCTCTCATGTATACCAAAATATTTTTCTTTCCTCCTTCATCAAGCAGCCCTCTACAGGTTGCACTAGCAGAAGAGAACCAGGTTGATCTGGATCTGGTATAAAGCTTCCTATTGATGATAAACAGTGCACTATGATATCAGTCCGCACAATGAAATGTTTAATAAGTGACCTAGATTCACGCGCACGGCGAACTGCTGCTGTGCTCCCCAAACCTGGCGCGCGCTTCTTTCGCTCAGGGAACTAAATATAGCAAAGTTTATAATGCGGACCAATAAAATACACCAAATACACATGCACATCACCGGCATCGAAATGAATCGTCCAGACAAGACACAAGTGCGTGTGTTTTTTTTAAATGGCTTGGTTAGCTAGCTAGCTGCAAATGTTTGGCGTTTCTCTCTCCCTCTCTCTCTCTCTCTCTCTCAGCCAGAGAGAAATGTGGGTCACCAGGCCTCCGGACTCTTCACTAGCAAGCTTCAGGAACAACAAAATAATAAGAGCGCTCTGCTGGGGTTTTTTCCCTGATTTTTTTTTTCTGTCAGCGTTAAAACAAATGCTGCACTACACATATATACCAGGTGTCTTATTTTTTTTTAAGTCCTAAACATGCAGAAAGCTGTCCTTACCCAGTTTATTCGCCGTCATGAGGGGATCTCGCGCTCCTTGTTTTGGTTCAGACGCCTGCGTTGGATTGACTGGAGTTACAAAAACAGCAGGGCCTACCCTGGGCTTCCCATGCGCATGCGCACTGCACACTAAGCGGCAGCAGCAGAAGCAGCCTACACAATCTGGCAACACGCACACACACGCGCGCACGCACACACACACACACACACACACAGGCTACATTGTAGCGCAAGGAGGATATTTTAACGTCGTATCAAACGACAAACTAGCTTTTATTTAAACAATACGGGAAAAAAAACAACTTTAGCGGCACAATCAGTCTCCTGTTTCATTTTAGAGGACACATACTCTAACATATTTTAATATGTAATTTTAAACGACTTCCTTTTTTTTTTTTTTTTTTTAAATACCCCGAACGCGCTTTGTGTTATTTTTCTGTGTTATACAAGCGCCCCCAATCTAGTATCTCTCTCATTCTTCTGGCGGAAGTCCAATTAGGTCAAACTCACCAGACAACCAACCTTGACTAGTAACGCGTAAAAGTTGTGGCAGGAGTTTGATTGACACCCGACGTGTCCAATCAGCGCGTCGTGCGTGTGTGGGCGTCACCACAGGCGGAAGTGTGGTGCTGAGAGAGTCAGAATAACTTACCTAAACTGCCTTTAATGCTATTAAATATCACTTTGTTTAATCACATGCATATGTACTACTTTAGGAGATTTATGAATGTATCCAACATTCTGGTGTGTTCATTAGAAGAAATAGATATAATAGATTTATAAGTTGTGATTTATAAAGACGTGCGTTCAGTTGATCCTGTAGGATCTTATTAGATTTGTGGAATCTTGCTGGAACTATACTTTTATTTTATTGGAAATAATATCGTATTATTAGAAATTTATTGGAAATTACAGAGGGTGCTTTGGGAGATTTAAAATCCTAAAAGATTTTCTTTAAAATTAGAGTATTTTCTCTATTTTAGAGTATTTTATACTATTACTGTAACATACTATTATATATATATATATATATATATATATATGTGTGTGTGTGTGTGTGTGTGTGTGTGTGTATGTGTGTGTGTGTAAACCTTAAGAAACCATCCTGTAAACATCTTAATCTGTATTGGTCATTAATGGTTAATAATGTCTACACTGAGGTGAGTTTGCAAGACACAGTCAAAAAAGTACTATTTGTTTAGTTTAAAAAAAAACACAGTGGAAAAATGCACCCTTAGGATTCTTAAAAATATCTCATTGAATTCCCATATAGACCTGAATAGGAACCCAAATGGATCCCATTTACAAAAAAAAAAAAAAAAATCCTGTAAAAGTGGTCCTACAGGATATTTATGTCCTATAAGACAATTCCTACAGGAATCTTATATGAATAGGTCCAAAATATGGTAGAAATTATAAAAAGAATCCTGTACAAGTTTCTTATTGGAATTCTTTAGGATTTTTTGACAAGGGCTTCCTAAAAGTGAATGTGTCCATGCACACTGAAATGTTCCTAAATCCTTCCTAACTGTGGCCTGTTTATTGATCTTAAATCATGCACAGGTGATGATGCACACTGCCTCCACCTAGAGCAGATGTCCCTGTATGGTGGGATATAAGCAACAGAACTGCAGGTTAGCTGTGGTCATTTCTGTTAAAATGCTAAGTGAAGCCCAGCAAAGGAGCAAAAAGATTTTGCTTTTCTGTAAATGAAATTTAGTGGGCAAAAGGTCTTGGAAAAGGTCCTCTAACAAAGCAAGTATATCTATGGTCCAGTGGATATAAAAATTCTACACACTCCTGTTAAAATTGAAAGCCAAATAAAATAAGAAATGAGATGTGAATCAGTTGATTATAGACACCCAGAGACATCTAGTGCCCACAATGTAGAACTTCTTGTTTTGTGTTTCAGACTTGTCTTAAAAGTGAACATATAAGTAAATATGGTACTTAAGGTTCTTATGAACTTTATCGCATAACCAGTGTTTATTGAATTAATGTGGGAAGAACAGAATTTCAACATTATTTTCTGTGTACAGTGATAGCGTCCTGCCCTAGTATTAATAATGTCCACAAGATGGCACTGGACATACAGTGTTCATCCTGTTCGCACTACAAACAAGCATTAATCGTCATGAAGTTCACTTTTAATAAAACTTTTCACACGTCATCCCTCTGCACAACACAAATGATCAGCTTGACACAATACACCCATATGTGGTTCTTCCTCAAACTGTTGCCACAAAGATGGAAGCACACAATTGTATAGAATGTCTCTGTATGCTGTAGCATTACAATTTCCCTTCACTGGAACTAAGAGGCCCAAACCTGTTCCAGTATGACAATGCCCCTGTGCACAAAGCGAGCTCCATGAAGACATGGTGTGTGAAGGTTGGAGTGGAAGAACTTGAGTGTCCTGCACAGAGCCCTGACCTCAACCCCACTGAACACCTTTGGGATGAACTGGAACACCGACTGCACCCTAGACCTCCTCACCAACATCAGTGCCTGATCTCACTAATGCTCTTGTAGCTGAATGATCACAAATCCCCACAGCCACGCTCCAAAATCTAGTGGAAAGCCTGATTGATTGATTGGGTCTGATTGATTTTCCCTCTTTTCTCAGCTGCAAAATGGCTTGCTTTTCTCCCATAGACAGCTCTCTGGTCTACATTGTGGTTTATCGTTTTTAACAACAAATGCAGTCTTCACAGGCGAAACCCAAGGCTCAGACCAAGAGTAGACATTCAGAGCTATTAATTGTTTAAACAATCAATCATGTTCCAATATTTTTTGATTCATTCACTTGAAAAATGGATGGATTCCAAAAAAAGGTACAATGGTCTAAGTTGTTTAACACATCTAGATGTAAATATCAGGAAATAAAAGCTGAAATTCATATATATCATCTCATATTCATCTTTTGATCTTTTGAGAGGATTTATTATATGATCTGAAGTCGAACAAGTCGAGGTTTACATTAGTTAGTCTTCTTTATGTAAATTTATACACACTTAGGAGCACGAGTAGGATTCAACTGTTTTTCCAAATTTATGCGATTTTTATAAATACCAAATTTCTTGTGTAAATTTCTTGTAGAAATGGCAGCACTGTCAGCATGGTGTGTGACTTCTGCCTCTGACATTTCTAAATCAGTTCAAAATTGGTCTCGACTAGAGATGTACACGTTTTTTTCCGCTCGAATAGTTTCCAGGTTTTTAGCAAAAACAAAAAGACAATGTAACTAAGCCCAAGATGTTTGGTCATAGAGAAGGGTAGATGCATTTTCATCTTTTTTTCCTCAGTCTTTTTGGGAGGAAACAAGTTAAAAGTGGTGCACATTTCTGATTTGCAGTATATATCAACAATATGCAGATATTATATGCGGAACCTGCCAACCCTGCTCATGGAATAAATACCGAGTTCATTAACGTACAAATGGAGATGCACTGTTTGGTTTTAAACCACCCTAAAGACTGCTTTACCTTCAAACTAAAACCATATTTCTACTATATTTCTGTACAAACAAAACAAGTTTGCTTTCAAATTTGAGTCACTGCTCCACATAGCTCATACAGACTACTTGCTGCTTTCTCTAGAAAAATAAGTGTTTAATTAATTTTCAACTGTTATAAAATGTATACTTTCATTGTGCATGTTTCTGACATTCTTAAATGATTTTTTTAACATTATTAAAAGAAAATCATAAATCATACGGTCATTATAATGAAATGTTGCATAAAGGATCCCATTTTGACTCGAAGCAGCACTTCATAGTTATAGTTAGTTTGCTTACTCAGTCACATTAGACAGAAGATAGAAAACTTTCCAGAAAGTTCCACAGGACATTTGGTTGAGGAGTTGAATAAAGTTATGTTCTACAAATTGCAGTTTGTTCTTATTTGGATGAAAAATTACTTCTTTTTCCAGCAGCCCTGGTTTTTTTTAGTATTTTCCAGAGTTTCTAGGGCATAGTCATAGGATTAACCTTAAAAAATGGGGGGAGGGTGTTATAGGGGGAAAAGAATCTTCCAGTATAGACCACACTCATTTCTGGTTTAAAGCCGAATAAATAAAAAACAGATACGGATATTTTGAGCACTAAAGAGATATTAAGAGTATTAAGGTGCTAAGTGGCTGTGTGAATCACAAATCTCACTTCTGGTGCCAGAGCACATTTTAGACTCATGTCAATCAGTACAGTGACATCTTTTTACACCATCCAAGTCCTGTATATACATTGCAGACCTAAACAATTAATTTAATTGAAAGTATGGATATGGATTTGTTTTGGCAGAGAAAGAGAGAGAGAGAGATTCAGCAAAAGCACAGGTCACTCAAAATCACACTACTACAATGAGAACATTGCAGAATGACTTTAATTTAAAAGACACAACATGGTTACACAATTAGGACCTGTGGACCAAAAAAAAAAAAAAAACCAAAAAGATTTTTATTTGAATTGTCTATGTACATTCAATATCACTATACACCACGGAGGGGTGATAAGCAGATACGTCCAAGGACAGGTGCCTCGGGTTTTCTGGTTCTCTATCAAGGCTACTCAGCTGCTCCACAGGAAAAGCACCATGTTGTGATACAAAGACAAAATGGCTAAGCTCAGAGAGAGTTTTAGACCAGAACATACAGGTTAAGAGAAGGTGTCTAGGAGGCCACTGTTCAATTTGTTTATGAGGGTGTAAGTGGCATTGGGTACCTTTTCTTTTTTTATTCTCTGTTTTTTTTATGGTTTTTTAAATCTTTACACATATTCTGTAGATCGTCTCCCATTACGTGGCTGCAAAATGAAAAAAGAGTCTCATAAATAACTCTACATTAAGTACGTACTCTCAAGCACATAAACCAATTGCTGTAACACAACTGAAAGTTACGTTTGCATCATTTGGTGGTTTGCATAATTTGATGGTCTTATGCAAAGTGACTTATAGAAGTTTCCACAAAAAAAAAGTTTGTCTTGTTTTTTTTTTCATGGTAATACATGAAGAACAAGTGAGTGATCATTTATACCTACCCGATATAAGAAGTATCCTCTGCTCTGGATCATGCGTGGGGTCTCCTGTACACAAAGAGCACTGTGTTAGAGATACATAACCTGAAACATGGCCAGTTTTCAATAAAATATATCCTTACTAATCATCCATCCAAACTCCTGCTGGAAGTGTTTTAAGCTTCTAATGCAGTTAGAGTCGTAGAAGAAAATGAACTAAACGACTCAATGAATCAGGAACATAATACACAATATCAGCTCCACACTGGTTTCAGATGATCCGGAGATGCCGTCATTATAAAAACAGAAGACTGGGATTCTAGTTCTTTTGGCTGAGCTGTAGGAGACATCTAGCATTCTCCATGATTTATCTCCTTTAGCATCACTTAATCTGTTTCAGCAGTGCCAGCTGATAGCTGATGTCTTTCCACATCTGGACCCATAAACCCATAAAGACAGCTTAACATTTTTTTCACTGATTATTAGAATGTAGAAAACCTGGACATGGCATTAAAATGTTTGTAAGGTTTTGGATATCAACTGTATCTGCTAAAGCAAAGCAGGATCTTTACAACGTCGACTTTTTTTTTTTTTTTTAATCCCAAGAATTGTGCCCCAAAGCCATTTATAACCACAATGTTTATTGTGGAAGCTATTATATGAGACCACAGGTGAACATCCTCAAAATGTTTTAAGAGTACAAGCTGCTTTACATGCCCGCTGATGCTTTAGTATCTGTGCTGTACAGTGCTGGTCAGTGCAGATAATTTTAGTCGATAATAACCAGGCGAATGGAAAAGAACAGCTAATGCCGCTAATTTTGAGGCAAACTGCAACATTTATGCTTGGGAAGGGATGAGCGTAAGCAGAAACAAATGCAAGTGCACCCCACCACACACTCCCACACACACACACACACGCTCAATCTTTTATAGGTGTAAAACGGAAAACATTTGGCATGACTTTTACACTAAAGTATGCAAAAGACTTAAGATATAATATTTAGTTTGAGACCAAAATGAACACATTAGCATGTATCATCCTGAATCTCAACAGATTCTATGACAATCACACAAATGTCATGCGTACACAACATTAATGTAACAACTAATGAGCAAGAGAAATGCCTCAGAGATGTGACCTAATTAAATGAATCATTATGGCAAACGTGAATCATAACGTATTAAATGAGGATGCAATTTCCTTTTAAATCGTTTAGAATGATGTCACCTGCAGCTCATAATTAAAAAAAACCCAACAGCAAACAAATCATTACATGATATGACATGCTAAGTTACAGTAAAAATCAGTAATGGATGTTACAGCACTGGTTAATTATAGTAGTAGTGTGTAACTCCATCATTACTCTTGCGCGATAAGATGTAATGTTGAAGTGTCAATGACGGCAACGCAATTATATCTATCTAAGAGATGTAATTGCGTGGTTGTGAAGGCTCAACACAGCGGAAGTGGAGAACAGAGAGAGAGACAGAGAGAGAGAGAGAGAGAGAGAGAGATAGGAGATCTCTTTAAGAGGATGAGATCATTCCCCTGTTCATTAATGTAGTCCTAGTATCAGTACAGGCGATATGAAGAGGAAGCATGCACAGGATACATACATGTGATGCTACTCTTCTGCGTCTTCTGCTGTGGAGCTGCGGTATGAGCTGCAGGAGAGGGTGGAACACAGTGGACTGACATACACACACACACACACACACAGGGACACAAAGAGAGATGACAACCATGAACAACTGCCAGAAGAATTAGGGTGTGGATTGCAAAGAGGACAGAGGATTGAGCACACACATACACACACACACAGACGCACACACGCACGCACATGCATCAGCACTTCTCCTAATCCAATACCCAAAAGAAATAATTTAATAATAAAATTCAAAGCTGGCCTTGAAGCCACATGAACATCGTAGCAGAGGGGATTGTGTGTTTTGGTGATAGGGCAGTTGTTGGAGCACTTGAAAAAAAATGTAACGCTTTTCTTTCAAACATTTAAGTCTTTTTTCCGACTCTATGTATTTCTAAATAGGACCAGGGTAGTTCCACTAAATTATAATAATAATGTACACTGTGATCACCATATAATGCATCAGTGCAGAATTTTTACAGCCCTAAATGACATACACATACACAAAAACATCCGTAGTCTCTTACACAGAGTGCAGCAAAAACACGCTCTCACAAATGCCATGCAAAAGTATGTTCTCTGTGCCACCACACACACACACACACACACACACACACACACACACAAACAAACACACATACATACACACATATCCCAAAAGACAGTCAATGCAGTCCAATTGACAATTAAAGCCTTCGCCAGGGGTAAAGCCTCTGCTATAGTGTGCAATCATTTCATTAAAGTGAAAAAACAGAAATCAGGACCAACTGATGAACACTTTGCTTTCCAGAATCTTTGCAATATTCTAACTTTGGGAAAATGGCAGCAACAACCAGCACATTTGGGTTTATCCATAAATGTAGCTCAAGTATAAATTTTTAATTTTTAAGTTTTCATTTAATAATTGTACATTCTATCTATTAGCTATAGGTACATCAGCTGGTCCCTTAAAAAACCCTTTATTTCTGCGGCGATTCATCTAATGTTAGATAGCTGATAGTGTGTTCATGTCACGTTGAAAATACAGTGATTGTGCGACCGGGGATTCTACTCAGAGCTGTTCACCTCTTCAGAAATGATTTATTTGTATAAGGGTTATTATACCAAATTAGTGCCTTTTAAATCCCTGCAGCAAACTTTGATATCATTTCTGAAAAAAATATTTAAATCTAAAATAAAATCTAAAATAAAATCTCTTAGAAATTATAGTGCATTTTCTATAAAAAAAAATTGTTTCTATGAGCTGAGTGATTTTTAAGTAGATGGTATTCAAGCAATTAAAAAAAAAACAAGGATATTCATTCAAACTGTAATAGAAATAAAAGTAATTCCATCTATGAATAATACAAAAGTTCAATAGTTATTGTATTTGTTATAATTAGACAGAGGTACATCCCTGCTCTGATTAAAAAAAAAAATCTCCTCTTAAAAAAAGTAATAGATTCTTTTATTAAGCCTTGGGAGGAAGTAGGAAGTGGTATCATTTTCTTCAAGCAAATAAGTGTTCCAGTTTTATTTGTCTTATTATTATCTTTTTTATTATGCGTAATAAAACGTTTTAATTGAAGAATGCACGTAAACTTTAACAACGCGAACATGAAGAGTTATGGCATGAAGATATATAGGCCAGAAATGTCAACTCTAACAATTATGGAAAGACATTTTCAAATTATAATGTAGGAATAAATGTTGTAGATGTAAGTAAGAATAATCAAACACTAATAAAGATAAAAGAAAATTCTAATTAAATTTGCAGATCCCTAATGTGTAAGAGAATGCTAGTCGCATTACTTATTATTATTATTCATGAATGGGCACACTCAACATATATAACACATGTTTTATAGACATGTATAGAGTTAAATCTTGACATTATAACTCTAACTACTTTTAATGCTGCTTTTTGGGCTTTTGGTCATGTTAGAGTTCACAAAGATGCCGGAAATCTATAATGAACGGAATTCCAACATGTCATGGACACTCGATAAAGCTCGTTAGACTCCAAATGATTTAGTAACAGACTGTAATTATTTACGAAACTTGGTTTTGTTCAAAAGCATGTCAGTGAATCTGCATGATGTTTAAGTGCATGTTGGATTTTGGGAAACTGTTACTTTCGCCCCTTCAGAGAGGAATCATTTGGAGTCCACTGTCAAAAGTACAGACTTTGCAAGACATAGGAACTGGTTAGGGCATTGCAATCATCACCTTAAAATAAAAGTGTGTTTGTCTAAGACATAAATGGATGTATGTACCATATAGAACTCGTGCTAATTGTATCACATCACCATTATGAAAATTCTAGGGTTTATACGCTTATATATACCTGTGCTATTCTGAGGATGTCAGTTTTCATGTGAAGTAACTGTGCAGTACAACAGACATGCAAACCAGCATGCAAGTAATGAAATGTATAAAATAATTTCATGCATAATTTTAAAACTGTCACAAAAGAAAGTTTGCAGGAAAACTGTCAAAAAAATGTAAAGTAAGACAAACTGTAATGAATAATGTAAGAGCTTGCTAATGAACAAAAACGCTTCCTTTTTTGAAAGAAATCGTCTTATTTCTACATCTTTTGTTTAGTTCATTTTTTTTCCTATCCATTTGTTACTGTTGTTCTGTGTCAGGTCTTGGCAGAGCAGGTAACTCACATACTCCATGCAAGAGAGCCACACAAAGTAAGCGTCAGATTTACAGAGGGGAAGTGATGCTCATTATTCTTTATCCCTGAGCATGTGAATATATATGTATGCACTGTCTTACTGCCTTACAGGTAATAATAATATGCAGCTGGAAGTGTAAACAAACACTGTGCAACTTTGCAGTATAGTGACAAGTAAGCAGCAGGCCAAAGACTAAAGGAGAGAAAAAAGAGCTCTTAAAAATAACGTACCGTCTCATCAGGCAATCCAGTATTCGGCTTAGTGTAATGAAATAAAAACTACGTAAACGCACATTAAAACAAACACGTTCATGTCGAGACAAGTGCAAAGACGCACCAAAGGATGTATATGTACAAAAAGAGCAGAAAGAGGCACACTCAAACGTACATAAAAATACAAGTATGCAAGCGTAAAAGGACATATAACAGGTACAGGTACACAAACACATGGTTACAGGACCACATAGAAATAGAAAAAAAGGTGGAGGTTATGATGCTGTTAGACTGTAATTTGAGAAATCAGTGAATGTGAATGTGTGTGTGTATGTGTGTGTGTGTGTATGTGTGTGTATAGGGTCTTACCCTTTTTGTTGTTTCTCGAGCTGCCAGCTCCTGTATATATACAAACACAGTCAAACTTCACCTCAACTACGTCGTTCACAGATCTGTTTTCTTAATGCAGTGCTCTCAGTAGACTAGCTGCATGCTGCTGGCTACAGTATGTGGGTTAATATACAAAAAATTTTACATAAGCAAAGCTCATAAGATAATATTCAGTGATATAATTTAAACATGAAAGACTTTACCTGAGATTTCTGCAACACACCCTGCATCAAGTCACACAGATCCCACAGTGTGTCCAGTGTCTGAAGGAGAAGCGCAGGGTTATAGACAGTTTAATTGCATAGTTTTCATGCAAATGGATCATTTCAGACTAACAGGGATGTTTTCCAAGGACTCCGAAGCTTTATCCAGAGCCAAATTGTCCTAAATAAAATGTTTATTTGCAACATTAAGACCCACAGCCTTGTATAAAGAGAGCCTTACTCACCCTGAGGGGTCGTTCTTCAGAAAGGAGGGATGAGCATGCGTTATCTATCTGTGTGACAGGATACAGGAGGTAAATGGCACTTTTCTGTTAAACCCACTTGAATGTTTTCCAAAATTCAGGCATCAACCAATAACCCCAACATTTTATAAATACGCCATGAGTCATAAGCATTAAACTATGCACTGAACAGTATTTCCACATTATGGGGTGAGATAAGAATGTTTTGACCACCATCCCTCTCTCTCTCTCTCTCTCTCTCTCTCTCTCTCTCTCTCTCTCTGTTCCTTATAAAATTTATTAGCAATTCTGTAGTCACTCATTTCCCCCTGATTTCACATGAACACAGTAAGCAGAGGTAAGTCATTACATACAGTAAGTACCCTCCCTGGATTTGAGCAACAGAATGTTTTACAATCTTTAAAACAAGATCAAAATGTATTCTTATCAAGAAGATGAATTCAGAAAGATATTAAAGGAAATATTAAAGGAAATAATGGGGGAGATCTATATAATAATAATAATAATAATATCTTCAACGTGTGTGCTTATGTATGATATATGAGTGAATGGATGGTTCCTACCTGGTTTAGCAGCTTGTCATTCTCTGTAGTGGATAGATCGAGGAACACTGGAGCACCTTGAACACACACACAAGCACACACACACACACACACACACACGTTTGTCTTACTATTTTTGCGAGGACCTAAATCTAACCCCTACCTTAACCTCAATAACCAAAATGAAACTGTTTGGCTCTTTTAGTTTTTTTTTTCTTCTTCTTCTTCTTCTTGAATAAAAAATGCAGGGTTTTTCTGTTTTGTTTTGTTTTGTATTGTTTTTTTGCTCTTTCTTTGGGAAAAAAAAGTAGATGTATGCATGGGGACCAGCCAAATGTCCCCATAAGGTCAAAACCTACATGTTTTATTGCATGT
Organism: Pangasianodon gigas; assembly: GCA_022758105.1. Taxonomy (NCBI): domain Eukaryota; kingdom Metazoa; phylum Chordata; class Actinopteri; order Siluriformes; family Pangasiidae; genus Pangasianodon; species Pangasianodon gigas. The sequence goes on along the minus strand of CM040472.1, from coordinate 3,843,345 downwards.
TTTTATATCTTGGTGAGTAACAAATGTCCCCACAAGGATATCCGACAGTTTTGGATTTGTGGGGACATTTGGTCCTCACCAAGACATAAAAACATGCAACTAACAAAAACTGGTAATCATTTTCTTAATCAAATTGTGCTTAATTCATTTTAAAAGTTTGGCTTTGGATAGTGAGTTGGTTCTTGAAGTAATAGAAAAAAGTAATAGGTATTGTTTTCACTCTTGTATGGCTATATTCTACACATAGTTTTATGTCATTGAAGTTGGAGAAAAATCCTCACTACAGCAAAGAGCAAGAGTTTTGTAAATGCTTTTCAGACCATTGTTAAGTTCTGCATGGTAACTTCAGGAGATTATTTCCCACTGAACAGCACACAGGCGCACAACTCACCCCTACACACTGAACACAGTGTTTACATAAACCCAGGAAAGCTTAGGCAAATAATGCAATAGTCCATTTAGTGCTATAGGTGATAATTCAGCACTCAGAAGTGTGTGTTCACACGAGTTTTAACTGAAAACCCAAAACGCCACACTGCGCTCATAAAGAAAAACCTGTCTTCTTTAATCTTAGTTTAAAGTCGACTGCACAGTTTACCCACTAACTGAAAAAATCAGTATACTGCCTATGTCTGAATTCTGAGACAGAATTGTACACACTTATATACTCCCACTGTGCAGTGTTTTGTTATTTCTACACTGCAGTTCTGTTTCATATAATATTTTATCAATGAATTTTTCCTTTTTTTTACTCATCCAAGGGCATGTATCTAACTCTACGCCCAAAAAAAGGTTTTACGATGATCACATTCCGTCTCAAAATTGACTGCTAGTCTTTTATGCTAATAAAATATTTGTTTATTTTGAACACATGTGTATTTTAATGAGCTGAAATGCGCCAGGCAGTAGCGGTCAGGAATGACTGTGGAGTAACAGCCACAAATGACTCTCTTTTCGTAGCCTATCACTTGTTGCTTGCACTTCAGTCTCTCTGCTATAAGACTTTATCACTTCACTGGTCTTTAAGTGTTGTTTTAATGCCACGATTACTCGTTTTCTGCACACTATAGAAGCCCGGTCTCTCCAAATACGCACGGACTCTCCATTACGCGCGCGCGCTTCTATCCATAAAGAAAGAGTGTAAATGAATACAAGAAGCATGCAGTGTGGAATGAAGAAGAGATAAACAGTACACGTACCTGTGCAAGGCGGTAAGGCTGAGATGAGCAGAAGGGCGAGTGCGAGGCTTGTGCTGTGTGAAGGACTCATTGCGCCGCTGCTGCCGCTTGCGCCTTCCCAGGCTCCTTTGCGCCACTGGATGGTCTTCATGGATCCTTCCGCACTGATTCCGCACCCCGCAGGTCCTCGTGCTTCGGGCACGTTTTCTTTCTGACTTTCTCTCGCTTCCGACTGAAGGATTTGAAGGCTTGAGGTCACACCCTTTACCGCAGCCTGCATCAAGAGATCTGCGTCACGAATCCACGCAAACTTGCAATTATCTCTTTACGTGAGATGGAGTTGTGCTGTCTCTGTTGTGTTTTTTTTTTTTCGATGATTAATTCGCCTTATTTTAGTAATCACAGGGAAGATTTGTTTTTTAAACTAACCCATATACACTGCAAATGCCTTATAAGATGAATTGTGCGTTATGCGCAATGAGCGCACCTTTATGATTCAAAAGTAGTAAATGTACATACATGACATACTAAATACCACTTTAAGTATTGTAAACATAAAAAAAACAAATGATCCTGCAATTTATGCACTGGTTTTGCCATCTGAAACTTTACCATAAGACACAGAAGTGTGGAATAGTGTAAGGATAAGGTAATGTGCCTTACACTAGCCAGTGTAATATTCTAAGATATTAACTATATATCTTAACTATAGATATCTAGCCTAATATTACTACTTAAGAATATAGTAGGCCTACATCTGTTCAGAATTATACACTCTTATATTTCAGACTATTATATACAAATCTGCTGTTATATAAATCTGCTTCCATGCACCAATAAATAAAAATGAAAATTATTAAAAGTAAATTGTTTCTGATACAGAGGTGATGTACAGCACCACACTCTTACACACAGTGACTTCAGCATATAGTATTTGTTTTTCAGATAACAAGAAAATCTCCTGATCACTTGTTGGATTATTCAAAGAAAGTGTGAATAAAAGTGAATGAAACATTTCACAGTATCACACATTCAGCCACCATTTTCTCCAATAGTTTCCCACAAGTTGCTGTATTGGGAGTATTGGTTCTTTTTAATAGCTCAGACTTATTAGACCTCACTATGGAAGAGTTTAGAGATAATAAAGTTGTTCTGTTAATTATACTAGGGGTTTTCTGTAAAGTAGTGATTAGGACTTTGACACACATCTTTATAAACACTAATAAGAGACCATCTATCTTGAGCCAGCTGGCTGTGGTAATCAGTGTAGTGGTTCATCAGATATGAGAATAAAGAGATAAAGGAAGTAAACAAGAGACGTGACAGACACAAAGAGGCTACACGTCTGCAGAGATAGGTTACAGTAGTATAAAATATATTAGACAGGTAGAGCAATAGCTGTGCAGATATTAAAACATTTATAATGGAAATATATACTTTCCCATACAAATATCTGACAAACCTGTGCTCAGGACTGGCGATATATTTACTGCATCTTTTCAAAAAAAGAAATCTATTTCAGGAATATTTCCTTATACATTGATTTTAAGAAAAGATTTAGCACGTCTAAAATTGTGTCCAGTTCAATTCAAAATGCGTGCTGTAATAATCTGGATTGTGTGTAATGCATACGAGCTTGATTTACCAGTCACACAGATGCATACATCACAACCAGTCAAGCTTTAATCAATAAATGAGACCCTATTTTCTGAAGACTGCACTAGTTAGCTGGGTCAGGTGACCCAGGTCTTCAACGCATTGCAATGTATGGGCACAGTGTGTGTGGTTTTGCTCCAACAGAAGATGCATCACTCAGCCATTGTGGAAACATGAATTTAAAATATTTCCACAATCTTTTTTTTTTAGCTTTTAAAGGTTTACTAGGTGTGTGGCATCAGCAGTGTGATTGTTGCCATGTGTGTTGTCTACAAATGGTCTTCACAGGGGAATGAGGTACAAATTTAATACATCAGACTCCCAGCTGATTCACTTATGGATCTTAAAGCATATTATTCATCAACTACAGAGAATCTACAGAGAAAAATTGTAGCTATGAGAGTGAGAAATGTTTGGACCTGGGCGATTAAAGGGGTTAACTTAGGATGGCTTAACAGGGATGGTATACACTCTCGCCTGTCAATCACAGTGACATTAACCAATCATGGGCGTCTGTGAGCTCATGTATGCAGAAGAGGGCAGATAGCGCAGTGTGTTACGCTGCCCTGACCAGCAGTTGGAAAAGATCTCAGAGGAAGCACGTGTTAGCCTTCATCCTCCCTGGTTGGGTGGGAATTGGCAGGTGACCAAATTTGGAAAAAAAATCACAAAATATTTTTCTTTGCGAATTGCAAGTCCAATACCTATTTATTGTATATAAAGCTCAGCCAAGAATCTAAGTCACAGTACGTTTATCTAAATTAAGGAGTACAACATGTGACGACAACTTTCATTAGTATTTGATTCACCAACAGCAATATGGGTGTGAAGTGTTATGGATGAAACATTTACCAAATATGGCCATTTGTAATAAATTTTAAATATTGCACTTGAAATCAAGTTTTATGCAGATACACATAACACAGGTGCAGTGATATAAATACAATAACATCCCATTAAGAAAATGTCATGTGTTTGGGCCCTCATGGGCTCAACAGAATGGAAAAATCGTACAATAACATATGGAATTAAATGGATCATTATCATATGAAGACATGGTGATATTATTAACTATATCATTATGCATAATCTCTCAAGATTGACACATCTTAAACAGCATGTGTAAATATCATTTGTGTGTGTGAGAGAGAGAGAGAGAGAGAGAGAGAGAGAGAGAGTGAGTGTTTGTGTGTTGTGTACTGCACTCGTTCCTAATAACGCACTGGAGGAATAAGATACGAAGCACAGATAGGCAGCACGCCACTGGGAAATATCCTCTAAACCTTAAAATGAATAAATAATCGGAGCGTATCCTTTGTAAGAAGGTTATTACCAGATCATATGGGAGGGTTGGGTTTTATGTGCTTCACTTTGAGGATGTCTTTTCTCCACAGTAATTAAATACATGTTACAGAAGGTGGGCACATGCTACAGAAATTGAACAAATAAATCGTGAGCATGAGTTGATGAGGGATGGTGTAGGATCACTTGCGTGGCTGAAACACTGGATCTAAATAAATGGATGAATAAAAGAAATGACATCATAAGGCAACATAAGAGAGGAAATGTATTCAGGTACGTTTACATATAGGAAGAAGGAAACGGTGAGTATGGTCCTTCAGCCCGTTTTAATGAAAAGTTGAAGAGACTTCCAATGAACAATGGCAATTCCTCTGGATTTCATGAAATTGTGATCATGTGATCAGGGTGAGTTTGTGAGGATCATTTACTGGCAACTCCTCTGATTTAAATCTTCCACAGCCACAATTCTCACCAATCTAATTATATTCAAGGTCGCAAATAAATTAATGGATGTGCCTGCCACCATTTCAACTTACAACTCTATCTGGAGTGCCAGATGCCCCCACAAACCACGACCTCTCACTGAACTTTGACTGACAGCCAAGAGGCGTGGGAGTGACTTGTGAGTGTTGCTTCCTGTTACTAATTGGTTTACACCCTTTCCTCTTCCTCTACTCATCCATCTCCCTATCTCTTTCTGATAACACAAACGACGGGAGCATGAGGACGACAGAAAATGGCTCAATTGTTGAAGAAAATGGTCAAATTAAATTGCAAATTAAATGGAGCCCTCACTCCATTCCTTTTTCCTGTGTAAAACTATCACACAAAAACTTTTGTTCTTCAAAGCAACAACACTTAAAGCTGAAAATTGAGCTTGAAAGCCCATCATGTTTTTTTTTTTTTTTTTTAACCAAGACAACATTCACCATGCCTCTGACCATTATGGCTCTCCACACTTTGTGCATTTTGTTTTTCATCTTCCTTTATGGCTGTAATTTCCTGTTTGTCCTTGATTTCTACCTGTCATATCTGGTCATTACTTTCAGTTCTCAGTAACTCTCAGATGATTAGTTCTCTCTGTTTCTGCTTCATTATTTAACGTCTTTGTCTTTCTTGTGTCATGTGTAATTTACTGCACTTCTGCAGGTAAGTTCTAAGCTTGACTCACACCTTGTTAGTTTCTGTCTAGTTATTTCTCTTACTTCCTTGGTTTATATTTTCCTGTTTCTAAGGCAACCATGCCAGCTAACATTTAGTGTCCTGCTATGTTCAGTTACCGCAATTGTCCAGTTGCCCCCCAATTTATGCACTTTGATTTCTACACTTCAATCCTGCGTCAGCTTTTGTGCTTTTGCAGCCATTATTGAAACATAACCACATATTTCTTAAAGTTAGTTACTTTAAGGCAGTTAAGTATGACAAGTATGTTCTGGAGTAGAACTGTATAAGCTAATCAACTGTAAGGGTGGGGATGATTTAGTTCATTAGAACTGTAATTATGGGTGGAGTGCAAGAATTGATTGACTCCTGTGGCCTCTGACCTAATTGCCCTATTGGAAGTGAAAAGGTTTGGATGACCCAGGAGCCACATGGGAAACAGAATGACTCAGTAATGAATCAAGCAGGTGATTACAAAGAGGCTGACTCATACAAAGTTTGTACCAGCTCATACCATCTTTTCTTCCTCTCTTAATCATTCCTCCATCCATCCATTACATTCATGCCCACTCACACCACTGATCCATCCCTGTGTAACTGTAGGGTAACTTTTATGTTTTCGACTCAGAAGCAATAATATTCATGTTGAACTTAGAGCTGGACGTCTCTGCTTCAGTTTTACATTCTGTGTTTCTTTACGGATTATGGATTCCTTTCCTTTGTTTGTGGTTCTTTTTCTTTATTTTTCACAAACAGATATCACTAAAATGCAGCTTTTTTCTAGACTAATGAAGCACTATGTGTATGAACAGCAATATCGTTCAGTTATTAAAAAAAAAACACAGACTGACGCTGTTGATGCGCTGCAATTTACGAGGAAATAATGTTAGTAATTGATTATAATTGACTTCAGTGCACAGCAAACTTTGTTCCAGCCTCAAGTGCACAAAGGATCGTCTGTTTTTATAGCTGCAGTATTTACATGCCACAAATAGGAAAGACCAATGCTGCTATCTGGATTAAATGATTCCACCACAACACAAAAGCAACCTTTAGCAGTGGTAGACATCACATCATCTTCATCTTAACAACTGTTAAAGATGGAAAGGGGAAGAAACCTGTCTCTGACATCTCCCTCTCTATAAGACCCTCTGACAGGATGTAATTAACCTTATCAATATGGCAAGCAACTGACATTATTTCATTTCTGAATCACACCAAGCTTGAAAAAAATCAATGAGTGTAAAACATGCCAGAGCTGTTTTAGCCAGCCAGGTCAAAGTTGGCTTGGGCAATTAATGCTGTTCTTCTGTATGGATGTGGGCTTTCAAAAACCTGCTGCTCACTGAAAGAGTGAATGATGGTATTTGTTGCTGTCTTTTTGAGGTAAGAAGGGTAGCGAGAATTATGGTCCATTGAGTATGTCAGCAGCAGCTCATCCGTGGGGCAGGTGGTGCAGAGCCCCACCATGTCTATCACTCATTCACCAAATCTCACTTTTCATAAAGTCCTCATTCACAACTCCATTCATTTTAAAATCATTAAATTCAAAAACATTAAATTTGGATTAATTGCAGTATTTGTATAGGTAGCTTTATTTTTACCACTGTATCTACATTTTTATTGCTTGTGTTGTATTATCTGTACTGTTTGTATTATTTGAGTTTGCATTTGCTGTACTGTATTATTTCTCTGTTTAAATTATTTCACTGTGGTATTGGTATTATTTACCCCACTGACATTATTTGTATATTTTGCCCATTTATGTTACAACTCTGCTAAGACAAATTTGTCATAAATGTAAATGTATCTAGCCAGTAAAATGATTCTGATTCTGAGATGCATCTGCTGTCATCTTTGTGTCTTTTCTTGGGTTACAACTTGGGCGTCTTCTTCTCTTAACTGGTTTTAAATATAATAATCAGATGTCTCTCTAATTGTCAACAATGGCCGCAAGTGTGTGCGCACACGAACACACACACACACACACACACACAAACACTAATTATGCAGTGCTCATATTAAACTGCACAATTTTGCTCTCAGATTTAATTTTATTCCCCAGTAATTGCTTATCATCTTGCATTCCCTCTTGTAATGCTAAAATGACGGTTTCAGCAATATTTTCTTTTTTTCCGGTCATAATGTCGTAAATCTGTATGTCCTCCCTGGCCTGTGTCTACGGAAATGTTATAAAGAAATTTCCTAGTGCTCCAATTTCAAGAAAACCTCAAGTCACTCTCTCAACAGTGCAATACAATAAATTGAAAAATATCAACTGGTACTAATTCTGCATGGTTCAGGGAGTCATACCAAATTCATGCCATGTACCAACTGAAAGCTGCTCAAGAAAAGCTTCAGGAGCAAATCGTTAAGATCAGATCATCTCAGACATTTCTGACCCCAGTCAGTGTGAATCTCAGGTCCAGGGTCCCCAGTTCCATCCTGAGCTAGGGCTACTGTCTGTGTGGGCTTTCACATGTTCTCCCCATGTCCACTTGGGTTTCCTCGAAAAATGTAATTTTACACTATATGAACGTAATAAAAAATGTGAAAATTAAGGTTGTAGAATTCTAAAAGACCCTTATATTTCGAATATGCAAGCCATGAAGCCATATTTCGAATATGCAAGCCATTCTAATTGCAAGCCATAAAGATCTAATAATAATTACTGGCACATTATAACACACAGCCTACAATTGTACTGTCCTGCAATCAAACTCATACTTTTCTGTAGAAACAGCGCTCAGAGTGGCACCATCACAGACAGCAGTTGTTGTAGAGTGGACAAAAGAAAAAATGTTGACATTGGAGGTGCAATATATGAACTATACAGCAAAACCAGTCCACCAACTGCAAAGGTATGAGCTACAATTAATAACTGTATTTCAGATCCTTTGATCAGGGCAAAAGGATAACATCTGTTTGAGAAATAAAGCAGTCACAATTATTGAATATGTAGCATGTTAAAAAGTTTCTACAAGCTACTGTAAGTCCAGCATCGGCTGGTATAAATGGGCTAGCAGGTCTGTTCAAAGATAAAAAAAAATCCACATTAGACATAATCCACCTAACAAGTGTTTTTAAAGTGGATTATTTTGGATTTTTGTGGCGCCAAGTGCAACAGCACCACCAGTGGTTGTAAGAAAAATACATAGAATGGTATGAAGAAGTGACACTGGGGCTGATTTCTTTCTAGTCCAGACTATATATTCATCTCCATTCCTACACCCTACGCATAACTCCTCTGCTAAAAAGAAGCACAGAGACGCATGTCTAACAGCATTTAGACAAATCAGAACTCTTTTGGAACAGTCAGACGAAATAAAAGGAACATGAATAGAGCAATGTACCGGGACATATTAGAGGAGAGTTTAATTAAGTCTCATCAGCAAAGAAACTAAATGTGGGGAGAAGAAGTGTTTCAACAAGACAACAACCCCAAACATACAACCAAAATAATTCAAGAAGGCCTTGCATGACCTGGCCAATCTTCTAACTTGAATCCGATTGAAAAGCTGAAGATCACCTTTATGGTTATACGTCAGCTATACTCATCATACAAGTTGACATTTTATTTATTTAATGACTGGTGACGTACCTTTCTACATTCTGCATTTGACGTAAAAAGTAATCATACCTGAGTTATTGATCTAGGAAACGACAACTAAATGTAAATAATAACTGAGCTGTTAGTAATGCCATTAGCAGCAGGGCAAACTTTTTGTTATTTGTAAGTTTGTAAGTTTCAGTGTTTTACCAGACACCAGCTTTAAAAACTTTTAAAAGGACATGGATATGGTCCCCTAACTACCACCAGCCCTTGTGCACTTTTTAAATGGCAGCTCATTTGCACAAGCTGGAACTGGCAGGCTTTTCCCATCAGACTTTTCCCATCAAGGTGAAGACTCCTGAGTGTCCCTTTTGCTGTTGATGCAGATAGTGAAAAAAATTTGATATGAACCACTGAGAGGGTATCACCTTCAGTGAAGCAGCCAGAGCATAATGTTCATGCTAATGTGTGTTAATGGCAGTAATTGATGATCTCTGTCACTAATGGCTTGTTGGAGGGTCAGTTTTAAAATTGAAATAACACAGTTGTAAAGAAATTGGGACTATGCTTAAACATGACACACGAAAGGAGAAATTACCCCTATAGTGTACTATTCAGACCCAATTTCATAGACACAGCTAATAACAACAAATGACCAAATTGGCTTCTAAATATATTTTATAACAGAGAATTCTCAATACATCTGGACAGTTAAATTATTCATCCTTTAAGCAAGTTAATGAATTATGGTAGACAGCCTTCTAAAGTGAACAAGTATGATGCTTTTGTAATCCTAAAGAATAATAATTAGGCCCTTCCTGGACCTAATTATAAAAGTGATCTCAGCAAAAGACTTCACAAGTGACGGCGAGAGTAATGTGCACATAATAAAAGCAAACTATTGTGACCATATGAATAGTCTGCTTACAAAACACAGATTATACCATTTTCATGACATGAGAGTGAAATAGGCCAGCTTACCTAAACCCAGTGGTGAGAGAGTACTGATGATTTCGACCTCACTAAATGTAACTGCTATTGTAGTGCAAATTTACCTAAGAAAACATATTGTAAAAGAAACTAACTCAAGTAAGACTACGTATGTTGTTTGCTGAAAAGCTGTCTAATTACTTTACAAATGACTTTTTGGGATGTATATACTGGTAAGCAGCACATCTATAACTCCAACAAGTTGGAAAATATTCTTGAACTAATGTTATCAAACAACAGCAGTCATACACATTAATTTTTCAGAAATCATTGCAGCACAAACAAAGAAAACTACTCTTTTTTCATTTCCTGATCATATGGGATTCCAGTTTCACACAGGTGTTTGGTCGCCCTGTTGTTTTTCAAATGTAAAAATGGAAAGCAATTATGACTTTTTTTCAAATGTATTCTGCTGATAAATTAGTGTAGTAGCAAGAATATAGCACAGTAAGGACGTGCTGTTTCCCACTCCTACACTCGGATGCAGCCGTCTATCTAGCATGCTGTTGATTTTCAATGAGCAGCTTGAAATGTTCTGTGAGGTGAATTGCAATGAAAGCACTGACGAGACTTCCACTTCCCCAAACACATCTCTCCATTCTCCCACTCAAACCACACAGGTTCCACCTCCAGCCGAAGTGGAGCTTAAGTTCATCCAGAAAACTAGAAATAAATGTCTGAACCAATACACTGTAATATTGTAAATCACAGTTTTTTTTCTAGAGTGTGTTTGAAATTATAGTATTATAGAACTTTTAAACATTACAATCTGACCCTTTAATAGAGAAATATCAAAGGTCTTACTAAATGCAAAAGTATATCAGACAAATTACATTTCAGTGATGAAATGTAGTATATTTGGATAATAAGAAATACATTCAGGAAGTACATTTGAATTGATTTGTTTGCATTTTCATTTAAATAAGTGAAGTGATTCATAAAGCATCCAAATCTTAATATCAGAACACTAAAGGTACAAATTACAAATTATTGACGTTGCGATGTTTAATTTCGAGCCAATAATTGGACATATAGGCAAAAAAAAATCAATTCAAATATAAGAATATGTTTCTGTCTGTGTTGAGTTTTGCATGTTCTTCGTGTGGGCTTCCTCCTGGTTCTCTGGTTTCCTTTCAACTCATAAAAACATGCTGACAGTTGGACTGGCTATGCTTAATAACTGCCTCGAAATATTCCATCGCAGTACTGGATAAAGTGTGTTGGATAAAGACCAGGATAAAGTGGTTACTCAAGATGAATGAATATAGCCATTTTACATATTATGACTATGTTTTGTTTTTATATTTGCTTTCTATATGTCACTGTACCTTTCAGTTAGATACTGATTTATGTTGCTTGGCTCTTTATCTTGTTTTGTAGGTTTAAAGTCATGTTTTATTCACTCCATAATAGTTATAAAAAAATAAATAAATGGTATGAATTTGAATACTCAGTTAAATTATTTTTAAATTACATTCATCTTCCACTTATCCAAAACCAAAGATATTTATGATAATAGTAAAGCCCTTTATTTATCTAAAATGTGTTTGTTTAATTGTCATCATCCATGCTAGGTCCAGGTTCACTTTATAATGTAAGTGCACAATGATGCCTCTTAGTGGCTAAGGAAGATTAGTGCAGGTACAGATCCAAGTTTCAAGCTTCAGGTTTTGTTGTCATGTGCACAAATACAGTGTCTAACACACTGAAATTCCTGCTTGCGTGTTCTTCAACATTACAACAACAGGCACAACAGGTTAACCTGTAACACCAGGTACACGATATATCTGGATGAAAGAAAGAAAGCCTTTTATTTGTCACATATACTCTACAGTACAGTGAAGTTCTTTTCTTCACATTTCCCAGCTTCTTAGGAATTGGGGTCAGAGCACAGGGACAGCCATGATACAGCATCCTTGGTGCAGAGAGGGTTAAGGGCCTTGCTCAAGGGCCCCACAGTGGCAGCTCAGCAGTGTAGGGGTTTGAACCCCCAGCCTTCAGATCTACTCAGTAACCCAGAGCCTTAACCACTGACCCACCACTGCGTCTTAGATAGTATCACTGGTACTATATGAATATTATACTGTATATACAGTGTGTAAAGTGACAGGGTTAAGTCTTTAAGTCCTCAGTGTCTGCAGCATTGCCAGGCTGTGACAGTTAAAGCAATCACCAGTCGTTCAAGAGTCTTATTGTTTTCATGAAGAAGCTGTCCCTGAACCTGGATGTGTGTGTGCTGATGGACCTGAGCCACTTACCAGAAGGAAGGAGGGAGAAAAGTGTGTGTGCAGAGTGACTCGAGTCCCTTATGGTGTAGTCTGCCTTTGTGAAGCAGTGTGTTGCATAAATGAACAGCACTGCACTGATTAGTCATCGATGTTAAGAGCCTGCTACTAAGACCAAGAAAGTTACAGTAGTTTATATACAGTAGTTTTGGTTAGTATGTTGCGCATGACTAGTAATATGAGACAGGGAACATTGTGTGCAAGCTTGATGTCTAAAATATACACAATATATTTTTTTTACAGAGATTTCTGCATCAGGATGGCAAAGTGGTGCAGTAGGTAGGGTTGCCAGGTCACAGCTCAAAGATCCTCGGCTCAGTCCTGAGCTTGGGTTATTACCTGTCTGGAGTTTCTGTTCATGTACCCTGTGTGCATGGGTTTCCTCAAGATTCTCTGAAACAATCCACTAGGTAGATTGACTGCTCTATATTATCTCTAAAGGCTCCATATCCACTGTGACACTGACCAGAATACTGAAGATAAAGCTGAGATTTCTGCACCCCATCTATATGTGTGTATATATATATATATATATAGCTTAAAGGTCTTAACTTTTCTTGCATTTTTCTGTGAATTTTGTTCATTAATTTGAAATAATGTTATGATATGATTGAAGTCTCATGCATCTGTATTGGTCCACTCTTACAGATTTAGAAGATTTTTCAGGATTTTGGAGTTAAACATCAGTGTACATACAATAGAAATGCCCAGTGCAAGGCAAACACAGACTAAACATTACTAGACACGTACTAACTCACACAGTTGTATGTGGTAGGAGGTGGATTCTGGCTTTTGCTGAAATGGAAGATCACCATCAGGCTCTCTGTTTGTTTTTTTAACAGCCCATTACATGCTGTCATCTTCACATGCAACTGCGGATAATCCAAGCTCTCAGCCTTCATCCAAACACTGATGTGAGTCATTTTTTAATAGGTCATTTTTTACCACTGACTTCAGTTGCACTAAAACGGCGAAACAGCAAATGCCACAGAAACAAATTTGCCTCTGAAGTTGCTAACAGATGTTATTCACTGATTAAAATATTATTGTTGTCATATATTATATTATCCTAATTTACATGTAATGTGCATTTACAAAGGGGTAATGTATCATGTGGTTCATGTGGTTCATCTCTAACCTATTATTTAACGGCTTTTGGTTGTTGTTTTTTTCATGCAATAATTAAAACATAAGAGGAATGTGAGACATTTCTACCCTAGAAAACGGCAGGAAATTTTGACAACAACTATTACAAGAGTTTAATTAAAACACTTTATAAAGCATTCAGTTTTCCTACAGATAAGTTCACTGTTGTGCTGTATGCTGTATATACCATTACTTTGTGCATGTGGTGTTGGATTCAAGGCATATGGGAAGGGTTCATGGTCCTCAATTCTAAATTCTTTGAGTAAGAAATAAAACACAGCAGGGCGTACTGAGAATAATCAATGATGGGGTGGTGTGATATGAACAGACGTGAAGCAGAGAGCCATTACCATCACTATATTTTCCTTTAACAGTACATCCTGACATTTTATTTCTCACAGCAATTTGACAACGATCACACATTTGTAATTATTCATACTGTTTTTTTAACAGTTTATAGTTACATTTACTGTTGTGAAAAGTCCACAAAACAATTTAGGTCTTGTTAACACTTACACTGTAGCAGCAGTAAACAGTTGTCCCCTCACCAGACTCTTTTTTTTTTTTGCTCTCTTTTCTTTCTCTTGAAGTTTAATAAAACACACACACAAAAAATCAGCTTGTCAAGTTAGTAAGAAACCAGAAAGAATAAAGTCCTGAAGAATTACTGACTGTTACAAAGTGCTGACACCTGAGACTCCTACCATCTGTGTTAATTATACCACAGCACTGTTGAATTCTCATATCTGAAGGTATGGATTAATTTTCTATAACAGTACAGCTCTGACAGTACTTAGCTCTAGTTCAAATGATAGGTTTATATTAATGCACTTGTTCTGATACGTTATCATTTTTATAGTAACAGCTCATTTAAAGGGACTTGTATAGCAGATGCTCCACATAATCTAAGCCTAATAATAAATAAAAATAATAACCATGTTGTTTTTTTAACAAGGAAAATCATATGGTGAACCTTTCTGTAAGAAGGAGTCTAAAATGTCAGCGCTTTGTAAACTTGGGAAGTTTTCCATCATGGAAAAGTCTTCAGGATAGAGCGCTTTCTGATTCCTTGCTAACATGACATGTTGTGGGTTTTTTTTTTGTTCACAGCTGTTATAGCGTAAGCGATAACAAGAACTAAATTGTTTTGTGGACGTTCCACAGCATTAAATGTAAATATAAATGGTTATGGACTACACAAACGCACTTTGTACACACACACACGTGCACTACATTGTAAACCCATATGAGGACGGGTTCTCTGCTGAGTCTGGTTCCTCTCAAGGTTTCTTCCTATCACCATCTCAGGGAGTTTTTTCTTGCCACCGTCGCCCTGCTTGCTCATCAGAGACATCACACACACACACTTCATTTTACTTTGTTTGTGTAAAGCTGCTTTGAGACAATGACGTTTGTAAAAAAGCGCTATACAAATAAAAATGAATTGAATTGAATTGAATTAAAAAGCAAAAAAAAAAAATCATGAATAAATTAAAAGTTGTAATTGTTGGCATGATTGTACAGTACAGTGTGGTTATTTGTGTTACCGTAGCCTTCCTGTCAGGACCTCTCTCTCATCAACCAAGAGTATTCTGGATGTTTTTTGTTTTTCGCACCATTCTGTATAAACTCTAAAGACTGTTCTGTTATTTCTGAATCACTCAGATCAGATCAGCTGTCTCAACAACCGTGCCGAGTCACTTCTGATGACGGATGTGAACATTATCTGAAGCTCTTGCTGCATCTGCATGATGTTATATTATGCCAGATGATCAGCTGATGGGATTAGTGCATGGATGAGCAGGTGTAGAGGTGTTCCTAATAAACTGGCAGGATGTCTGATGCTCTGATCAGCAGTACTGATCCGAGCCGGTAGGAGGCGCTGAACCAGGAAGTCAGGATTTCAGTGAGGTCTGACCGGAAGTCGAGCTGTTGTGGTGCACAGTGTTTGGGCTGTGTCTCTTAAACAGATATTAGTTTCAGTGGAAATAGTTATAAATGCGTATAAATAAATAAATAGAGAAGTAGTAAGTAAAGCAGAAAGCTTGCAGTTCAGCAGTATTTCAGCTGGTTGGAGGTAAGCTAGCTGAACTGGTCTTTTCTATATCCGGTGTTGCTAAATGTCAGCCTGACTAGCCGGTTGTGTTTAATCGTGTTATTGCTATTGCTAAGTGTAAAGGCTCCTGTCAGTGTGTGTAACAGTGTGTGTGACAGTGATACAGTGTGTGTAACAGTGTGTGTGACAGTGATGCAGTGTGTATCAGGGCAGTCACTGGCATGGTTAGCTGTGTACTTGTGACAGGTTGGTGTTTGCTCTCTTAATCCCAGCACCATGTTTATTACAGGCAGCAGTGTGTTAGTTGTTTACTGCATTGCTAAATGAAGGACAGCATCTGACAAGTTTGTCACCACTGAGTGTCTGTTGTGTTTACAAAGGAGTTCAAATGAACCTCAGTCCTAACCATCAAACAGCCATTTGCCTGATTCTGTAGTTCCTCTGCTTCATTCTGTCCTGACCAAGGATAAACAAACAAACAAACAAAGAAAGATGAAGGACTAATATACTGAAAATAAGCATGGTTTTACGTTATTTATATTTCTTGACTGTTCATTCATCTGATGAACATCTTTTAACCCTTTCATACAGGCGTATGGACAGTCAATTTAAGTCTTTTTTATATTTTAGGAAAATATTTAGGAAACTATTTGTTCTCAGTCAGTATGCGTCTGCTATATCTTTACTAACTTTCTACACAAAATATTTTTGCAACACATTAAATAACTGAATCATTTGAATTAATAACTCAATTATTAATTCAAATTTAATTAATTCAGATTTATATATATATATATATATATATATATATATATATATATATATATATATGTGTGTGTGTGTGTGTGTGTGTGTGTGTGTGTATAGGAAAATATAAGATATAAATTACCTCCAAATTAGATTCTCTCTAATACCTGTCTTCTGCCTGTCTATCTCTACTAACTTTCTACACAAAATAAAAAAAAACAACAATGTGGCAGAAAAAAAACATTGTGCTGAAAACTTTAGATTAAAAAAATAAAATAAATTACCTTATTCGATCGTGCAACAGTTCTAAACTGTGTAAATATTGTACAGGTCAAAAATATTGTTTTATAATTTTAAAAAAATTTGTCTGCAAATTCAATAGTTTGTCTGTACTGGAATTATAATATAGCATGTTCTATTATCATTTATATAAATTTGTCTTTAACATTAATTATTTTAGACCTGAATTATTTATTTATTTATTTTGTTTTGTTTTTCAGGTATTATGCTTTTTCTTTTTTCTTTTTTTCACTCCTGACATCCCTACACAGGGACTTTTTAATGTAATTGATATTTAGACAAAGTCAAAATTCATGCCATGCGATTTATTTATTTATTTATTTATTTATTTTACAGTAATAAAAAAACCCATAAAGAATCTGGATATGCTTATAAATAATTTATACACGAAAGGGTTAAAGGAATGTTAAATGGTCTTTTTTGTCTTAACAACTTTATCCTTGGCATCTTAATGTTTCTGGGTTGAATCTCCAACCTAAAAGTGTAATATTTTCCAGGAAGCAGAATGACTGCCATAAAGCATGCTCTCCAGAGGGATATTTTTACTCCCAATGATGAGCGCCTGCTCAGCATCGTCAATGTCTGCAAGGCGGGGAAGAAGAAGAAGAACTGTTTCTTGTGTGCCACAGGTAGGCAATAAAACCTCGCAGCTGTGTCTGTTCTTCTGCACTGATCTGACGTTAGCTTTGTTGTAGTTATTCACATCAGAAATGTGGCTGAAGCACAGATCACGTAATGAGTCTGAACAATGGATGCACTAGATCTGTATAATGGCCTTGCTCTGTGATGGCTGGTTAAAGTCGTTGTTCTTTTTGGTTGTTAGTGACAACGGAGCGTCCCGTGCAGGTGAAAGTGGTGAAAGTGAAGAAATCAGATAAAGGAGATTTCTATAAGAGACAGATGGCCTGGGAGCTCCGTGACTTGTCAGAGGTTGATGCCAAAGATGCCACCAAGGTAAGGTTTAGGTGGTGGGGTGTGAGAGAATGGAAAATTTCAGGCGTGGTCTTACTGTGCGTTCAAGTCCTCCTGGAGAGTTCGTATTTACGAGTTGGAAAGTAGCAATTACAACATCAGGTGCGTTCAAGTCACTTGGATAGGAGCAAGATGACAGTGTACCTTCTCTTAATTAACTACAAAAAATACAGCATGTTCTTTTTTTTTACTCTACTTCTATAAAATGAAAAATGAAGATGAATGCTCATCAGGTGTGTTTTGCTTTTTTATGTTTTTAATTAATTTATGAAGCCACTGTAAACTTTATTGTTACAGATTATATCGTAATTGTGCAATGCCATCATATTTTGTGCAGGCAGTTAGCTTGTTTTATTGTAAATCCGACAAATTTCCGACATGACTTTTGAACGCACCATTATACCAATCTCAGTTTGTATTATATGTATGCCTGCTCTTTACTTGCTATAGGTATTGCTGGTTATTCAGTCAAAATGTACTTTTTTTTGTACCTTTCACGCAAGAAATTGGGTATTTATGAAAATCTCGTAAAAATCAGAAAAACGTTCCTATCCTACTCCTGCTCTTGAGTGTGTGTAAATGATGCATAGACAAGACTAATGTGAACCTTGATATGATCGACTTCAAATCATATCATTTGCACGGATTACTGCACTTTTATATCTGGAATATACTGTCGAGTTTAAATTGCTTATTTTTATTACGTTTACAGCGTTTAGCAGATGCACTTATCCAGAGCGACTTTTAGAAGTGCTTAAGAGTCTCTATCAAAAACACATCTTCAT
The DNA here is from genome assembly GCA_022758105.1 of Pangasianodon gigas. Taxonomy (NCBI): domain Eukaryota; kingdom Metazoa; phylum Chordata; class Actinopteri; order Siluriformes; family Pangasiidae; genus Pangasianodon; species Pangasianodon gigas. Next base: position 3,825,214 of record CM040472.1, on the reverse strand, counting down.
GCTAGTTCACTAGGTCAGGGACTAAGAGCACCATCGAGAACATGGAGTGAAAACCAGTCATTTTATATTATTAGCTTTAATCACAGAATATGAAAAATAAAGAAAGCGAGCCAACACAAACCCATAAATTAAGACAAATAAAATTAATATTTCAATTATGACAAAAGAAATGGCGCTGTATAAACAGAAGAAGAGCCGGTCTGCACAAAGCTGTAAGCCGTAAACAAACGCCTCAGCTGACAGGAGATTTAGCGCTCTCTTGTTACTATTATAGTTAACATTATATATTACTAAATATTGTATTGGTGTAGAAGTGAGTCAAAATAACTTCCACTTTTGTCTTTCAGCCTTCACCCTGATTGTTCAAACCCAACTGTCTGTGCACTTGAAATTTTATGGAGTTTTGTGGGCGTCACTAAATGCAAATGAGCTGTGTCGGGAACACGCTTTACACTTTACGGGTGATCAATATACGCACAAGAGTACGAAGAAAATTAGTGTTTCTGGAAAAATTTGTTTGGTTTGGCTTATACAAACATTTACACACAATTTTACTAAAAGATTGATAAATGAAGCCCAATGACACTAATATATTTAGACTGTTTACTGTTTTTTTATTTTTATTTTTTGCTGTATGTACAAATCAAACACTACAATATTATAAATACGTGTACTTTCCAGTATGTACAGGATACAGATACCTGTTTCAGACGAAACTCTGGCCAACTCAAACACAAATGAAAATTTGCCTAGTGAAAAAGCAACTCATTTAAAAAGGGAAAGGATTAGGATTTGAGCAAACAGGGTGTGATATCAGTGCATTCACTTCAAAATAACACTAAGGACACTCATATTTACCTATTTTTTTTCCTCCACTCCAGAGAGGAAAATAGCAGGGTGTAAACCTGGGGTAACTAATGCTTAAGGGTAATTACACTATAGCGTATAATCATTAGGGTAGTGATTTAATGATTATAGCAGGAAAAAGAGTCTTGGAAGTGGCAGTGTGTTTTCTAGCCATTCCATGTTTCACATCTTTATCATTCTTAATAATTCTTCTCATAACTCACTTTTCTTATGGTCTCCCCTGCCTCTGTAGGAGAACCCAGAGTTTGACTTACACTTTGAGAAGGTGTATCGTTGGGTGGCCAGCAGCACGGCAGAGAAGAACTCCTTCATTTCCTGCATCTGGAAGCTGAACCAGCGCTACCTGAGGAAGAAAGTGGAATTCGTTAATGTCAGCCCCCAGCTGCTGGAAGGTAGAGCCTGAGTTTATGCCACTCACTACTGGTGCTGAGGAGTAATAGCATGTGCATATAGTTAAATTGGTGGTGGGATTGTGTAACTGCCAGTATGCATGTATTATAGTAACAGTATAAGCTTTGTTATGAAAAATTTCAGTACGTGACTAATAGGTGCATGAAATTGTTAGGTCTGTTGATGCAGCCAAAATGGACCTAGTTTACGTGATTAAACACTCTCTTTCTCTCTCCCTCTCCTCTTTCACTAAGTGGCATTATAACGCTTTATAACTTCTCTTCTGCACTCTTCTCCTTAAATCTCTCACTGGCCAGAGCTCCCTGAAGGTTGGTACAGTACCTGCTTTTCCTCTTTTGTCTCCATTCTCCATTGCCATTCATCTTTTCGTTTTCTTTTTTCCCCTCATTGAGTTGGAGCACCACCCCTGATGGTTTTTGTCTGTTTGAATTCACCTTCATATAGCAAGAGTTGTTTGACATTGATCTGTGCACAAAGAAAGCTTTTTACTGACAGATTGTATGTGTGTGTGTGTGTGTGTGTTTGATAACTTGATGTGTGGAGGTAGCAGCAGCGCAATTGATTTAATGATATTTAAAAATTGTTTTCAGCAATCCTGTTTTCTAGACGATCTACATTTCAACTCTAATAATAATTACAATTCTACCCTACACATTATGTGTAGTCCCTAACAAAGTGTGTGTGTGTGTGTGTGCGCGCCCTGTACGTGTAATAACAGTTTATTCGTAGATATCTTGTATTAACGCCATAATACATCCCTCTTCCTCAGAGTCCGTCCCTAGCGGCGAGAGTCAGAGTGTTGCCGGCGGTGATGAGGATGCTCTGGACGACTACCAAGAACTGAACACACGGGAGGAGCAGGACATTGAGAACATGATGAAGGTGTGTGAGTACGCCATCTCCAATGCCGAGGCCTTCGCTGAGAAACTTTCCCGAGAACTGCAGGTCCTGGATGGGGTGAGTACCTGGAGGCCTTTTTTTTTTTTTTTGGCACATTTCCTATTCATTCTTTGTTGTTAACTGTTTCTCCACCCATCCAGGAAAACATCCAGTCAATCATGGCATCAGAGAAGCAGGTGAACATCCTGATGCAGCTGCTGGATGAGGCGTTGGCTGAGGTGGATGCTATCGAGGGAAAGCTGCTGAGCTATGAGGAAATGCTGCAGAGCGTCAAGGAGCAAATGGACCAGATCTCTCAGAGCAACCGGCTCATTCAGATCAGCAAAACCAACAACGGAAAGCTTCTTGACGAGATCCAGTTTCTGGTGGTGAGGAGCCATGGGAGCTGTGCTGTTGGGGGTGGTGTGGGTGATGGATGGATGGATGATGATGTACAGACACTATCCTTGTTTCAGCAGTCAAATCACAGTGCAACAATGAAGATCAGTACATTATCAGACAAATGGAGATAAATTATAAATATAACATGATATTTTTGAAACACTAGATGTGTTTAAATTTAAATTGTGTTCACTATAGATATTTGACACAATAAACGCAATAGATATTTGCTAATGTGCCAGTAATTGAGGTCATGTTTAATGTCGGAGCTGGGATGGATCCAGGAGTCAATAGGCAGTCTCAGGAAAATTAAAGACTTTGTTTATGTCTCTTTGTCTTTACAGAACTATATGGATCTGTCTAAAGGGCATATCAGAGCTCTACAGGAGGGAGACCTGTCTTCTCCTAAAGGTATCGAGGCCTGCATTAATGCCTCCGAGGCTCTGCTGCAGTGTATGAACGTAGCACTCCGACCAGGTGTGTGTGAAACGTCTACAGTACAACAACAAGTACTACAACAGAAATATTGTATATGAAAAAAAATATACATACATATATATATAGTAAATCTTCTGGGTGAACGTTTTGACAACGTGTAAGTTCAGTGACATGCCGACTTGCATGTGCATGTCTGAAAGCAATGGCCAGAGTAATTGTGGATAAGCATACATAACATGTAACATGCTAGGGTTTAAACTTAGGCTATGGTTTCAAAGCTCTGTGATGACTCTGTGATGTGTGTGTGTGTGTGTCAGGTCATGATAAGCTGTTGGCCGTGAAGCAGCAGCAGCTTCTGTTTGCTGACCTCAGAGACAATTTTGCCCGTCGCCTCACCAACCACCTCAACAATGTGTTTGTGCACCAGGTAACGGTCACTGTGCACACATTTCTTAATTCTTTTGCTTAATTAAGCCCTATTCATTTTCCTTTTTTTCCCTAGTCTGTGACTGTTTTCCTATTCTGATTGATCTTCTTCGTTCTGTGACCAGTCTGCTGCTGTTCTGAACTGTTCTGTCTCTCTGTGCCACCTCGCTTCACTCTTAGTTCAACCACTTCAGTCACTTCAAAATGACCATTCCTCAATTCTATAGGTCGTCCTGTCTGTCACTCCCTGTGAGTACACACTCCCCCCTGTTTGACCCGCCCACTCTAACCGAACTTGTGATCTTCACTGCCTCCACTAACATCCATCGAATGTCCTTGCTTCCACAGAAGCATGTGTGTGGTGTCTTATTCATCTCAGGATGTCTACAAGCCCATGAACTCACCAGTACCACCAGCAGGCTCTGTCTGAATTTAATGTTCTCTCTCACACCACCTAGAGGTGTGGAGAAAAAAAAAACAACACTGCATTGTTTTGTTCAGTGAGAACTGCTACTTATGCTTCCTGGTTATGTGTAGTGAAATAGTTTTGAGGAGTAGTTTAAAAAATAGATATATAAACTGCATGCTATAACTGTGGGCCATATTCAGAGTTGGTGACTTCGGTAATTTAAGTTCAAAATATACACGGAGAAAGATAAACGTATCCAGAGTAGTGCTATGTAGGTGCATGGGTTGATTTTGTGAGCGTTCAGATTATTGAAATAACCTTTTTATGTCTCTGGGACTGGCAGGTTTTTCTTAAGAAGTGACCTTAGGGTAGGATTTTATTAAAATGTAAAATAAGTACTTGCCTTTAAGCCTGAAACAAAATACTAACTGATATAGCAGAAAAAATGAGTGAAAGAAAATGTAGGAGAACTGATCTCCTTTTTTGAAGTTGATCAGATTTTTTTTGCGATCAGTTGGAATATGGTGTAGCAAAAGCAAGAGAAAAAAAAATAAAGTTTAGACTAACAGGATTACATGAAAATGGAAAAAACAAATATAGAAATAAACAGGTATTAGTAACATAATGTGTTGGGAATATGTTGAGGTCTATTGTCTGGAATCCCCCAACTTTAATTGCCTAACAGACTTAATATGTCCAGCAGATCCTACTACTTATAGAAGCAGAAAGTGAATGAATAGAAGAATTGTGAATTCCAGTAAACACTCATGTTCTCAAAATTACTGCTTATGCTCAAGAATTTCAAATTATTTCCAAAAGTATAAACAAATTAGTCATTTAAACCTCCCTCCATAGCTCTGGCCAGGATAAAGCAGTTACTGAACATGAATGAACACGATAAATACAGTGGGTTTGGAAATCATTCAGACCCCTTTAGTTTCTGCACACTTTTATTGTGTTATAGATTTAATTTAAAATGGAATATATTTCCATTTTTCACCATTGGCCTACACACAATAAACCATAATGACAAAGTAAAAACAAGTTTTTAGAATTTTAAAAAAATTTCAAAAGTCAAAAACTGAAATTTCTGATTTAGGTAAGCATTTAGATCCTTTATTTAATACATTTTTAAATCATCTTTGGCACAAGTTACAGTATTGAATCTTGGGAAAGTCTCTACAAGCTTTGCACACATTTTTCTCCCATTCTTCCTGGCTGAACCTTTCAAGCTCAGTTAGATTTGATAGTGTTGGTGAACTGCCATCTTCAGGTCTTTCCACAGATGGTCTGTGAAGTCACTCAAAGAGACTTGTCCTGAAGCCATTCCAGTGTTGTTTTTTTTTGGCTGTAAGTCAGCATGGGCATGCTTCTCAGTGGCAGGGATGGGGAGACTGGCCAGAATTGAGAAAAGGTAGAATGCAGCCAAATACAGAAGGGGAAAAAAAAAACCAGAGGTTAAGTACCTCTCTGTATTTGGCTGTTTTCTACCTTCTCTCAATTCTGGCCAGTCTCCCCATCCCTGCCACTGAGAAGCACCCCCATTGTATGATGCTGCCACCACCATGCTTCACCGTAGGAATGCTATTAGCCAGTTTATGAATAGTACTTGGTTTTCACCAGATGTAGCACTTGGAGTTCAGCCCAAAAATTTCCATTTTTGTTTCATCAGACCAATCTTTTCCTCAAGCTCTCAGAGTCAGTTAAGTGCCTGCCATATGCTTTCTACTGAGGAGTGGCTCCTGTCTAGCCACTCTACCATAAAGACCTGATTGATGGAGCATTTCTGAGATGGTTGTCCTTCCAGCAGAAGTCCTCTCTACAGACTCTACAAAGGGCTTCTGAACTGTTAGTGTGGCCATTTTTTTCCTTGGTCACGTCCGTTACCAAAGCCCTTCTAGCCCAGTTACTGAGTTTGGCCAGACTAGGGAAAGTCCTGGTGGTTCCACACTTTTTCCATTTTACACTGATGGAGCCCACCAGTCTATAAAATCTATAATACAGTAAAGTGTTCAAAAATTGAAGGGTTCTGAATACTTTCCAAACCCACTGTACATCATGCAGTGCTGCGCAAGCACACTATAAGCTCTCGTGTTAATAAACATTGCCTTTCTTTGTGGCCTTTCTTCCTTTGTGAGCTTAAAATTTGACAGCCCACTCGCACCTACATGAAAGAATAAAACGCCCGCACTCACGACTTGTTTGTTGGGTCACGTGGGATCCCGGTCCTGATACACACCTCTATTCTGACCATAAAAAAAGGTCACCACGCACACACACGCACACACACGCGCACACACACATCTTGCACCACTGTCCAAGCAGCAATTCATTTTGAGGTCCTAATACTGATGGGCACATTTTGATATTAACTCACACTTCACTTAATTCTGAATATGGCCCGGTAGCTGCTGGATGTGAAGTAGAGACAGAGGTTGGAAGTGTTGGTGTGGGGTAAGAAAGTCAGAAAGCACGCTGTTCGATATGAGAAAGAGAAGCATGTGTGCCAGTGTCAGGAGAGTAGCTCTGGTTCCCTTACAAGGATGAAAGACTGACTGTAAGGGAATGTTAGTTCAGACTAACTGCCTGCGTTTTTAGATCATCATAAGATCATCCCTGTAGGTTTGCTTGTTGCTATTAACGAATTATTTCTTACAGTGATGTCTTCAGACGCTCTGTTTTAGTGTGTATGCTCTTCTTAGAGGTGCTTTGCCGTGTCAGTGCTTGTACAATGCACTTATGTTTTTTTTGGTTTGTTTTGTTTTGTTTTTTTAACCATTGTGTGTGTATCTGTATGTGTGTAGGGTCATGATCAGAGCTCGACGCTGTCTCAGCACACAGCAGAGCTGACCCTGCCCAAGCACAGCCCGCTACACAGAGACCTGCTCAGATATGCTAAACTTATGGAGTGGCTGAAGAACACGCAGAGAGAGAAGTACGACGGCCTGTCCAGGGTGAGCATTCTTCATCACCTGCATCATCATCATCGTAATCATCATCGTAATCATCCTAAGCATCAGAACATCCCTGAGATTGAGATTATTCAACATTCTCATAGTTGTGTAGAAATCCATGTTATCACTTTATCACCATGCACATTTTTGGAATAACATTTCTTCACCAATCTAGTAACAGTAAACTAAGCATCTTCTGTCTCTCCTCTTATTTATCTTAGACCTATGTGGACTACATGACTAGACTATACGAGAGAGAAATCAAAGACTTCTTTGAGGTTGCAAAAATCAAAATGGCAGGAACCACCAAAGAAGGGAAGGGAAAGTTTGGTAAGATTTGTGTCTATTTTAAGTGTTTATTTGTGTATTTTCCTCATTATGCAAATTCTGCATTGTCAACTTTGTGCTCAGCGTTTGTCCTGTGTTTGCACCGACCTTTCGCTTGCATTCGTGCATTTGTCTGACTCGAATGTGATACAGAAGATAGAGTTGTCATTGCTTGCTCTAATGTTGCTCTTAATGAAAAAACACACTTTAGTTTGTTGACGTCAAAAGCATTAGTGTCATACTGGACAGACCATCTGAATTGCTAACAACTCTTTATGAGTCTTGGAGTAAACATTTGGGAGGTTAAACTGTCTGGTGTGCCTTAAAATGCCTAAAATCACAACGCTTAATATCTCTTAAGCATACCAGATTATTTTAGCTTAATTTGTTATGTAATAATACAATGATTATATTTATCTACATCTACTCAATTGAAGGTTGTTTGTGTGGTGCAAGTGGCTTAATTATAATTATGAATATTATTTGAATTTAGGGCTGCAAATAACAAGTATTTTGATTTTCAAATAATCTTTGGATTTTTCTTTTTCAATTAATCGATTAGTTGGATTGTTTTTAAAATACATGAAATACCAATGCTTGCACAATGGCGACTTGACAAACAACGTTTATTAAAAATATACAGTACTGTGCAAAAGTCTTAGGCACCCTATTTTTTTTAGTACAAACTTTGTTATAGATTTTTATTTTATGACTTCTACATTATTGATTCAGTACAAAAACATTTTAGATTTCCAAACATTAGTTTTCCAGCACAAAATTAAATGTTACAGAAAAATGTTTGTATGTCAGTAAAGAAAGCAGCAGATTACATAAGAGACACTTTTCAGACAAAAAAACATAATGAAGGCTGCTGGGTTTTGCTGCAAAAATAAGAAGCGAGTCGACAGTCAAAGTCTCCAGAAGACCTGTGGCTGCTTCTGCAAGATGCTCAGTAAAACTTACAGCTCGTTTCCTTATAAAACTGCACTAATTGTACCTGAGACTACTATTTTTTTTTTTTTTTTTTGTTAAAGCGAAGGATCATCAAACCAAATATTGACTTTGTTTCCTTTATTACTGTTTACTGCTCTTTATAGTATTTTTTTAATGTAGAAACATTTAGTTTCATTATTTTGGAAGGCATCTTTGCTCTATAGCATTTCTTTGCATGTGCCTAAGACTTTTGCACAGTACTGTATGTTGTTTCATTTTCTTAGCATACACAATATATATTTTTAATATATACACAAATATTAAAAATATATATTGTGTGTGCTAAGAAAATGAAACAATGTAGCAAATTTCTAGCTACTTACAAGCTATTTCATTCAAATAGCTTCTCTACTCGTTGCCCAACACTGCATAATGCACATGCTTCATGACACAAGTTGTGTTTTGAACTGAGAAAATATTCGTCTCGTAGGCTAATCATTTGTTTGAGACCATGTTCAGTCATTTTCAAACCAGCCCATTGTTTTTTTGGCAAAAGTAGTACGAGATAATGTTTTGTGATAGAGCAGGAGTAAAGATCGATAAGTTTGGCCATAAATGAAACCTGGATAAACTAGGACAACTCAATACACAACGGTTCATAAGCATGATTCAAGCACATCACACTTCCACTGTTTCTCACAAATGAATGATTACAAATCAAAATATTACTCACATTAAAACACAAGTGATGTCATGAGGCGTACAGCGTAGTGTAATGTAAAATGTTTCCATACTTTAGAGGACTGTTTTCACTGTCGTAACATGCACCACCATTTCCATCAAATATGTTTTCTAATAATTGAAGTGATGATGTGCACGACAGTGTGCTTCATGACTCAGTTCAACTAATCGATAATAATTATCTACTATGAACTAAACTAATTTTATTATCAAATTTTATTGATTTTGTTTATTAGCTGTTGCAGCCCTATTTGCTGTTCTAATATCTGTGTAGTAAAAAAGACACTTAGGCCTCTAATAAAGCTTTAGTTTATAATAAGTACAATGCTGACCATCAGATGGAGATGACTTGACTCTATCCCATTGTTCTCTGTTGTGTGGAAAACAAAATGCTGGTGAATTTTGTTTTCAAGCAGCCACTGGGCTTATAAAGCCGACTCAGACACTGGAGCGCATGTCACTGTGTATATCTCTGACCTCATGTCTAACCCCTAACCCCTGAGTCCCACTGCATGTCATGAGCCTAACGTGTCTCTGTCTCTGATGCCTGCCTTTCTAACTGGCCTGCAGCCACACTTCCTCGGAAAGAGAGCGCTCTCAAACAGGAGACGGAAAGTAAGTACCACGCAGCACGCATCTTTCAACGCTTCATTTTCTCTAAGTGCCACAATGCACCTCATATACTTACCCAAACACACAGGTTTACATGCATATGAACATTTTCATATCACTCTCAACAACTCATGCTTGTCACACATATGTACGCGTATGTGTCTTTCGCTAGACATTTGTTTGCAGAGCTTTACACGTGTCTTTGATGGTCAGACTAACCTCAAACGTTTTGTTTGTTACAAGCTTATCGTAGCGTCATTTCACTTAAGACTGAGGTCTGATTTGTACGTTTCAGGGAACTGTGAGCACGTGGAGGCATCAACATCATTCCTGGCCAGTCAATATACATTAATATACATTAATAGGGATGAAAATCACATGTCGTTTAAAAATAAATAAATAAATATAATAAAAAATAGACTTGGAAGCTGGAAAACGTATTTCAGACTAAATATGCTATATTTATATTTATATGCTATATTCTGAATATGGTTATTGTCTGTGGAATAGTGATATACGTATAGCCAGAGTCGTAAATAAGATAATAGCGTAAATACGTAAGATAAGTAAGGCAGTATAGGCCAGTGTTTGCGATTAGCTGTAGTACTTGTGCTGTATCAGAGTACGTCTCTCTCTCTCTCTCTGAGTGTCTGTCTTCTCTGGGACTCTCTCAGGTCTTCATGGGAGTTCAGGGAAGCTCACTGGCTCCACCTCCAGTCTCAACAAGTTGGCTGTCAGCAGTTCCAACAGCCGTCGCTCACAATCCTCGTCTCTGCTGGACATGGGCAACATGTCCGCCTCTGACCTGGACGTGGCTGACAGGACCAAGTTTGACAAGGCAAGGACAGAAATTCTGTTATAGTCTGTGTTAAGGTATAGGTTAGATAAGACAGGTTATAGTCTGTCTTAAATCTGATTGGTCAGTACAACCCTGAGTAGTGTCGACGGCAGCGCAAATCACAGGTTTATATGAATGTACTCACTGTAATATGTTATCATTTCTATAGTAACAATTCATTCACAGTGACTTGAATAGTGGACGCTCCACATAATTTAACCCTAAACAAAGAAGAATGTATAATCATTAATATGGAGAAGCTTTGTGTAAGGAGATGTTTATTTAACAATGGAAGGAGCCTCTGATGTCGAAGTTTTCCACCAAAGGAGTGTGTTAAGGACTGAGAACGTTGCCCTTTCAGGTTTTTCTGAAAACATGAAAAGCTGCGTATTTTGTCTTACTAACATCAAGAAAAAAAAAGAGAGGTTATGGTATAACAGCTGCTATAATGTAAGTGATAACAGGACCTAACTTGTCTCATGGATGTTCAACAACGTCAAATGTAACTATAAATGGATAAAGAGTACGACGTGATGTTTGTTAATAAATTAAAAAATTTTAATCGTCTGCAAATTGCTGTGGTGTAAGAGGAATAAACGATTCAGGAAGTGCTGTTGTTAGAAAATAATCAACTTCGTATTGGTTAAAGTAACTCCCCTTTGGAGTCAGGCCACATCCCACCAACCCATCGTTGATTATTTTCCTATAAGAGCATGGTCCGTTGTGTTTTCTTTCTTACTTAATTAATTCCGTAGATAATATGTCCAGGAATGGCTAACATTACCTCTTACAGTAATACCTTTCAGAATAAATACAGTTGTTTTGGAGTCATCGTGATCCTTTACATATTTGCGGAGTACTTTATTGTATTTGTCTGAACATATAAGTGTTTAAGGTGGAATTTTATTTGTGTTTGTGTATGTAGATCTTCGAGCAGGTCCTCAGTGAGTTGGAGCCTCTGTGTCTGGCTGAACAGGATTTCATCAGCAAGTTCTTTAAACTGCAGCATCAGCCAGCACCAGCTCAGGTTTGTGTGTGTGTGTGTGTGTGGGTGTGTGTGTGTGTGTGTGTGTGGGTGTGTGGGTGGGTGGGTGGGTGGGTGTCTTTTTGGTGACTTAAAGCTGATATTATACCAATATTATGATGGATGTTCATTAGGGAGAAACCATGGATGACATGGATGCAATGCTCCAGTCCAGACCAGCCAGCGAGCACAGACACTCCATATCACCAGAGTAAGTAAGCACTCGTATCTCTGCACTCATACTCTACTTCATCATGGAAGAGATTGTCAGTCCGTGTTTAGCCAACATGTTCCATTAATGCCAGGAACTAATTTTCTGATTCTTGTTTTTACCCAGTTTTAGTCTTTGTGTCATCCAGCTCAATATTCATGTCTTTATTTGACTATAATTTTTTGGCTTTTATTTTCTTTTCCGCTTCATGTGAAATTATTCACCATCCCACTTTTCCTTCTTTGGCTCTCTCTCAGCAAGGATATGGTGCGGCAGATGATGAATAAGATCTTCCACAGCATCGAGACAGAACTTAACAGTCTGATCGCGCTTGGCGATAAAATCGACAGCTTCAACTCGCTCTACATGCTGGTGAAGATGAGCCATCACGTGTGGACGGCTGAGAACGTGGACCCTGCGTCTTTCCTCAGCACCACACTGGGCAACGTGCTGGTCACCGTCAAGAGGAACTTCGACAAGTGTATTGTGAGTCGAGGGTCACAGGAAGCTTAGACAGCTAACAGTGCTATAGTGATACAGTGTTCTTTAAACTGGAATAATTAGAGAATATAGAATAAAGTAACCACTCTCTGATAATGCCAGGAAAATAGTTATATTTTCTCTCAGAACTATTGGTCATTATCTTCTCACACCTTATTAAGCTTCTTACAGTCAGCTACAGAATTACTGGCACCCTTGAAAAAGATGGGTTTAAAAAGAACAACATAAAGTCGAAGTTACTGTGCTGTTGATTTTCACATTTGCGTATATATTTTTGCCCTTAGTCTGGTCAGATCAGGCAGATGGAGGAGGTAAAGATCTCTAAGAAGAGCAAAGTGGGGATCTTGTCCTTCGTCACAGTCTTTGAGGAATTTGCTGAACTGGCTGAGACCATTTTCCGTAACGCAGAGCGACGAGGTGACCTGGATAAAGCGTATGTCAAACTCATCAGAGCTGTCTTCATAAACGGTGAGACTCTTAGCTTAGTCAGATTGTTCATCACTGTTTAATGGATATATTGACTGGCTGTTAATAATTGGAGAAATTTGATTGATTTGTAGGATAGACTTACTTTTCACCAAAAAAAAATCACTTACTTACATTTAAGTGGTTTATGGTAGTCTGTAAGATTGCTCTGATCGGATATCTGTAATTCATCAGACGAATATTAATAAATGATTAGCTGCTGATTAGCGTGTCTGTGTCTGACTGGGAGCAGTGGAGAAAGTGGCCAATGAGAGTCAGAAAACCCCCCGCGATGTTGTGATGATGGAGAACTTCCACCACATATTCTCCACTCTGTCACGCCTCAAGATCTCGTGTCTGGAGACGGAGAGAAAGGAGGCCAAGCAGAAATACACAGACCATCTCCAGTATTATGTTATTAACTCGCTGGGCCAGCCACTGGAAAAACTCAATGTAAGGAGCAGAGATTTACACAAATTCTTCTTTCTAAACCACTAAATTAACTATTAGCAAATAAGAGCTGAAATAATTAGTGTGATCTCAGTTGTTCTGAACTTTCATTTCTATTTTGTCTGTTTGTGTAAGAGAGTGAGATGTATAAAACAACATACATGTATTCACTTTGTGTGTGTGTGTGTGTGTGTAGCACTTCTTTGAGGGGGTGGAGGCGCGCGTGGCCCAGGGTGTGAGGGAAGAGGAGGTGAGCTACCAGCTGGCTTTCAACAAACAGGAGCTCAGGAAGGTGATTAAAGAATACCCAGGAAAAGAGGTGAAGAAAGGCCTGGACAATCTCTACAAGAAAGTGGACAAGCACCTGTGTGAGGAAGAAAGTCTCCTACAAGTGAGTGATCCGAATCCATTTCAGTTTGGCCCAGGAAACATTTTAGTTATCTTTTATACTCCATTAGCTGATTAGGGCTCAAGCACCAAGTGTGTGAAGAATCCTGTTGTACATATTATTATTATTATTATTATTATTATTATTATTATTATAATTCCTTTCTTTTTCTTCAGTCACTTTTGCATTTTTGAGGTGCTTGTCATGCTTGAAAACTCACAAAACTTGGCACACACATCAGAAATGCTGGCAACAGCTGGGACCTGGGCGTGACCCCGGGCTCTAGTTCATTTTTGGAATTCGGTTTTACCTACATACACCAAATTCGGTAGTCAAGACACAAATTTCACAATCACATCCATTATCTCCGCCCAATAGGAAGTTTGAATTTTGTGCATTTTGACAGGTAGCAATCTTTTTAAAACTCCTCCTACAGGTTTGAACAGATTCAAACCAAATTTGTTCAACCTGATGTCAAGATATCCAAGATGCTAAATTACCAAGGAACTTTTAATATCTTAAAAGGTGTTGCCATGGCGAGGCGATCAGTTAATGTCATGACACACAAACCGGAAGTGTGGCATAATTCCAGTGTACATAATGCAATGTGTTGCAAAATTCACATGTATGTTAAGTGATGGAGGAAGAGTCACACAGACACGTCATTAGTGATTTATTGTCATAGCGCCACCGCTTGGCTTATATGCCAAACTTTTTCGTACTCCTCTTCCCTAGAGCGTTCATCAGATTCAAACCAGGTTTGTCAGGATGATATCAGAATATCCATAATGCTAAACTGCAAAGGTATTTGCGATGTCTCAAAATGTGTTTTGAGATATTAATTAATCAATTAACATGTCACGCCACACAAACAGGAAGTGTTGCATAATTCCACTGTACATCCTGCACATGCCAGTACTGATTCATTGTCATAGTGGCACCAGCTGGCAACAGGACGCCAGGCTTCTTTACACCTTCTTTATATTTTTCTTCCTGCACGGTTCATCAGAAACATCATCTGCCCACATGTTTCACCGCATGCTCATGATGCTACTGTATATTAAGAAGACGATGTTAGTATCTCGAGTGGCGTTGCCATGCTGAAGCAATTAATTAACATGTAATGACCCTCAAACTGGAAGTGTTGTGTAATTTCACTTATGATGTGACTCAAAATTCACGTGTGTTCAGTGATGCGGCGTAATAACATCCACATGGCAATACTGGCTCTTGAACTAGACGTTGCTGAACATTTGGTCAAGGATACAGGAAGTGGAGGTGCTGAGGGTGCTGCAGGATTCCTTTAACTGCAACTGCAAAATAAAATAATAATAAATAGATAAACAAATGCTAAAACAACTTTAAAGCTGAATATTTTAAGTAGTTTTTGAGCTTGTATATCAGAGATAGCGTTCCTCTTATACCACAGCAATGTGCCAGTGATTCAAATTTTATTTTATTAATGAACGACTCATCACGCTTTTTAACTGTTCAGAGTTGCATTTAAAGTTGAATGTCTGCGAGATTCGAGTCTTCAGGACAGAGACGTTTGTGCTTTCCAGTTTCTCAAGCTGTGTATGTATTAACTTCAAGATAGAGGAGAAAAAGAAGCAGGTGAGGGAACTACTGTTTAGAGCTGCTGTAATGTAAGTGATAACAGGAACTAACAGGAACTAACTCTCTAACACTGACACCTGAGACGCCTTCCATAAGACTGTATGCTTTTCTTTTTTATATCACGACATGTTTTTAATGTTTATTAGTCTTACATTATGTGGAGCGTCCGCTGTACAGATCCCTGTGAATGAGCTGTTACTATAGAAACAATAACATATTAGAAGGAGTGCATTAATATAAACCTATCATTCATGTTATAGTCATAAATATTCAATAATCCGTGCTGCTATAGTTAATTCAGCTGCTGTTTGGTATAATTATTATAAACACATATTCTCAGTTAAAAGAAAATTTTTTTTGACTGTCATTGGGGTGTGATGTCATAGCGCTTGCCACATGTGCTGCCCCAATGTAAAACGCTTTCCCACGTTCCTGCCCCTGGTGCTTGGGCCCATAAATTGCTGCTTGCAGCCTAAATTTATAATTATGCTGCAGCTTTTTTTCTAGGATGAAGATGAAATCAGTGTCTTGCCTGGTAATGGTGTTGGGGGCAGAAAACAAACCAGTGATGATGTGTTTCCATATAAATTTCATTTGACTAGGTGGTGTGGCACTCCATGCAGGACGAGTTCATCCGGCAGTACAAGCACTTTGAGGGGCTGATAAACCGCTGCTATCCCGGCTCAGGCATCACCATGGACTTCACCATACAGGACATGCTGGAGTACTTCTCCAGTATCGCCCAGTCCCACTAGAACTGGAAAAAAGGGAGAGAGGAAGAGGTGTGTGTGTGTGTGTAAAACTGTTGAGGGATCGAATACAATGTTAGCATTATGAAAGGATATGCAGTGCAGCCTAATCTGTGTACATACACTAAAACACTAAAATCATTTTTGTCAGTGAATGTATTCAGCAGCTTTTTTTTTGTTTGTTTGTTTGTTTGTTCAAATCTCTGATTAAATCACGGCATAAAGTAACACTGGACCCTCCAGTAAATGTATAATATATAATCAGCCTTTTGTTTTTTTGTTGTTTTTTCAGAAGTCACTCACATTTAAATCCACATTGAATCTATGTTAATCTCCTTAACTGATGCCAAATGTTAGTAATAAAAAACTCCACATGTATTTCTGTATTTGTGGAATTATTTAAATGCTGTTTTTACTTTTCTGTTCAGTTTGAGAGAATAAATGCACAGTTATGAGAATTAAAGGTGCAGTAGATAAAATTAGGCAATTTTTTAAAATCAGGATTAGGTCTCTAACAGTTATGTATGTGGGTTTGACATTTGAATGATTTTTTTTTTTTTTTTTTAACTCCTTGAGCCTAAACCCCCCAAACATTCCAGCCCACCTTCACAAATATCCGCCCTCAGGATCCATGGTGGCCTGCAGAGTGTCTATAAAATCATAAACAAGCATTCAGGACCGGAAGTCAGTTTTCCAAACGTGTTTTCTCAGCCACTTGGTACACTTGTGCTGGTCATGGCTATAACTAATATTTTTTAATCATGTTCTAAATATCTTCCAGGTTATTTGTACAAGTAATACATTTTTTTTTAAATCGACTATTGCACCTTTAACTTACAGAAAATGAACTGCCCTGAATGACCCCCCCAAAACAGCTATTCTCCACCCCCACGCCACACCACAGCACGCAGCAACTACATTTCCCACAATCCCCCTTTTCCAAAATACTTTTTTTCCCCACCGAGAACTGAAGTCAGGACTGAGTGTGGACCGAAAGCGGAATGGACTCGCGTTGACTTTGCCACGTTCGCTCTTGCTAGTCTGAGAGAGAGGCAGCGAGCTCGGGACAGACTGAGAGCTTTTCTCCGCCATGCCGGCTCGGAACCCGGAGTGCGGGGCGCGCGGCGCGAGCGGCTCCTCGGTGTTGCGCTTCAGTCCCGCAGTGAGCTCGCGCTCCACGCACCGCCGCCGCTCGGCCCTGCTGCCCTCCGTGCTCACGTTCGCCGTGATCGTGGCGTCCGGAGGCCTGCTGCTGCTCATCGAGAAGGGAATGCTCAACGGCATGCACACTCCATCGCCTCTGGGGAACGGCAGGAAACCCGACTACCGGGTCGCGCCGCGGGATCCAGCTGTGGACGTGGAATCGCAGGTATTTGGCGCGTTAAACCCCTCCAACGCCACCGGAAACGGAGGAGCCCCAGCTGTGGGCTACACTAGATACACACGTAGCGTTTTTGTCTGCCTGTTTCCGTCCTTCACTAATATTCACTGTAGCATCACCAGCACTTTCTTACCCTGAACCTGGCAGCGCCATTAACCCCGTTATCCCCTTTAACCCCTTTATCCCCTTTAACACTGTAACTTCATTCCACTTTATTTTCAAGAATCAGCGCAACTTCTTCTAACACACACGTCTATGCATTAGTCATAACTCCACACATGTTTGCGGTGGATTTCTTAACTTTTTTTTTTTGCTTAATCAGCAGTAAATTATACATTCTATATGAAGGTTTGGATTACACACATTCAAGTCACCAGTTAGGTTTAAACAGCAATAACTTAATAATAACTTCATTGTGATCAGCAGCCCCTTGCTTATGCTCTATAAACCTCTTGAGCCATGGGTTTAATCATATGCCAGAAAATATTTATCTTAAAATGAACTAATTTTTTATTTATTTATTTTTTGGTTCCAATTCTCTGGTCAGTATAATCTCACCAAAGAACCAATACGATCTGATTTTGTGGCTCTTTTTAAATCATCGTAATCAAATAAATCATTTCTGGTACTGATTCCTAATCATTACATTAATAACATGTTTTTGTGGTGTAGATCCAGGGCAGAAGAAGAGCAGTCTTATTCCATCATTAATAGCGTAAAAGCAGAGGAGTCCACTATCTACTAACATTTCAAATTAAATAAATGGTGTAGGATTTGAACTGTTTGCTCACCTTCACCTCTTGGACGTGTTTTCTTCCTGTGGGGTCACTTCGGATTCCCCGTCTGCTCGTGGTGACTCCAAATAACCTACAGCTGCCTCATGTCCACTTAGCGCTCCTCCGTATCTCTCTATCGCCTACACACAGATCTCACAGTCATCTGAAAGGGTTGGGTGTGAATTTTTTTAGTCAAAGCTTGATTTTAAAATTTGCAAAGGTTTTACACACAACTGGTTCAAGATGTAGATGTGAGTTTGACAGATGTTGACAGATGTTGATTCACTTGACTCATCGAGTCACAGCCATCCTATCCATACACACACACATACAACAGAAATACTGTAAATATTGTACCATATAGAATCCAAAACAGGCGCTACACAGGATTACATGATAATAACATGCTGATAAATGTTACATGTGTAAAACATGAGCATCAGGATTTCAGCAAATACACCACACACACACACTAAATGGTATTGGAGTATCAGCATGAACAGTGTGACTGTGCTACTTACACGAGAGTTAAATGCTGTGTCTATAGATGTCTCTTGACTAACATGTAACAAATGGCTGTAAATTAGTGCTTGCAATCTCATTCAGTTTCGGGATTGTTCCAGAAACAGCGCTTGAAAAAGCCTAAACTCAATGAGGAGAATTAGCCAAATCCTGGACCTGCTGATTTATCAGCTTCAGAAAACAGATTATATCTCGACCGCAGCTAGACCGAGTCAGGATTAAAAGCCGTCATCAGTCAAGTGCTGAAAATGTGATTCATTCTGGCGTGCAGTGAAGCGATCCTGACCAGGATCCAGTAGTTACTGAAGATGAAAGAATGAATGAAGAGAAACCACAAGTGACATTTTTTCAGCATGAGAACAAAATGTTTTTGTGTGTTTTTCAAAAGACTTGTGGCATAGATTTTTTCTGTTAAAAAATTAAATCAAAGAAGTCATTTGGTGAACAAAGGCGATGACATGACAGACTTCTGAGATACTAGTCTCGTTTTAAGACTGAAGAAGGGTTAGAAGATTTTACATTACAGCTTAGATATTCTACTCCACACATTATAGGCTATACTATTATTTTCTAACTAACAGGGAACTAACACCTTTCACCTCCGAAGAGCAGATTAAGCACCGTTTATGGAAGGTGGATCATCAGCGCTTCTCCGGGACACACATGCCTTTATGAATGATGAGGAATTCATTTTTAGAATGAGGGCTAATTATGACTGAATAAACTGTTGGCAAAAACAGTCCTGTAAAAATAGGCCACTATAAAAAGCAGCAATGTTGCCTAAAGTAAACTAATAACAGTATAAATTTGCATATGCTTTTGTATGCTTCTAATCCCTGCAATTTACAATTTTATACTTATTTAATAATGTTTCACCAGATTGAGTGTATCATATCAAGCAGACCTTTGTCCATGAAGTGTAACTTTGTGTAAACTGCAGATGTAGGAATGAGCTACTGCTTGTGTGAGCTGTTAAGTGGCTCTATGCTAAAGAGTATTTTAGCAAAATGAAGGCCATTTGGTGTGAGATTGGGGCTTGTGCACTGTTCAGAAATGAATCACAGTGAAACATGGACACAGAAGACGCTAGTTTATGCATTGTTGCCCAAAACTTCATGCTCTTCTATTGTAAAAACAGTTTCTAAGTGCGGCACCAGAAAAAGTGTAACAAGTTTTGGTCACTTCTGTTGTTTCTCTGTTTCTACAACAATCTGAATGGCTACTTCTCAAAAAGCAAATTAGTGACATAAACCAGTGCAATTCCCCTTTAAGCTTTTTTTTTTAATTATTATTTTATTTTGTACAGCATTTTTTCACAACAGACATTGCCAAAGCTTCAGACTACAGAAATCTAGACTCAAACGCTACATTTCAGGCAGTTGTTACACAAACAACTTTGTACTATTTAATGCTGAGAATATAATACATATGTAAATCACATTTTCTCCCTGCAGCGGCATACACAAGCATAAAAAGATGGTTTTAGAGGAACTGAAGGGTTGTAGTCTACATTTTGTCTTGAAAAAGAGCCCATACGTGACCACGCCAGTGGAATGCTTAGTGTAAATACTGTCTGTTTAAAATTGGTTTGTTTATGCGGTTTTTCATCTGCGTTTTATCTTTCTTCAACTTGGCGCTGCAGAAATGGTGAACAGTGAACAGTACAGCCTGTAGCTTTCGTTGCCATTTCTGCATCATCTCCTGAGCCGAAGTTGTGCTCTGTCCTGGCCCTGGTGCAGGAACAATACTTAAACACATACAATTTAGGAGCTAATAGAGGGATGCAGTGCACTAGGATTGCTGGTCCATTACCGGTAATCAGCATTTCCCCACTCATACCAGCAGGTTTGAATAAGTTCATTTATATCAATCTTAATCAATTAGTCACATCCGTTAATAGCAGTACTTTACTGTATAATGTTAATAGGCTACACTCATCTGGATGTTCAACCTAAGTTAAACGTGGTCTTGGTCAGGCTCTGAGGTTGATTTTTATGCTTTGTGTCCATGCAGAACACAACATTAGACTCCGACGTTCCAGGGTGCATGCGGCCAAATTTGTGTCACTTGTTCAACAAGCAGTGATCCTTAATGATCCTTAAAAAAAAAAAAAAAAAAAACTTGCAGGATTATTTGGACCAACCAGCAGGTGAACCAGAAAAACAGGCAAACTCCAAACCCGTAAACTCGAGCTGAATTGCAGACCCAGTTATTGGTAAAGTAAGGCTAAAATTTACTGCACTATAAAGTCAGAGGTGGAATCTTTACCTGACAGGATTGGCATAAATAAGGAAAGAAACAAAACATGGTTCTAATTTTTGTCCAGCTCTTAAAAGATCAACTACACTTTCAACAAAAGTGTCCTTTCTGCAAACTGCCTTGGATTTAGTGTTAGAAATATGTTTTGGGCAATCTATTACTGTGTGCTGATACAGAACATGGATTAATTAATTAATACATGTTCTGTATTAATCCATTAATTCGTTGTTAAGCATCAATTATGCCAAATCCTAATATCAAACCTCACTTTAATTGTAAATTGTACTGTAATTGTACAAACCTTTGTACATTTGTGATGTATCAAAAAAGTAGGTCTACCTGTAGCTTGTTTCATTAGGTCCCTTTTGGCTCCTTTTTAACCTGAAAGGCACTTTAGGGTGTATTACAGCACAACAGCATTCAACATAATCATCTATCATGACTTCACTTGGCATGCTGAACTTTGCTTAGGGCTGAGTTTTAGCAGTGCTAGATACACTGGTAAACATATTCCAAGTCTTTCAAAGTTTCATAGTAAAAATATATAATATGTATGGCTCATTATATAATCCATATAATATATATAATATGTATGGCTCATTTCATGGCTCATTATCTAAAAGCTGTCAAATTCCGAAGGCTGGAATTTTGACATTGCCATCACCAAGAAGTGGTATATGGAGCCACTTCTTGGCCTGACATGGCTAGTTGTTAGCCCTGATGTAGCACTAATATTGTAGCATCATTGTTGGATGTATTCTTATCCCTTGATATCCACCTTCTTTTCCTCAGATTTTGCAAGATATCCGTAACCGCACTATCCGGGCGATGTGTGGCCAGCAGAGCACAGCTCAGGGCGTGTGGTCTCTCAGCTCATTGCAGAGGAAAACCCTGCTGCAGCACATCCTGGTGAACGAGAAGCATCGCTTCCTCTACTGCTATGTCCCCAAGGTGGCCTGCTCCAACTGGAAGCGAGTGCTGAAGGTGTTGAGTGGCGCGCTGGCTGATGTCCACGTTCAGGTGAAGATGGACCACCACGCTGACCTGCTCTTCCTCTCCGACTTCTCGCCTGAGGAGATCCGCTACCGTTTGCGCCACTACTTCAAGTTCATGTTTGTGCGTGAGCCGATGGCACGCCTGCTCTCTGCTTATCGGAACAAGTTTGGTGAGATCAAGGCCTACCAGCACAAATATGGCGCGGAGATCGTCCGGCGTTACCGGAAAGGTTATGCAAAGAATGCGAAAGTAGCTGGGGACGACGTGACGTTTGCGGAGTTTGTGCGCTACCTGCTGGATGAGGATCCTGAGCGAATGAATGAGCACTGGATGCCCATATCTAACCTGTGCCAGCCGTGCGCTGTTCAGTATAACTTTATAGGCTCGTATGAGAGGCTAGAGAGTGACGCGGCGTACGTGTTGGAGCGCGTCGGTGCGCCACAGCATGTGCAATTTCCCGAACGTCAGGCATGGTATAAACCTGTTACAAAGGAAACATTGCATTATTATCTGTGTACTGTTCCTCAGAAGCTGCTTCGGGAACTTTTGCCAAAGTATATTCTAGACTTTTCTCTCTTTGGTTATCCTCTGCCCAACATCACCACTGAGTACTGTCGACACTAGCAGAGACTTGACCTAACAATGGTCTTTCGTACAAATGCATATCACGGCCATTTCCTTTTATGCAATCTGTGAAGTTACAGTATTTTGAATTTTTGATTGAATTTTCTTCTACGTCTTTATAAAATTTTGTACAGAATTGGGAATATATTTCATTATGACCTCTGAATGGTGTGTTTGACAGCTATGTAAAGATTAACCACTATTTAGCACTGGAACAGAGGCAAAGTTTCTAATAACTGAAATCTATTTTTATGGACACTATAACTAATAGTATTGCCACATAGTTGGGGCAATTCAATTCAACTTGTGCTGGGCACAAACAGACTTTATAATGCATCAACAAGCACAAGATTTTTCATTCTCAAGCATTACACTTTCAAAGGTCATTTATGTAGCTGTTTTTAAGCCTTGTTTTCCTTGGTGCTTTCTTTCGTGGGGGGGAACAACTGGGGGCAAGCAACACGATTCATGGATGGTAGATCAGTGTTGAACGTGGGCACGTTTCTCTGTTATCCAAATACCATCTGAAATTGTGCACGCGCCTTCCCCATGCCCAACATTATAAACTGTTTCTGTTTGAAGCAGGAAAAAGTATCAATGTAAATACACATTTTATATAATGGACACTAGCACTATGCAAATACTCTTCCAACACATTAAGCCTTATCCAGACAAAAAGAATCCCCTCTTTGAGACTGTCTCGGCATAAATCCCTTAAGAATGCAGTTTCACAACCAAAAAGACTCTTTCCATTTTGGTTGCGAAACTGCATTCGTAAGGGATGCTAACGAGAGGAAATATGGTGAACTCTATGACTTAAACTTGCTTTTAAAATAATTTCCAGAGTCATGATAACTATAAAATTCAACAAAGCCAAACCTTGTACTGTACAGCATGACAGAATTGCTTACCAAAGCCATAATTAATAGCCATAACATGACAGATGTTGAGGGGAAAAAAAAAAAAGAAAAAAAAAACAATAATTATTGAGTGATGATGTTTGCTGGGAAAACTTATAGTGTACATTAGCTGTTAGCTTCCATTCATTAGTAATTTTAGCATTTTTTGGGTTTAGTGTTTAGTGATTAGCAGTGGTCATTTTCTTCCTTTCCGTTCTTGCATCTTCTTGTGTTTAATAAACATGTACGACTGCTGAAAAACAAGTGCTGTAAGAAATTGGTACATTTTTATTCAAGTTAATAAGTTAATGATTCAAGTAAACACACAAATGATGTACAATACACAACACCAGTCATAAGTTTGGATTTGGAGAGCAGTTTGAGAGCTCTCTGTAACACTGGCAGCCCTGAGGACTTTGGTCATATCTCATTTCATAGTACTGTTTGGTCTCCTTCACAGCCAAGTCCAATAAAAGCTCTGCACACCATCTAAAACTAACATTTCACATAAAAATACTACAATTTACAAAACAGTCACAGGAAATAAACGTATTACAAATTCATCTGCCTATGCTATTACAAAAGTACGTGTTTAAAAGTTAACATAAAAATAGTTACATATAAAAAAAAAACAGAGTTAATTTCCTTCAAGATATTTTAAAAAAGACATAAATAGACAAACGACACGTCTTTCTGTTTGGCTTTGGTGGCATGATCAGGTTTGTCCCTGTAAAAGCATGTCAGTGCATTTGTTTCCAAAAGAAATAATCGATGATAAATCTAAGGGTTTTTGTTCTCAATAAAAAAAGCCTTAATGCAAAAAGACACCAATCAGAATTCAAGCCACAATGGAACGAAGTACTTTAAGCAGAAACAGATATAAAATGACCTCTCCTACCAACTTCACAATAAGAGGGATGACCTACGAACAGCATTCCCAGGCAGTAACTCCTTCTGCTGCCCACTTTCTGAAGATCCTCAGGTTTTGTTTTTTTCTCTCTAGTCCTTAAAGCTCACATTTCTGAAATGAAGCACAATTAAGTGTAAGCTGAAAGATACTTCAGTAAGATCTAAAATGTGACATACTTCAGTATTTATGTGTCACTTGTTTTCCTATTTAAACCACAACCCCAGTGCCATGTGGTAGCACTTCCAATCTTCTGCTTTGTCATTAGTGATGTTATTTTTTTATTTACCAAACCTTTTTGTAATCACCAGGTGCTGAGCTGATTCTTGAATTTACTTTTCTCTGTAATTTACTTCAACTAAAATGAAGGAAATGTCTAATTTAAGGTAAAAAGTTAGTAACTAGGGCTTCCCAGTTAGAAAATGCTATTACTTAAAATGTCTAAATGCAATGGACTCGTGTCCCATACAGGGTGTATATTCCCGCCTTGTGGCCAACATTCCCGGGATTGGCTCCAGATCCACCACAACCCTGAGCAGGAAAAGCCACTCACTGACGACGACGATGATGATGATGATGATGATGATGATGATGAATGAGTTTGGTTAGTATATTTCTGTATAGTTGTCATGAATTAACCTTATTACCATCCAGCTTGTTTATTATTTTCTATTATTATTGTTTTCATTTTCTAAGATGCTAAGTCTGAACTTTATTCAGACAGGCTTAATGTTATAGAAACAAGAAGCTGTATCCCCAAACCAATACTAATACTAACACCTGCACAATATTCTCAGAAAATATACTTTTTTTAAACAGTTTCAAATGATAGGAAGAAGACGATACTAAAGCTACTAATAGTGGAAGACAAAACAAAAAGATCTGAGTAGAAAAGGTTGTATCCCCATTCTCAATGCAACATAAATTATTTGTTTGCTTAACCTGTGCCTTTATAACTGCCTCCAGCCTCTTTCATACCCTCTGAACAGCTTTTGGACCAAACTCAAGCCCACTCCCCAGCATATTCTTCCCATTCTATCAGTTATCACTCTGTCTATTCTTCCTGACCTCTCTGTTATAGCTAAACATTGTTTTAAAACTATTTTTCTGTTGATATTGCCTTATGTTTTGGCATGCGCACATGTGAACATGAACAACACCAATTATTCATTCGTCACATAAGTACCCTCAATCCAATATGTTTATTTGCACTCTAGCCTCTATCAGATTATGAATGCACTGCTTATGAAAATTCATTTTCGGAATAATAATAATAATCATGCGCGTTTGCTCACACGGAACAAAGTCATTTGTGTAAAAGTGACCCATGTAAATGCAACAAACACTCACTTTTCTGGTGATTTTTCAATTAAGCGCTCTGGTGTGCGTAAGGCAGAAGGTTCAGGGGACGATGGGCGGGGACTGAGTGAGGTACTGAGGGGGGAGGAGCTACGCAGTGAAGAAAAAGACACACCCTGTCTTCGCATCTCCTGGACTGCCCTTTCCCTGAGAAAGATAGAGTGTAAGATAGATTGTGGGTTGAAGAGTCATGATGTAGCCAAACTGTGAATTAAACATGTGCATTAGGTGGAACTGACTGTCTCACCGCTCAAAGCGCTCAGTTGTCAGTTGCCTCTTCAGCACGTCCATTTCTGTCTGGAGCTGAGACATTTTCCCACGCAGCTGAGAAACCTCCTTAGCATGACTTACCCTGTATGAACCAAACACACAATAACCTTCAATGAGATCCTTTTATACACAACACCTTCATTACTGCATGTAACAGTTTAAATTATCCATAGAAGAGACATCACTGTTGACTGAATATCGTCGTCATCTAACGTGCTGAGGTAGGAACTCCTGTACATTCATGCAATTATCTATTCAGCCAATCATGAGGCAGCAGTGCAATCTATAAAATCATGCAGATACAGTTCAAGAGCTTCTGTTAATGTTCACATGAAACATCAGAATGAGGAAAAAATATGATCTCTGACTGTGGCATGGTTGTTGGTGCCAGATGCATTAGTTGGAGTAAGGATATAGTAACTCAGATAATCACTCTTCACAACCGTGGTGAGCAGAAAAGCATCTCAACATGGACAAAACATCGAACCTTGAGGCGAATGGACTAGAGCAAGGGCAGAAAACGAAGGCTACACTGGGCACAGACTCACTGAAACTGGAAAAACCTTCAACAGTACCAAAATCTTACACCCTGTAGTTTTAAGAAGGTCTTTCATTTTTCTAAGCTTTTGCATGAGGTGGGTTTTGGAGGGGAAGTGGACCGAGATGAGATTTAAAGCCCGTTTCTGACCCTTACGTTTTGCTGTCTGCGAGAGCCAGGCGGTCTTTGAGCACTTTCAGCTCCGACTCCCTCTCACTTGCACTGAGGTGGTTCTGAAACTCTTTCTGTCGGTTGGTGGACAGCAGCGTCTCCAGGTTACGCACAGTCACCTTCTCACTAGCCAGCTGTTTCTTCAGGAGCTCCATCTCTGAACGTACATCGTCCAGCTCACCAGTCACCTGAGTTTACACAACATAGACCACAATTAGAAACTTCTTCAGAGAGCTCCTCCTTGTATGATGAGGTGGGAGGGTTTACTATTAACTGAAGGTATTATGTAAATACTGTAAGTGTGTATACACTGCGTAACACTCACCCTCTCCAGCTCCATGCTCTTGGCAGCGAGTTGACGTGTGGTCAGCTCTTTGCTGGAGTCTAGTTTAACGCAGAGCTCTCGTACAGAGGTGAGATCAGCTAGTACTGATGCCTTCTCGGCCCGTGCTGACTGCAGCTCCTCCTCCAGCCGAGACATTGCCCGCATCAGAGACGATACCTGAGCCTCATACGCCTGCAGTGCATTCATGTGCTACACACAAACAAGGAGAGTGCAGCAAGGAATGGACAAGATCATATTTAAGAACACATACAAATGATTTTGGTAAAGTCCAAAATTTCACTCCTCTACCAAAAAGGACTGTTTGTAAAATAAACACAAATTTTGTCCATTTATATTTGTCATGCAAAATGACCTGCCAATCTTTAGACTTTTTACACAGAAGCTCCACAATTTAGTTTAAATAGAGTACAGAGAGTCTTCTTCTCCCCAATAAAAAGATTGACTAATAGATAAAAAAATATCTGGAATAATCTGCACAGGTGTTTTGAACTCTCCAATATTAGCTGACACCAGCTGGATGCTCCGCCCCCTTCCCCTCCATCCCACTTGTTCTAGCTTGGACTCACGCAGCACCCTCACCTTCTGTCACGATAAATGGAGAATGTTTGAGTTCATTAATGTAAAATGAAATCTTTCAATGTATGTTCGTATCAATGTATGTTCGTGAAATCGTATCAATGTATTAGACAAATATGTATTTAACATTAGTCAACTATAATCGTTAGGGACATCATCGAAGATCTCGGCCAAAAAAGGGCAAAACAACAACAACAAAAAAAACAAGACCTGAAAAAATATTAAAGAGGCCTACAATGAAGTGTCAAGTCTAAGACATTACAAATAATTTTAATTATAATGACAAGTAGAAAGTGATTAAAAATGTTGTTTTTTCCTGCTTGTGCCAGTCAGCACTCAGAGGCATTTGAGCACCAGAACAACAGTGAAAATGTCAGATTTATAAAAGCATTATAGCAAAAATGTATTGTGTTATGTTTTTTTTTTTTACTGTTTACTGCACATTACTGCAGAGTCACATAAAAATCTACCATCCAGCTGTGATTTCGTGATAGTCAGGAAAACAGATTATTTAGATATATTTTGTTATAATACAGGAGTTTCTAAAATGGTCCCTGGAGGACTAGTGGGTTCAAGTCCCGGCCAGGAAACCAACCCGCGTGTAACAGTGCGCTCTCAGTGCCGGTCCCGAGCCCGGATAAAATTGGGGAGGGGAAGAGTCAGGAATCAGGAAGAGCATCCGGCTTAAAAACTGTGCCAAATCAAATACGCAGACCAATGAGCCACTGTGGCGACCCCTAACAAGAGCAGCCGAAAGAGGAACAACAAAAACAAGAAGTTTCTTAAATATCCAAAAAAAAAAATTGTCTCAGTTGTAAATAAAGTATTAGTAAAATGTATTAATTTTTTTATAAAAAGGTTCAATAAGCGTCGATCTGGTAGTATCCTCAGATGTTGCTACGTATTGTGCGTGAAGGTAAATCAGAAGGCTGAAATCGAAAACTACTGATCTAGGATCAGTTTTGTTTTGATTTGTTTTTTAATTTATCCTCATTGTTTTGCTTTATGTCATTTCCTCCAAGACTGAGAGACAGTGGACTGTTAAAATAAATGTACTGTGTACTTTTTTTTTTCCTGCGAAGGAGCATAGCATGTTTTTAGGACACTGTACAGCTGACATCTATCCAGGGCCTTGTTCTTGTGCTTGTTCCACCATATTTCACCAAATAGCTTCTCTTCTATGTTAAGGAGAAAGGGTTACTTTTGTTTCAGTGTAAACGTTCCACAACTACCACAAGATTAGACACTGTTCTACAGGATGATAATTTTGCGAAGCATATTTAATTGTCCTCCATATTCAATCTGATGCTAAACCACACCACCAAATGCTGTAGAGGCATCTTTCTTTATTTTGAGTCTATCCTGAATCTCCATTTGAATTTAATTTCATGTCAAGACATGAATACAGAAATATGCAAATTTTTTACTCCACCTCCTGTATCTCTCGGTCTTGCAGGGAGACTTTCTCTCGGAGGTGTCTGCGCTCCGTGTCAGAGGAGAGAAGCTCCAGTTTGATAGAGTTGTTGAGACCCTCGGCTTGCTGCAGTTTTAGCTCGCGCTCCTCAGCGTCCATGTGTGCCGAGCGGAAACGCTCCAACATCTCCCTGTTCTCCTGTTCCTGTACAATAAACAGCATATCATCAGCTGTTGCACTTTCACAATAAAGGTGCTTATTACTGATATGCTGTTGTCATATGACAAGGTGAAGGCTGAAAACTTAATTTGTACAAACTGGAACTGGAAGATGCCTTGATCACCCGAGGGACAGCAAGACAGCAATATTAAAATCACGAAGCAGCCATTTTCTTCTTAAGACACTTTACACAGATCTTTTGAGAAATCCATACATCACACTGAAGCAAACTAACAACACATAAATGTGGTTTACCTTAGCCGCCATCATTTTCTCGATCTTGGCCACTTCAGAAATATAGGAGTGAACTCTCATCTTTAGCTCGTCCCTCTCTCTCAGAGCCTCTTCCATTTCTCTGTGCACTGCCTTCACACAACAGCACAGACACACTGTATTTATCTTACTGCTCATGGAGCTGTAGCGCTAACAGTTTCCATCCTGTCCTACAATGTCTGTGTGTGTACCTGGTTTTCTCTGGTCATGGTGGCCAGGTCGTCCTGTAGTCGGCGGTTCTCTCTCAGTGCAATCTCTCTGTCTCGGCTGACTGACGAGAGCTCCTCCTGCGACTGATCTAGCTGTCTGCGCAGACTAGCTATCTCCCGCTCGCGGCTGCTCAGCACCCCCTTTACCTGTCTATAAAATACACAACACACACAACAAACATCTGCAACAACAAATATCACAAATACCAAATATCTATAAAGCACTGGGTTACTATGTAAGGAACAACACACAACAGACTTATGTGATCATATAAACATGCGATTATACGAAAACAATCCACGCAGAGGTGGAGTGAGGCCCAAAGTGGATTATTTTCGTATAACTGCATGGTCTGGAGTGTGTCATTCTGCTTACACTGGGAAGGTTCTGTGACTGTTACCAAGCGCCGACACTCGAGACTCCTTCCATAAATGTTAAATATCTCCTAACAAAAAACGTCACCACATCAACGATTTTTAAATCCATTTATTATTAGTCTTATGTGTTATCTGTTACTATAGAAACAGTAACATATTAGAAAGAGTGCATTATCATTAACCTATCGTTCATGGTACAGTCAGAACTACTTTCGATGCTTCTGACCAATCAGATTCAAGAATTCATCCACGCTGTGGTATACTCACTCTAAAGAGTTCTCCATTTCTGTTATGGTGACGCGAACTTCTGTGAGCATCTTCTCCTGCAGAATAATTGAAGCTCATGACTACAGTTAACATCACAAATAATAACCTCCAGCTTACAAGGGCTTAACTTTATAACTATATAAATACATTCTCAGTGTTCTTGCTTTTAATACTGTCTGTAAGTTTAAGGGGAGCTGCAGTGCTACAGTGATAATCCTTATTATGTGATTAGATGAGACTAAGGTACCTTCTTGTGTAGTTGGTCCTGCAGCAGGACCATGCTCTCTGCCTTCTGGTCCACTGCCTCCTGCAGAATGTCCTTCTCTCGATCCAGAGATGCTATGGCAGTCTGCAGCGCTGCCACCTCGTCTTTCTGAGAAGACCCATTCCTACTCAGCTCAGCTAGAAACACACACACCAACCGACTTTAGATGTGCTTATTATAAACATTTATAAAACTAACAGAAACATAAACATATAATAGTTGATGTGAGTGTTGCAAGCGGTGTTGGATCGGTCGAATTTGTCACCATAGCATGTCACTATAGCAAAGAGAATGATAGAGGAAGTGGTGAGCATGTTAGTGTGATGAGTGAGAGAGACTTACTGATTCTCTCCTCTAATCTGTCAATTTGTTGGTGAGCTGCCTGTAGTTCGCTAGCCTTTACAGACAATCTGTGCTGAACATCAGAGAGAGACTTCTCCATCTGCTCCTGCAACAGCCTACAAACACACATTTTAGTGTTCTATGACCTGTTGATGCAAGCAGCACCTGGAATCCAAGAGCTTCTGCATTACAAAAAAAAGACAGAGATAAACACACAGTCTGCTGTACCTCAGAGCGCTGCTCTCAGACCTGTGCTGTGCCATCTCTTCTGCGTTCTGAAGCAAGGCTGCTGAGCGGGCCTTCAGCTCCTCTTCGAGGGCTACACGGCTCTCCTTTAATACAGCCGCCTGAGTGCGCAGGTCCACCCGCTCTCTCTCCAGCTACATACAATTCACAAGTCAACGCCAGCTTCAATTAATAAACGATTAGTCACATGGGTCATTTCTTCCCTAACACTTGGTTACATGTTCACTCACAATGCGCAACCTCAAAGCCAAACAATTTCTTCTGCAAACACTGTTTTCAAAATTATTGGTACCTCTACAATTGGTGCAACCTTTGCTGGAATGAATAACAACACTGAGCATCTTCCTGTAATGTCTAATCTGGTTGGAGAACATTTTAAATTCTTTTATATTGTTAATTTTGTGCATGTGGACTGCCCTCTTTAATTCAGACCACATGTCTTGGACAGGGTTAAATCTAAAGATGGAGATTTTCAAGTACTTGAAAATCAAGTACTAAGTATCAAGTACTAAGATCTGCAGCCAAGTCTTAACCCTGGTGCAAAGGTATGAGGGTTTTGTGTTAAATATCCTAATATTAAGTGGAATCCAAGATGCCACCAATCTTTATAAAAGCCTCTGTATGCTTTTTTGTGTTAAAACAAAAAAAATAACCCTATGGTGATGGATGACAAAGAAAATTGCACATGTGAGCTGCCTTTTTTTTCAAGGATAATATTTTTTCATTTATTCAAAACAATTTTCAGGGGGCCAGTAACTAGTTCTTATGTATGTTTATTTAATACTTTTTTTCCCCCATTAAATAGAGCCAATAATTCTGGAGTTGACCATACACACTTACAAAGTATATGCCAACCCAGTAGATTAACAGAAATCTAGGAATCTGACTTCATGACATCTCCATCCCTTATCTTATTCTATACTACACACAATTACATACAATCACTATTAGAGCCACCACAGTGCACATCACACACGGCAGAAACACCTCAGCAAGCCTACTAACATCTGGTACCATCAGTATATAATCATTAATAGAGTAAATGGAGACTTGTACCATGTGAACAGTGTTCTCCAGCTCCATTATTCTTATCTCCTCCTGCTGTCTGTCTGTCAGAGCTGAAGTCTGAGCCACCTGCACGTCATACACACACACGTCAACTGGAACAATGGGAAATGTTGCACTTACAACTTAAATCTAAGAAAGATACACTTACCAGTAACATATATCTACTCCAGAATTTTCAACCTAGTCTCTATCTACTGTATCTGTAGTGTATATACAATTAAAATAAGTGAAAATTGTGAAATCTGTGTGCACATAAACTTGCAATCACTGCCTCAACAATTGCCAACAGACTTAACTTGCGCTTTACACTTGCACTTAGAGTTTTGAGCAAATGGCTTCTGTTCTTTTCTCAGTGCTAAGAAATGCACTGAAAATTATTTTCATGGCGATAAATCAGACGTTACGAATGCAGTAAATGGAGATTAGTTTGAAAAGTCATAGAGTATTCCTTTATGATGTTTGTATGGCAGAAACAGACAAAACTACTCTCACATAAATTTGTACTGTGGCCTACCACAAACATAAACGGTCTCACCAAACCACCCACACAAACCTTGAGTCTCTCGCGGAGAGCGTCTCTTTCTGTTGTGACTTTATGGAGTTCAGTGTCTGCCTGCTCTCTCTCCTCTCTCACTCTCTGCTGCAGCTCAGGAGAAAATGCTAACTTGCTACGAACACTCTGCAGCTCCTCCTGGGCCTAAGCGCGCGCACACACACACACGCGCGCACACACACACACACACACACACACACACACACACACACACACACGCGTGCACACCATAGAATAAAAACCTATTACATAAACAGTATCCCTTCTGTATTTATTTCAAACATTTACATAGCATTATTTAACAGAATTTGCCAAGCTATGTCCATTTACTTATGTAATGTGCTAAAATTCTGTGTTTGTCACCTGCTGATATTGAGTGCTGAGTTGGTCTCTCTCAGTGGTGAGCAGTTTGACTTTAATCTGGATGTCCTCCATGTGTTTCTCAAATTCCAGCAGCATGGCTTGCAGCTCATCTCTCTCTCTTAGCGCACGTGACAGTTCAGTGTCTGCACTCTCTCCCTGCACACAAACAGCCAGCAGAATAGAAGAGACATGGTACAATAGTAGAATTTGACCAAAGCAACTGTTCCATTAATGTTCTGCAGAATTGTTTGTTTGTGTTTGTGTGTGTACAGAGTATCTTACTCTTACTGGCCAGCTCCCACGCCCTCTGGGACTCCTGCTCTTGGAAGGACTGACACTGTCTGCCCCACCTCTTGTCTTTCGATATTTCTCCGCCTCGTGTCTGTAGTGGTCCCTTTCTTCTTCCAAACTCTTTACAAAAGCGTCCAATCGAGATGGAGAGCGCTCTTTGCCACAGATGCCATGCCGAGCACGCATGCGCTCCAATTCTAAAATCATTTCTTTATCTGAAACAAATTCACAGACCTACAACGTGAGAAGTGCAGGAGCAGAGCAGATATTATACACTGTATATTTATCTATCTTCATACTGTCAGCCATCCACTGACTCATGTACTCTCACAGATAAAATTTAATGTCATTAACAATATCTTCCTCAAATCAAGTCTTCAATTCATCAGAAGTTCAGTAGTTCTGCATCTCACCAGCTTGCGTCATACTCTCTACTTTTTCCTGCAGTCTCGTCTTTTCCTCCTCCAGGAAATTCATCAATCCCTCCATCTTCACATTTCGCTCCTGCACTTCCGATAGCTGATCCTTCAGACGGTCCTTCTCATGATTGCTTTCTGCTAGGCTCTGAAGCAAAGGTAAGTAGGTAAGAATCTACACAGAAACCTTACACAGCCAACCAGAAGAATTAAGGATTCAAAAATCCTAAAATGAATAATTTCATCTCTAAAGTGTTGTTCTGAGTTTGCGTTAACAATCTCAAATCTCATAATGGAAAGCCTTCCCAGGAGAGTGGAGGTTATTATAACAAACATACTCTTGGCCATATAGTGTATGTGATACTTACATTTACCTCATTTAGCTGACGCTTTAATTCAATTCGATTTACACTGAGATACAATTGAGCAATTTAAGCAGTTTGCTCAAGGGCTCAACAGTGGCAGCTTGGCGGTGCCAGGACGTTGATCTCATGACCTTCCGATCAGTAGTCCAGAGCCTTATCCCCTGAGCTATCTTAGCCCTATTCTTATCTAGATCCGTGAAGCTAGCCTTCCATACTGCAACAGATGGCTAATTTAACAGCCCATTTCACATGACAATGTTGTGGACAGCAGAGTTACAGGAGCCTGTAATATGTACCTGTCTTAATTTAGAGATGACTTCTTCCAGTTCTTCTGTTTGTCTGTGCAGCCGCTGAATCTCTTTCTGCAAACAGAGTCATGAGCATCATGAACAAAGCAGCAGCACCTTCATACAACGTGTTTAACAACTGTTTAACAACCCTAAATTTCATCGATTTACATATGCTTTGCTTTGCTCTATAACAGTTCAGCCTTGCTGCTGTGGTTACAAAGCGCAGAGATTAAACATAAACGTAAACACCTGAACATCCCATATACAGTCAGCTCCAGAATTATTGGCACTCTTGGTTATAACGGTTAAAAATGTTATGAAAAATGATTCTTTTTTTGTGGGTAGTTTAGTCTCAGTATGAAAATATGGGAGAACTCTAACGTTTAATCGAGTTTATTGTAAGAAAATGCCCCCCCAAAAATTAAAAAAACTGTCACAATTATTGGCACCCCTAGATTTAGCATTGTGTGCAACGTCTCTCTGCCAGCATAACAGCACTGAGGTTTCCGCTATAATCCTGATGAGATTTAAGTTTATTTCTCATTATCTAATCTCTCCTGATCCTCCAGGGTCCTAGATCCTCTCTTGTGGACTCTTCTCTTCAGCTCACCCCACAGGTTTTCAATGGTTTAGGTCTGGGGCTGGGGTAGCCACGTCAAAAGCTTGATTCTGTGGTCATTAAACCATTTTTTGTCTGGATTTGGAGGTATGTTTTGCAACATTGTCCTTCTGGAAGTTGTGGACCTAGCTGCAGCTTCTTAAATTTGTCCTTTTCTGACCAACCTCTTCACTGTGTGTGGGGGCAAATCACACTTGCTTTTCTTTCCAGGCAGGTTCATTACAGCTCTGGTTGTTTCTTTTTAATTCTTAAACTTCTTAATTATTACCCTAATAGTGGATTTGGGCATTTTCAAGTGGGTAGCATTTTTTTTATAGTTGTTTGTCTCATTTGATTTGTGTATTCTCTAATCTTCCCCATGCTGCTGAACGTCTAAAGGAATTTCACATTTTTTCCACATTATAATTATATCCCAGTGAAATACGAAGTCATGGATGACCACTTAATTGGGAACATGCATCAGTTAAATTTTTTCATATGAATTTCTAGGAGTGCAAATAATTGCAATGTGGTTTTTAAAAAAAAGTGTTTTTTGTCCTAGTATAAATTTACTTCAATTAAAAGTTATATATCTCATATATTTTATGTGTGAGATGAATCTAATGAACCACAAACATTTTTTCCATAACTCCCTGTAAATAAATTCCAGTTACATCATGGAGCTACGTGTTTGAGGTTTCCTTACCCTGGCCTCCTGCAGCTCCATGTCAGCCGTCTCCAACACCATCTCTTTGTCTCTCTCTAACTGCTGTGCGAGCTGGTCTATCTGGGTGAGTTCACTGCACAGCTCCTGGTTCCTGGCGCTCAGGTCGGCCACCTCACTGGAAACAGTCTTCTTCTTCTGTTGTAGTTCCTCCACTTTCTGCTCCAGAGCCCTGTTTGTCTCCTGCAGGTACTCAATCTTACAGACAGAGAGAGAGAGAGAGAGAGAGAGAGATTGATTTCCTTAGATAACCAAGACTGGACAATGAAATAATGCTCTTAATGATGAGAGCTTGTGAAATTGAGTATCTTCTTAGAGGTTTTTGCTATACTTCTTAAAGATATGCTGATAAAGTATGACATGTCAGTGTGCTTTATCTGGTTAAAACTGAGTCCTTAGGGCACTGCAGAAGAAAGCGATACCAAAACATAGTGCTCTCAGTGGAGCAGTTCACAGGTTATTTTAGCAGGTAGGGGAGTGGTTTAGTGTGGGTCTGCACTGGGAGACACTGGGAGGTGTAATCACTAACATGGCACACCTGAGCCCTGTTGTTGCACATATATTTTTTATGTGAACAGTTCCTCTATTTCTCTCTCTCTGAGCACTGAGAGGAGTGTGTGAGTGTGTATGTGTGTGCATATGTGCATGAGCAGAACAAAGGTAAAACCAGAACAAAACAGAAAGCATAATAATTATTTGTTTTGAACAAAGTTTAATGTTACATTGCTGATGTTACTACCTTACCAAGGGCACAAGCCCAAATAAAGAGCTCATGATCTGCCGTGTTTTCTAAGAGGCATGCTGTTAAGATTTAATAATAATAATAAGTTTATTTTATATAGCGCCTTTCTGCAGACTCAAGATCGCTTTACAATATGAAAATAGATAAACATGACAGCAGACAAAGAACAAAAGGAAATAAACAAGAAATCCATGGCATGAATCAGATCATACAGTCAGAGATAAGAAAAACAAGAAAGAAAAAGCTGTGTTTTAAGGTGGGTTTTGAAATCCTGTAATGAAGAAAGATCACGTATCTTTTTGGGAAGAGAATTCCAGAGTGTGGGGGCAGAGATACAAAACGCTCGTCCACCAAACGATGCTAATCTGTGGCGTGGAATTAACAGCAGACCAGTATCTGAAGAGCGTAATGTGCGAACTGGGGAGTAAGTATGAATGAGATCAGAAATGTATGGGGGGCGAGACCATGAAGTGCTTTGAAGGTGATGAGGAGGATCTTGTATTGAATACGAAAACGAAAGGGTAGCCAATGAAGTCTGTGTAGGATGGGAGTAATATGAGAGGATTTCTCAGAAAAAGTGAGAACCCTAGCTGCAGAGTTCTGGATATATTGGAGCTTATTTAATGTTGTGTTTGGTAGACCATAGAAAAGAGAATTACAGTAGTCGAGTCGAGAAGTGATGAAGGCATGAACCAGTGTCTCAGCATCATTGATATTTAAGAAGGGACGTAAACGAGCAATATTACGGAGGTGAAAGAAGGCAGATTTAGTGAGTGAAGAAATGTGAGGCAGGAAGGAGAGAGAGGAGTCAAAGATTATACCCAGGTTTTTAACGGTGGTGGAAGGTCGAACCAAAATCCCAGCAATGTTAACATTATCAGCACAGAAAGGAGCAACACTTTTTGGTGAACTGACAAGTTGTAGATCTGTTTTATCAGTGTTGAAAGTTACTGGTCATCCAAGCATTTATATCATTAATACAAGCTGTTATGGAGTTGGTGGGAAAAGGAGAGTTGTGTTGAGAACTGATACAGAGCTGGGTGTCGTCTGCATAGCAATGGAAGTTAAAGCCGTGATGACGAATAATGTTACCTAAAGGGAGCGTATAGATGATGAAGAGTAAAGGCCCAAGAACAGAACCCTGAGGAACACCGTGAGAGACAGGAGCAGTAGAAGACTTAGCCTGGCGGACAGAGATGTAATGCTGGTGGTCAGACAGGTAAGAAGTGAACCAAGATAGGGCAGTTCCAGAAATACCAAGAGCAGAGAGTCGTGAGATTAGAATACTGTGAGAGATAGTGTCAAAAGCGGAGGAAAGATCCAACAGAATTAAAATGCTAATGGAGCCAGAGTCAGTGGCCATAAGAAGGTCATTGACAACCTTAAGAAGAGCTGTCTCAGTGCTGTGAAGAGTGCGAAAACCGGACTGGAAACATTCATAGAGGTTATGAGATGAAAAATGACTGAAGTTGAGCAGCAACAACTTTTTCAAGTAGCTTTGAGAGATTTGAAATTGGTCTGTAGTTGGCCATATCAGAGGGGTCAACGCCGGGTTTCTTTAACACTGGTGTGACAGCTGCAGTTTTTAATTCGAGAGGAACAACACCAGTGCTGAGAAGTTGAGAAATGAGAAGTAGGCCACGAAATAACAGGTGCAGAGTTTTTTTGAGTAGAGCAGTAGGAGCAGGATCAAGATTTCTACAGCTATAGTTTCCTGCAAGTGTAAACAAATCATGCCTAATAGAAATCCTATAATAGAAACAGCATTAATTCAATATCAGAATAATAGATGTGTTAATGATAACACAATGGTATTAGCTTAAGCTACGTGAAAAACATTGTGCTATCTTACAATTTTCAGATATTATATAGTAGGATAGTAATTTGAGGCTTTCTATTGTGACATATTATTTAGAAGGGTATTATTGCAGCGCACTTCTGGTGACAAACTAATTTATAACATAACATTTAGTAGGGCAGGAATCAGCTGCACATAACAGCATACTATTTTGGCTTGCATTATCATACAGTACTATGAGAGATCTGATGAGATACTGTGTTGGTTTTTTTTTTTTTTACCAAAAGAGGAAGCATTTCACTTCTATAACCACCTCTTGGTCAGACGCAATTTCATTCCTTTGAACATAAAATAAGGATAAGTAAATAAGGATATCATGCAAGCTAATGCAAGTGAATAAGACCTTAAATTTCTTTCTGCATACACACTAAACAATTTACAACTGTAAACATTTATCATCTCAAAATGTTCAGTACACAAGCAATTAGTCACCTGTAAGTTTAAGTGAGCAATGAGCTTTTCGTTACTGATGTTCTGAGCCTCCAGAGAGATGACATCGTATGGTCGTCCTCCATCTAGAGCCCGATTCAGGCGCTCGATCTCTTTATCTCGTTCTTCCACCTATAGAAATAGCCAAACAAACACAACATTTCGATTGTAAACTTGCTTGCCTTTTATTTCATTGTGGTTTGCAATTTCAGATGTTATCATTTTATAGTCTCAATTCTCATTAATATCACACATACCTGAGTGTTGAGGTGCTTGATTCCCCCCTGGGCTCTTTCTAGATCTAATTTCAGTGATGTCACTTCCTGCTGAAGCTCCTGAATCCTAAAACAAACAGCAGACCTCACTCAAACAAATCACTTCTGAAAGAAGGAAGACAAATCTGATAATGCCCTTTATAACCAGTGATCTAGCTGTAGATAGCTGCTCTCTCATACCTGCTGTCAGCCACCTGGAGAAGATCAGCAATGTACGGGTCATCAGGCTGTGCCACAGCTGGAGACGTCAGGCCACGGGAGGCAGGGAGGAGCTCGTCTATCTGCATCCGCTGGCGTCTGAAAGGGATTGGCCTCTTTTTCCCTCCTGTTCAATCAAAATAAACCACACATTCGTAACATCATCTTATATTATAACTGAGCAGTGGAAACTGAGAGGATAAGGTTCTAGACTTTGGTGCTGTGCTAACTGCACTACTGTTGGCTGACTAATTTACAGACACAGCTGCAAATTCCATGGCTGTAGTGATGACTGTTACAAGAACTAACTAATGTCAGTTAGCAATTTTTTTTGATAAAGTGTTGAGATATCAGCTAACAGGTCTGTAATTTGATCACATCATGACTTTCCAGTGTAGACAGCAGACGTCTATGCAACGCAATAGTACACTGAAACACATTTTACACCAGATTCTGTAAGCACGCTGCTCGAGTATCAC
Organism: Pangasianodon gigas; assembly: GCA_022758105.1. NCBI lineage: Eukaryota > Metazoa > Chordata > Actinopteri > Siluriformes > Pangasiidae > Pangasianodon > Pangasianodon gigas. The sequence continues at coordinate 3,785,686 of CM040472.1, read as the reverse complement.
AGTGACGCCACTTCCGATACGCAATAATAAAAAATCACTGCAGTGTGATCGCGTGTGCCTCATCAGTTTTGATGTAAACAGGCCTAAAGGGCCACGTTGATTAATACATATTGAAAGTGGTACAGCTGTGGTGCATGTGCGGCACACATACCGAGTCTGGTGTGAAATGAGTTTTATGTTATAAATATTGGAAAATGTGGCATAAATGTCTATGATAACTGATCACAAATTACAGACCTGCTGGAGCATTTAGGAACATTTATAGCATTAAATTTAAAGACCATGCACAGTCATGTGAAAAAGTGAATACACCCCAAGAAATGTTTATTTTATTTTAACATATGTGGACACATCAGTATTTGATCTTCAGTAAAACAGAATATATAGATTAACGTTATGTAACAGATCGAAAAACAATGAAATTTGACTTTGGATTCATTTACTTTAAAAGAAGTTAAGTGGTATGTCATTTTTTTCTGTTGAAAAAGTAATTTCAGTAAATGGTACTGCCCCCTTTGGCAGAAACAGCTTTATGTAGGCGTTTCCTATAACTGTCTACCAGTCTCTAGTCAGACATCTACAGGGAGAAATTTTTGCCCACTCTCTCCATGCAGAATTCTTTCAACTGTTTGAGGGAGTTCTTGCATGTACAGCCTGTTTCAAATCCCCCCAGTGCATTTCAGTGGGATTCAGGTCTGGGCATAGACTAGGCCATTCCATAACCCTCCATTTCTTCCTTTTGATTCATTCCTTGGTGGATTTACTTGCATGTTCGGGATCATTATCCTGTTAGAAGGTTCCCTTCTTTCACCTCCAAGTTTTTGACAGATGGCCTCACATTCTCCTCAGGTAGTTTCTGGTATGAAGGAGAATTCATAGCCGATTCTATGACTGCAAGTTGGCCAGGCACCGAGGCAGCAAAGCAGCCCCAAGCCATAACATTTCCACCTCCATGCTTTAGAGTTGGTATGAGGCTCTTCTGATCAAATGCTGTCTTCATTTTTCACCACACATGGCTTCTGGTACTGTTATTAAACACCTCTATCTTTGACTCGTCTGTCCATAGCACATTGTTTCAGGCCTGATCCTTGCCTAGATATTCTTTAGCAAATTTTAGTCTTGCCCTGATGTTCTTTTCAGACAGCAAAGGCTTCCTCCTGGCACACCTCCCATGTAGGTCAAATTTGTGCAGTCTTTTTTATAATGGTGAAGACGTGCACTTTGACATCAACAGTGGCAAGAGCTACCTGGAGATCTTGTGTTGAAATTCTGGAGTTCTTAAAGACTTCTTTTAGCATCTCACGGTCTGCTCTCGGGTTAAATTTCTTGGGCTGCCTGGCCTGGACAAGTGGTTTTAAAACTTCTCCACTTGGAGATGATCTTCCGGACAGTGGAATGATTGATTTCCAATATTGGAAAACTTCTTAAACCCCATCCCAGAATCACAGACATCTACAACCTTCTTTCTGAAGGCCTAAGAGAGCTTTTTTGATCTAGGCATGATGATATCACACACTCCAGTAAGAGCAAACGAGAGCAGATATCTGAGGTTTAAATAAGATATGTTCCTCCACGATATTCTCCAACAGTGTTCTTATCATTAGCACCTGATTTCAGTTTGGAACATCTGAGGTAGTGATATATGTAGGGGTGTGCTTACTTTTTCTACATAAGAAAAATGCGTTTCTGTTTATTTCAGTTATATAAAAGATGACAAGAATGTTAATTTCAAGTGTCACTTGTTAAATTATATTATCTTTACTTATCATCATTGTGTAAATGAAGACCAGTTATCTGTATGTCCTAATATGTTGGAAAAAGTCTGAACTTTTTACTTACTTCTTCAAATGACTGTATATTCAAATTAAAAAGAATGTAATACCTATGTGTTAAATTCTCTCAATACACATTATAATTTTATCAAATTAAGACTTGTTAAGGACCTGCACACACATGGGTGTAACAGTATCCTAAGGCTGTTTGTTGGTGCAGTCAATAAGCATTTATACAAAAAGGTTTTTTAGACTGTTTTAATGAATTCTTCAGTCAAAATATTTGTAAATTAAACCGTATATATATCTGTACAGATGAGAGAAAGTTTTGTTAGAGATGAGACTGAAAAATGTATTCCGTGGACCCCTTGTGGTCCGTGGTATAATTACAGGGGGTCTGTGGAATTAAAAAAAATATTTAAAATAGGTATATGTGATATATTTGTTAAATATATATTTTTAAGCACCTCAAATTTCAGAAAAGTCACAGACTTACTGTTTTTTAAATTAATCTATATGCTCAGTTGTGCGCATTCGCAACTCTCTCAGTAACGTAGCTCAGTAGCTTGCTCATTCTGGAGTGATCTATGTTCACTGTGTTGTTATTATCGCAAACGTGTCCAGAATTGACAGGTTAAATAAGCAAAAGATAATTCAGAGTGATAATCAAATTAAGGGTAATGGTAGCAATAAAATGTGTGAACATTTTACTGTTCATCCCCAAGCTACAAAAACCTCCACATTCTGAAACTTTCATATTCTGACTGATCCGCGAGGATCATGCTAGGGGTCTACGTCTGAAAAAAGGTTGAGAACCACCGCCCTCATGGATGATGCGTAATGGCTGACACTGTACCACAACCCTAACTTCTTGTGGTTTACTAAACTATATTATCTTTCACGTTTATGGCAACAAATATAAGCAAACCAAACACAAGACAGTTGGAAGGTATTTCATCGTACCTGGCGTCTGCACTACAGCCTGCATGTTCTTCTCTTGGAGCTGCTGAATGCGTTCGCTTTTGGCTTTGCTGTCCTTCTCCAGGGCGCGGACCTTGTGCACATACTGATTGTTGAGGAACTTTAGATCTGAGGTCTCGTGGTCCAGTTTCCTGATGAAAGCCTTTAGCTCTAGTCACATAAAAAATGGTATCAGGAGGATTTTATAAATATACAGTATAATAAAGAACCTGGAAAACCCCGGATGTAGTATATGATGATGATGATGATGTATATGATGTATATGATGATGTGGTGCTGCGAGTCTGCTAACCTCTAGTGGTTCGATCCTTATCCTCCTTCAATTTGAGAAGCCCCAAGTGCAGTTCGTTGTTCTCTCGGACGAGCCGGGCGTTTTCTGTCTTATACGGCTCCAGCAGAGCGTCAAGATTCCGACTCTCCTTTTCGGTCTTCCCAGCTGAGAGCTTGGCATTCCGAAGACTTTCAGTGGTGTGGACTAAATCACTGGCAAAGAAAACTCCACAAAATAAGTTTTCACAAATTTAACTGCTAAAAGCAAACTTTAGAACTGATCATGAGAACTTACTCACCTAAAAAGCTTTTCAACCAAAGGCAATGACTCGATGCCTAGCGGCTGCCTGTAGCCCAGCTGGTCCAGACGCTTTCGGAGATTTATAAACTTCCGCTCTGCGTTGGTACTCATGGTTACACTCTGAGCAATGTTCTGTGGATGTGAATTCATTTTATCGGTAGTGACAGTAAATCTTTAAAAACATAATTAAGCTAAATCATTTCAATTCTGCACATAAATTCTCCACCCTTAATAATTCACACCGATTTCTGCATTCTCAAACCAGACAAATAGACAATAGGCATCAATACTCCTGACATTTCCTTTTAAGAACCAATAATGGCAAAAAAAAGGGGGGGGTTGCCAATTTGCAGATAAACTGCAATCAGACAAAATGTGATGAGCGATAAAATGTTGGGTTCCCAAATTGTGATAAAACTAAACTTGTTAAAAACATCTGAATTCCAGCCAAATAGTTACAGCAGAGAGTGTTAGAAGAAATGAAGATAAACGTGTGGCTGTCTGGAAACATTCGTCGTATGTCGCTGTGGCTGAATTCTGGAAAAAATCTGCCTTGGACCAAAATTAATAAAATAAATAACAAAATCTAAATTCTGTGGAACTGTTTTTAGGTTATTTCTTGCTTGTAGCGAAACAATCAGTTCAGTTTGTGATCAGATACCGGCTGTTTGCGGCGCTCCTGCTCAGTCATGTCATCATCAAAACAGAGAAGAGCGCTTACTCGCTCGGTTCAGATGACAGCAGACAAAGTTTTAAAATGTTTAAATCATCTCATTTAAATAAAAGACATTAAATAAATTTAGCCAACAGAACAAAATTAAGTAGCGTGAATAGAAATCAGTCGAGTAAAGAAATGACGATGATGCTCAGGTGTTGAGAAAGAGACTGATGTAGATGATAATAATAATCAAAGTGATAATCAGCGTTTCCTGTTGCAGATGGAAAATTCTTTCAATTTCAGCAGTAATGTTTTTCTGTAAGTTTGATTAGGGTATAAATGGAGACGTAAGCAGGACATCTTTCATTGCAATTAGAATGAATTTTTAAATGTAAATATCTCCCTTTCCAGGTTTGGTAGTAAATTTAAAATGTTAGAACTTTACATCTGGTTGAGATACATGCAAAAGAGAAACATATTTCAGCTATTTAAAATATATATATATATATATATATATATATATATATATATATATTTCAAAACTATATACAATATACAGCCAAAAGTTTGTGGACATCTGACCATCACACTCATATGTTCCTGTTGAACATCTCATTCCAGATTTATTCTCCTTTTGCTGTTATAGTAATCTCCACTCTTCTGGGAAGGCTTTCCATTAGATTTTGGAGCGTGGCTGTGAGGATTTGTGTTCATTCAGCTACAAGAGCATTAGTGAGATCAGGCACTGATGTTGGGTGAGGAGGTCTGGGGTGCAGTCGGTGTTCCAGTTCATCCCAAAGGTGTTCAGTGGGGTTGAGGTCAGGGCTCTGTGCAGGACACTCGAGTTCTTCCACTCCAACCTTCACACGCCATGTCTTCATGGAGCTCGCTTTGTGCACAGGGGCATTGTCATGCTGGAACAGGTTTGGGCCTCTTAGTTCCAGTGAAGGGAAACTGTAATGCTACAGCATATAAAGACATCCTATACAATTGTGTGCTTCCATCTTTGTGGCAAAAGTTTGGGGAAGAAACACACATGGGTGTGATGGTCAGGTGTCCACAAACTTGTGGCCATAATGTATGTAGAATAAAAAAGGACAAACTTTGGCCAAAACATTGCCTCCAGTTTTCGATCTGGAGTCTTCCTCCAGTGCAGAAGTCTATTTACTAATGAAATGGTTTTTATGGATTATTTCTGATGCCCACATTTACTTTTTCACTCTATAAATCACAGACATTTCCTCTTGTTTATGTACACAAGTATCTAATACTAACCTACACTGTTTTCACTGTTTTTACCGAAGCTAAAGAGGAATGTCCCTAACATGAATTATACAGAGCTTAACCACTTACCCAGCAGTTTAATGTTTTTTATTGATGTGTTCGTATTAGCCAGCTGCTAACTGGCTAGTTGGCTAGCGAGCAGCTTAACGTACACATTAGCACTTAGCTTGACTTGCTAGCTATGTTTACAGTGCGCTCGCGAAAAGGACGCCATTTTCTGTTAACGTATAGAATATTAGTTTGGGCTTCACTTTCTTTTTTTCTTTAAAGCACACGTTATCGCATTAGAGTTCAGAATGTTGGTTGTTGTTGTTTGTAGCTAGCTACTCTGCAGCTGGTTTCCTCTTCAAGCTGGATGTCTTCCGGCGGCGGTAAAGCTGTTTGAAAATGGCGCCCAACACAAACCAGGATTGCCATAGAAACGAGGTAGCCATGGTGAAATAGCACCACCACGCGCCTAAGCAAATCAAGCTGTGCCTTAAAACCAGAACCACTTTCATATTTTTTTAATAAAAATTTTATGTCTGGCCTCAAGAGATATACTATATAGTCAAAAGTATGTGGACACCTGACCTTCACACCCATGTGTGCTTCTTCCCCAAACTGCTGAAACAAAGCTACAAGCACACAATTGTATGACTTCTACACTGGAGTTAGACTCCAGATGGAAAACTGGAGGCAATGTTTTGGCCAGATTTTGTCATTTTTTATTCTACATACATTATGGCCACAAACCTGACCATCACACCCATGTGTGGTTCTTCTCCAAACTGTTGCCACAAAGTTGGAAGCACACAACTGTATAGAATGTCTCTGTATGCTGTAGC
>CM040472.1:3735641-3774572 GCA_022758105.1 Pangasianodon gigas | reverse complement strand
AAATTTTTCTAGAAGATTCATTAATTCAGAAAATGTATTAGTGGGATTACTTAAATAAATCAAGATATCATCCGCATATAGTGCTAATTTATGATCTTCTCCATTTATACTAATGCCTTGGATGTTTTGAGTCTGTCTTATCCACTGTGCAAGAGGTTCTATATAGAGCGCAAAAAGCAATGGTGAAATTGGACACCCTACTCTCATATTTTTCATCTGCTTGGATTTTAGGTTATACCATGTCAATAACAAGTTGCTGCCAAAATGTAAATAAATGTAAACACTGTTTAATGACAATAATATCACTTACATTACTGTCCATAAACCATACATCATTTGGAATTAAGTCAGTTCTGTGAAATCTGACCTGAGGGCAAAAACATTGATTTCTTCACGAATTAATAGTCTTATTTCACTTGACCTAGCCAACAGCCTTGCAGCATAGAATCCAGAAATGGCTCTTTAAAATATCCAAATGCCAATTTTCTGATAGCAAAAAACAGCAGTTTGTTGTAATTGCTGGATTTATAAGAGGACATACCCTGCAGGACACCATCCATTTCAGTAGCGCAAACATGATGGAACCGAACCAGGAGGAACACGTTAAGGTATTTCCAATTCATTGCCTTTTATGAATTACTAAAGGCTCTTATTAGGGATTTTCACAGTGCATCTTTTCCTAATTGTAGCTTGATAGGACAGGGTGAAATGTTACGGGTATCAGTGATATCAGGAAAGTGGAGGGGTTGACACAGAACACCTAGGAGCATCGTATATCATAGGGAAACAGAACCAGATAAACAGCATTAAAAAAAGCATGATTAATAATATCTGCAAAATAGTGTTGGTTACTCACACACTGAGCGTTTGGAGTTATAGCTGCAGTTCTTTTTTTTTTTTTTTTTGTACGTTATCCCTGTATCCACTTGGGCTTCTTCTCAGTGAATTGCCCCTATGTGTTAGTGACTTGTGAATGTGTGCATGTGATGGATTGTGAGGGATTTGTGTTGTATCCATGGTACACTCCCAACATGTACAGTATTTCCAAAATAAGATTCGGATCCCTCATGACATTCCATGATATTGAATGCAAATTTGGTCGGGGAATGAAGAGACACCTTGGGTCTGACCCAAGCAAAGGTACTTTTTTTTTTTTTTTAAGGATGAAAAAGATGTTTAATTTTTTAGCCATCTGTCATTTTATTAGTCTTTTTTTCACAATTTTCTCACTTTTCTGCGTAAAGTGAGTAAAATTTATATTCCACAAAGTGGTGTATATGTCCTTCAGTCTCGTCTGTGGATGACAGACCAAAAATAGGGCACATTGGTCCATTCCTTGATCCCAGGAGATAAATTCAGATGGCCCTTTGGCCACTGATTTATATTCATTAGCATAGACACAATCATATACTGTGACGCTGTAACCACCAGAGATTCTGGTTACACAGCCTACAGGCTACGCTTCAAATAGGCCAGTTCAAGCACGACTAATTTGATGTATACATCAGTAGGCAAAAAAAAAATAGTCCTGCACAACAATTAGGAGTTAGAGAGAAATAACAGGTCAAATACAAACTGTTGAAAATGTATGGTAGGGTATGCATGCAGATTATTGAATGGGTCTTTCCTAATTTCACCATGTGACAGTAAAGTGTAGAAATAAACAACCAGGGCAGTAGGCTGCAGTGATTGATCGTGATTAAAGAAAAGATTTTAGCAGAGTGTGGTCACGGTAACATGCAGCTCGATCGTGTGTCATTGAATGACAAGAACACACATGCACACATCGGGAGCCAAAGCCTGTCATTACTCATGTAGGAACATAACATAACTGTGTACACACCCTGTCTCAGACAAGCCCTATTAGCTGTGAGGGATTTTAGAAAATGATACCTAGAAGTCAGAAAACAATTTATGATGAATGTTTTGTTAAGGCTTTAGTCATACATATACTTTTTTGAAAGAGGGACGCCTTTCCCTGTGAGATGGAATTATTTAACAGTGAGCACACCAGTACACACACACACACACACATACACAACATACTGTGAAGAGACAAGACAGAACAAAACACATCAGACTGCTGGTATGATTTAGAATGAATTCTAATCAGAGAATAACACTGACATTGACAAACAGCATTGGCAGAGCAAGCGAGGAATACAAAGAGTGCAAAAGAGGGCCAGAAAAAAAAGAGCAGTAAATAAGACATAAGAGGGAGAGGCAATAGATATCAGACAAGAAAGAAAGACAGACAGGGCATGTTGCCAGTATATTAGGTACTACACACTCTCTAGGTGTATATAATAAACTGGTAATTAGGGCTTTAATGAGGGCTGAGTCTGTATGATTGGGTGTGTGAGACCCTGTTATTGGTTTTTCAGAGTGTCCCCATGGCCACATTCATCAGATTCCAGTTTTGTTTCTGCTTTTATGTACTGTATTCTACATACATCATGAGAAAAAGACAGAGAGAGAGAGAGAGATGGAGAGAACGAGTGATAATGTGGCAAAGATGCACACTTTAATTACACTCCTAAATTCACCTCGATATCTCGTCTAATTTTATACAGCCTCTATACACTGTAAGTAATTGTGGCTCGAATACACACAGGGACTATGAGTTCTCTCTCTCTCTCTTTCTGTCTCTTTCTATCCACACACAAACATGCGCACACTTTCTTCTAGATTACTGTTGTGATTAACAGTGAGAAAGAAGTACAGGAAGCTGACACATAGCACCTGTTTCACCGCATAAACCCACACTGGCACTAATTCCACCGAAAGTGAAATAGTGAAGCATCTCTGATTTAACTGAAACCACAAAAACAAATTGCAAAAAAAAAAAAGAAAGAAAAAAAAAACCTCATCTAAATCCTGTCTGTGCTGAGAGTGGCGACCGCATTCTTACACGAGCTTATTACAGTAACTTAGACTAAAAAAAAAAGTCTAGGCTGTTTTTGTGCCTAATATTTAATGCTTGTTAAAAGGTTTTGTTTTGTTATCCTGCAGAATGTATTTCACTTTTCAGACACTATGAATTGCAGAAGGGCAGGGCGCATTCGACCATTTTGGTGTAATGGACAATAATGTCTCACAGTCAGCGGCCACCCAGCTAACCTCAGCACAGAGGTCCACGTTTAGCAGGTCAGCGAAATCTAACATCTGCTAATGATGAGGCTAAAGCTGCAGTGGCAGAATGGGCTTTGCCTTCACTGAATTTGGTAAACCAGGCAGTTCACGTGTGCTTTCAGGTTTGACATTGGGCATTCAGAGGATGTGAAAAAATCCACCCTGAATGACTTTTAACTGACTTATATGGTAAGATTTATTTTGTAATGAAATTCTGCCTTGACTGGATCTTTGTGGCTCTATTTTCCTATTGGTTAAGAGTTTACTACATTACCCACAATGCCATTCAACTACAAGCTGATGCTGGCGACACAGCAGCAATTTAGTCCTTTAGTCTGTCCAGTTCTCTCAGCTTCTCATCAGTACTCTATGCTCAAACAGATCAGCTTCTAACGCTTCAGCTTTCATGCTAACACTGCTGTCATTTACCATCACACTTATCATCTCATAGCTTGCTAACTAACCGAACCGAGTCTCTGCTGTAATATAGTGCAGCTGGGTCGTATAGCTGCATTGCATTCTGGAGCTTGGAGTCCAACATTTGCTGTCTCCACTATTACTACATTGGATTTCTTATTAATATGACTTTGAACATCTCTGGAAAATGGTGAATGAGAAAAGAAGCTCTTGCTCTTTTTTTAGGAGCTAACAGCAAAACATGACTGTTATAAACACATTTAATGTTTTCAGGGTGGAGTTTGACATATTGCATGTGTTACATGTTGTCATTTTAAATGGTTATGAAGTGGTAATATTTATTTTCGTGTTTACGATGTAGTAGTTACTTGGACTGAATATAATCTTTCTTTTACAGTGTTGCTGTTAAAATTTAGGTCTCATATTTTAGCTTTATATGATATACATTCAGTCAACTCCAGAATTATTTGCATCCTTATGAAAATGTGGGAAAATGATAATAACATGCAGTAAAAAAATGAAAAAAAAAAACAAAAACCTAGGGTGACGTATTCAGTGAGTGACATTTTTATTATGTACACAGCAACAAATGACATCAAGTGAAATATCATGAACATAGACAAATGCATCTACACTCACCGTCCACTTTAATAGAAACACCTGTACACATGCTCATTCATGCAGTTATCCAATCATGTGGCAGCGGCACAATGCATAAAATAATGCAGATGCAGGTCAAGAGCTTCAGTTGATGTTTACATCAAACATCAGAATAAAGAATAAAGTGTGATCTCTATGATTTTAACAGTGGCATGGTTGTTGGTGCCAGATGGGCTGGTTTGAATATTTCAGAAACTGCTGATCTCCTGGGAATTTCACACACAACAGTCTTTAGAGTTTACACAGAATGGTGTGAAAAACAAAAAAACATCTTGTGTGTGGAGGGTCTGCAGGCTGAAACACCTTGTTGATGAGAGAGATCAGAGGAGAATGACCAGACTGGTTTTAGCTGACAGGAAGTCTATAGTAACTCAAATAAGCACTCTTTACAACTGTGGTGAGCAGAAAAGCATCTCAGCATGCACATCGAACCTTGAGGTGGATGTGCTACAAGTGGAGAAGACCACACAGGTGTCCTAATAAAGTGGACAGTGAGTGTAGTATTTCCTGTTATTTCCTATTAGGACATCCTGTGATATCGTTAAGAGATAATGAATGTATATTCAGTTAACTGCCAGAGAGGGAAAAGAGTCTTTAATGTGGCGTAATCAAGTATCATACGTATTTCCACTGCAAGTAAACGTTCCTCATGTTGGTGGTGGCTCACGTGTCTCTGTTTTATACAGGTGTAATATTGAGAAATAATGAACAGGAATATTAAACACACAGCAAAAGCATTACTGAATGATCCTACAGCTGTAGTGCACTCTGGCATCGGCTAAAATTCAACCATCCTGGAAATTACGTCTACTACAAAATTTAGGAATGAAAATCTCATTGGATTAATAATCTTTATGTAATCACAGTTGCACAGCATGTTTATTATAATCTGGCGGTCTGTAGAGATGTGTATGTATGATAGATGAAATTACAGAAATGAATTGAGTCATATCTGGCGTAAAATGGACTTCACCTACACACCCCCTGTACCTGATTTGCATGCAGTGTCATGGAGTTGTCCTGAATGTAACTGTAAATGTATCTCTTGTGTCCCACGAGCTTCATATCTGACTGCCCACTCCCATCTGCATGAAGAGCAAAAGCCGCTTGTTCCTGAGATGTTTTTTAATCCCCATACATGCCACTAATTTACACACCACCACAACAGTGCTGCTTTCTGCTTCAAAGTGCTGCCAGACATGGCTTCTCTTTTTTTCACTTTTTTCTTATTGACTTAATGTTGCGTTCTTTGCATCCCTCACCATCTTCCTTACCGCATGTAGGGGCAGAATGCTCATGGTCTTCGGGATTAATGATATTTTGAATCACATAAACAGATGCAAGTGCAACCCGGGTGCAAAAATACCTTAGCAACCTGATACTACTTGATTTATTGTGACTGTAAAATCTATCAAGATTTTTATTTAGGAATTGGACTGACATTAGCTAAAATGCCAAACTAACACTTTCAAACGGTGTAACTTTAGATGATCAGTATGGCTTGCCATCCTTTCGGTGCCTAAATGATCTTAAGCGGTGGACTTACCTGCAAGAGGCATACAAATTTCTTGATGCTTGTAATTTGTTGTTCGTGGGCACTTTCAAGACATAATGTTTCATGAGGACGTCGTTGCACTGAATAGTGAGCTGCTGCCCAAGCAGGTGTCATAAACCCATTTGCTAGCTGAACAAAGTTAGCTAGCTAAACATGTTCATTATAGGCAACTCGTCAGTAAGACCATGACCTAGATATCTAGCGTTAGCTAGCTAGTTTCTTGATGTAGATATTAGGCGAGCTAGGTAGGTTTGTTAAAGCAATATAAATTATACATGTTAAGCTAAGCTAAGCATGTTAAATTCTTAGTTAGCAAGCCAACTTCACTGATGATAGATGAAATTGGCGCTGCAAAGACAGCGCTCATCAGACCAGTTATGCTTTTTAATTGCCTGTAACTACAACCGTCTTCTGTTGGCTTGGAAAGATGTCTGATTTGATAATATGTGGTAAAAATGAATGTGTTTATGAGCACGCTTCTGATTCTGACACCCAACAGCACAATGTGACATTTTAGAAATGGACTCCTGCTATCAGAGGGACGTGTATCACTTGAGGGGTCTATTACATGACTTAGGCAGGTCTTACCATTTATTCTAAATATTCCTTTGGGGTGTCCATTATGTTTTTTTTTAAAAGAAATGTTATTATTTAAAAAGACACACTGTAAAAAATTTACTGTAGATTTTACGGTAATTAACTGGCAACCTGGGTTGCCAGTAAAGTATTGTATAATTTACAACAACTGTAAAACATATTTACAGTCAAGTACTGTAATATCATACATAGCATAAAATAACACATAATCCAGTATGTTGATGCAGGATACAGCTGAGCTGAAGCGTCTTGCTCAAGGATCCAATCAAGGCAGTTTGGTGGGGCTGGGAATTGAACACATGACCTTCTTATCTGCACCTTGAAGCCGTAACCACTGAGCCGCCACAGCTAGCACAACTAGCTTGCACTGATTCATTGCAATCTTTTAGTGGCGTTAATTCAGTGCTAGAAGTAGTTGAATCAACACAAGCTTGTTGTGGTGGTGTGACTCAAAGCCTTACAGCTCAGAAGGTTGTGTGTTCAAATCCCAGTACTGCCAAGCTGTCACAGTTGGGCAAGACCCCTTACCTTCAACTCAGTTGTATCCTGCATCAGTCGAATGAGCATGTGTGCTGGGTTATGTGTCATTTTATACAACATTAAGATATTACAGTACTTTACTGTAAATATATTTTACAGTTGTTTACTGTAAATTTTACAGTACTTTACTGGCAACCCAAATCGCCAGTAAATTACTATAAAATTTACAGCAAGCGTTTATTAATTTTATTAATTACAAATTTATTACAGTGTAGTTCTTATTCCAGTTACAAGAAAGTAGGTTCTCCTTATTTGAATAAATCGAGTATATTTTGATAAAGTTATTTTTGCCAGTTCTTTTGACAGGTGCCATTCTTTATGGAGTAGTTCTGGGATGTGTTCAGGTTTAACCAAAGAAAATATGTTGTTAGTTCTGAAATATTTCACTTCGTTCTGTAAAATAAGGCATGTGTGTGACAGACCTGGCATTCCACATAGTCTCAGTGCACACAAGACCATGTCTGAATTCCAGCAGATTTGGCCCATGAAATAGGTCTCATGTGTGGTCTGCTTTACCCACAATTCCTGTCTTATCTCTAAAGCATTGAAACCCTTTATGGGCAGGCGTAGTAAAACACCAAACTATCACAATATTGCTTAATGCCGCTGTAGTTCTCTAACAGAATTAACACAATACTTCCTGTGCTATGATAGACTGAGCTGTATGTCAGTGTCGTCAGATTGCTTTCAGACTTCTTTCAGATTTCTACAACATGCCTGTGGGACACAGCTTTATTAAACATGCCAGCCTGCTGCCAAAGACGGCATCGCTACACTCTTTGAAGTGCAGTGTACCCAAGCAACACATACGATTCCTACACGACTCTGCCTCACAGATTATATGTGAAGGCTATATAAGACTGGAACATCACAGAGACACTGATTCAAGAAGGGAAACTCATTTTAACCCACACATGAGCATTTTGCTAACTATACTGTATGTCCTGTCCTCGTACTGTTTTACAAAAATCTAAATGACAGATTGTAGGCAGTGTTACTGTTCATGAGCAAACAAAACTGAACCCAGTTAACTCAAATACTTTGACTGAAGCCCAGGGTACACCCAGGTATTTAGTGCTATAACACAGAACATTGCTGTGGCGTACCACAAGTTTGTGCATGTGCACATGGGCAGGAACACACACTCACACTCACTCACTCACACACACACACACACACACAGACACACACACAGGGTATTCTTTGTAACATACTTTTAGTGACTTGTGTTAGCATTATTATAGATCAATAAATACACCTAACAGCTACAACTTACCGTAAACCTAACCTCAGTAACCCAGAGGAAAAATTTTTCTTTCATTTTCAAAATATAAACAAAATCAAACTCTAAAACAGCACTTTTCTTTGTAAGGACCATCTAAAATGTCTTAAAAAATGTCACATATTCCTATGAGTAGGGTAATATTTGGGCCCTACAAAGGGATAAAAAAAAAAACTACACATACACATAACACATAAACACTCCCACGCACACACACGCGCACACACACACACACACGCGCGCGCACACTTATATTACCAGCTCTTTGTGACATTCCCACCAACTTATTACTGCTAAAGTAATAAATAATCAGGGTTAGTATGTTTTTTTTTCCTTCACTTGACCAACTAGAGAAAGAAATTCTCTACTCCCTACTGACTCTCACAAAAGCAGACTTTTCATTTGATATGCATGTTTAAATCTAACATGCTCCAATTGGTGTTTAATATGTACATACACATTATGGCCAAAAGTATGTGGACACCTGATCACACCCATATGTGGGTTTCTTCAAACTGTTACCAGAAAGTTGGAAGCACACAATTGTATAGAATTGTACCTCTGTATGCTGTAGCATTACAATTTCCCTTCACTGGAACTAAGAGGCCCAAACCTGTTCCAGCATGACAATGCCCCTGTGCACAAAGCGAGCACCATGAAGACATGGTGTGTTAAGGTTGGAGTGGAAGAACTCGAGTGTCCTGCACAGAGCCCTGACCTCAACCCCACTGAACACCTTTGGGATGAACTGGAGCACCGACTGAACCCCAGACCTCCTCACCCAACATCAGTGCCTGATCTCACTAATGCTCTTGTAGCTGAATGAACACAAATCCCCACAGCCACGCTCCAAAATCTAGTGGAAAGCCTTCCCAGAAGAGTGGAGCTTATTATAACAGCAGAAGAGACTAAATCTGGAATGAGACGTTCAGAAAACACATATGAGTGTGATGGTCAGGTGTTCACATACTTTTAGCCATATAGTGTATATCTCAGTAAGAGAGCCCTACCTATAATTCACAGCTTTAGGGAGATTGAAACCACTCTTGATTACAAACCTGAGACAGCTAATTAGCGATATATCAACAGACCCTTAAAACAATACTACAAATCAACAATACTAAATTCAACAAGACTATATTCAGCAGAGCCAAGCAGATAGTACACAAGAACCAGAATCCTACCTTACCAGCAGAATAAATCCAACATTCTGTTCTGTCACATATAACAACATAACAGCCTCTATGAACCGAGGATGCAGCCTATCT
This sequence comes from Pangasianodon gigas, assembly GCA_022758105.1. Classification (NCBI taxonomy): domain Eukaryota; kingdom Metazoa; phylum Chordata; class Actinopteri; order Siluriformes; family Pangasiidae; genus Pangasianodon; species Pangasianodon gigas. The sequence goes on along the minus strand of CM040472.1, from coordinate 3,765,121 downwards.
GTCAGTAGGAAATATTTTTACTACACATCCTGCTAGATATTCTTTTCAGAATCAGCAATACGAAAGGATGTGAAAACATGGACAAAATACAGTACTGTACAGCTCAGAAACTGTTATATAACTCTAATGCTAGCACATCCAACCCACCTCATGTGTAAACCCTTGTCGAGTGAAAACGAAAAGACTAGTCAGACTCAGATAACGTTAGCCAAACTCTTTCTACTTTTTTGTCGAGGGTGCAAACTTCATCACCAAGTACTCATTCATTTTACTTACAGTAGTCTGTATTAATGCATTTAATTAGCTCATCATTCTTGTTAACTTAAATAACATTGTACCACAGAATCCTTGAATCTGATTGGTCAGAAGGTGTGCATTATTTTTGTACAACAGGATGGCTTGGACAGTAGTCCTGGCTGTAACATGAACAGTAGGTTTATATCAATGTTCTCGTCCTAATACGTTATCGTTTCTATAGTACCAGCTCATACATGTTTTTTTAGGAGACATTTATTTGACATTTATGGAAGGAGTCTCGGTTGTAAGCTTTGTAACAGTCAAGGTTTCCCAGCAGGGGAAAGTCTTTGGGACAGAGGAGTGAGAGAGAGAGAGAAAACACTTTTCAGCCTAGTTCATTGGTTGGCTAGCTCACTGAGTTAATATATAGAGAAAGCACGCTTCCATGGTTATACATTTTGTGGATCATGGAGTTACCAGTATGGCATCCAAAACAGGAAACAGTAATCTTTGCCAGTATACGTAGAATAGACAGCTGACAGTGCACACACTAGGTAAAAATTGTATACACGTATATTGTTTTGGTTCTGTGTCAGTATATACGTTATAATAGCTTGAAACTATCACTAGAAGTGGTAGCTACTGCTGAGTACTGGTCCACGAGCATTTGTTTACAGTGAGGGTGAGGCGAGAGAGCAAGCACAAGAGAGTGCACCAAGGTTGTACACAGAGGCCAAGCTCCCTGGCTCCTGTGGTCTGGCTCTCCAAAAAATTGTTCGATTGAATAAATGAAGTTTGTGGCCTGGGGAATTTGAGAATGATCAAATTAAACATATTGAGCTCCGTGGCAGTGCCTGAGGTGTCATGTTAGCTGGAAATGGAGCTCCAAAGTCGGTTAAAATGCCGATGATCGTGGCTGCTTTCATGGGCTCCGTAGATCATAAAGGTGCTGAGCTGGGGTCATTCGAAAGCTACTGAAGAGCTCTCTATAACAGTTATAACGTTGCGCATGTCGGTCATTTGCGAGAGCTATTGGGCTATCAGTCACTTAACAAGTACAGATGATTCCCATTTTGGTAATGGTGCAGGCTCTCTATGAAAGAAAACAGTTCACGTGACCAACTTGCTCTTTCTGTCTTTTAACTCTGTGGGCTAGCTGATGAATTTGTGATAATGCTATACCTATACCTGTGTGTGTGTGTGTGTGTGTGTGCGAACATGTTATTCTTCCCATGAAGATAAGGTAAATGTCCCCAAAAGGTCAAAATTGTCCTTTATTTCCATCTTCATTAGGACAGTTGGTCCCCATAAAGAGATGAATACATTCACACACACACACACACACACACACACATATTTACAGTTTTTCAACAATTCTGGTCTTTGTGTGAGTCAGGCAGTTTAAAATGATCAATGCCCATCTGTTCCTCCTGCTTTGCTAAGCTGGCTGAGGAACAGAGTGCCATTCTGTTAGCAGAAACAGAGATGGCTGTAGAAACCAAACCATACCACCTCAGTATCACCCACTCTCTCTCTCTCTCTCTCTCTCTCTCCCTGTTTCTATTCTATTGCTTTCTTCACTTTATGGCCATGCTCATGAATATGCATGTACACATACTGCACATACTGAACATTATTCCTTTTCGTATTTTCTCACTCTTACAACCCTACACACAAACACACTTTTTCACACATAACACACTCACACTGAAAAAACATGTATCCATTGTTGCTCATGAGAAGTATGCACAAATGCACGTAGTATACTTGCTCAAGCATTTTTACAGTATTATTATTATTATTATTATTATTATTATTATTACATTTCTCATGTTTTTAAGGGTTCTAATTCAAAATAATATTATTATTGTTGGCTTAAAATATAATGTATCACATTCATTAAAAACGTGTGTATATGTGTACAGTAAATATAAGTGTGTATATGTGCTACATATAAAGTGAAGTAAGATGCACATGTGAGTTGACCAACACTCACACACTCACAAACACTCTTCAGGTCGCAAAGTGACACCTGACTCCAGATAATGCCCCAGTTACACAACAGCAGGGAGGTGGAATGGACACACACACACACACACACACACACACACACACACACGCTAACAGATGTCCCTTCACCGGGATAATTCAACAACAAGGTAAGTCTACATTTTTATAGATTGTATCCGTATTACAGCTTCCTATGATGTTAGAGCGTTCATCATTATAGCCTGTTAGAGCACAATGCGCTTCTGTTCTCGAGACAGCTATTATTTACCAGCGCTGCCACTCTGAAATCCTCACACAGGCCTGTGCTGCTGTTTTACTGTAGTACTCGAGATAAAAATGACTACACACAAACACGTCAGTGCTTTTACTGTACATTTTACTGTAGTTAATAAATAACATTTGAGGTGAATAACGTAATAAAAAAAGGTGGTCTTTATTTTGTTATAGTGTGTAAATGTTATAAATCCAGGTTGCATCTTTTATTATTTTACTTTGTACAGTATCCTTGGGATAAGTCAATTCAGTACTTAGTACTAGTTTATGCTTTTTTTCTTTTTTTTTCTTTTTTTTTTGCATGTACCATCATTATTGTTTAGCTTTAAATGTATGTTTATGTGTGTGTGATTCTATATGCCCTGTCTTAGTGTTATTTCACTGTACTTCTAATTTTCCTCATCATCTTCACCCCCTCATAGCATCTTAGAATGCCATAGGAAGTAGCATTAGCATAATAATGTGGAAATGACAAAAGTCGCTTATAGTATCTTAGTATATTCTTACAGATCTGTTACCAAACCTAGCTTATAAATTCTAGTTCAGGATTAAACCATCATCATCTTCCATACATTACCGAATGACTTTAATAGTGATTGTGGATGTTTCATGTAAGGCTCAAGGGCTTCTTTTTCCCAAAATTCATCATATATATATCTATATATCTATATCTATATCTATATATATATAAATAGACATATATATATATATATATATATAGATATACCCCAGCATCACACTGATGACATTCATATAGACACAATTCACAGGCTGTGTTATATTTCTCTTCTAAGTGTCAAGGTGCAGCAACAGGTGATGATAAAGCCACCTGCGGAAGACTGATCCCATGTTCCCTAAGGTTTTCCTGCAGTGGTATGCGGCATTTTCCTCTTGTGCAGCTATATTAGGTAAAGGTGCACTTCTACTACGTACGCCTGCTTGCTACAGCATTGCACGTACGCTGTAAAGCCGCTCCACTGCAGCTTGTGGCTGTAGCTTGCCATTAAGACATAACAGGATATTCAGAAATTTATTGCACTGTTTAAAAAAATCCTGTAAAAAGTGGTCAAAAGAGTCTCAGCAGGGGAGGCAGCAGAAAACCATTCAATTACACTAATTTATCATGTGGAAAGAAAGTGTAAATAAACCATTTAATATTACAGCAATTAATTTTGCAGAAAAATAAACAAGTAAGGAATAAAACACGATCGACCGTGCTGTCATATGAAAAATAATACACGCTGAGGAGGTATGATATGATGAGGTGGCATGATATGATGCCATCAATTACAATTTTTAATTTATTAATGAATGACATCACACTTTTTAACAGTTTATAGTTACAGTTAATGTTGTGAGTTAGATCTTGTCATGACTTACATTATAACAAAGATAAACAGTTGTTCCCTCACCAACATCTCCTTCTCTCTCTCTCTGTGGAAGTTAATGAGATTAAAAAAACCCAGCTTGTCATTTTGGAAAGCAAACTCCTCTGTCTTGAAGACTTTCCCATTCTGGAAATCTTTACAATGCACTGTCACTGTTACAAAGCTCTGACACTCGCGACTCCTTCCATTAATGTTACATAAATGTCTCCTAAAAAAAAAACAAGCTTCACAAAAGCTTTTCTTTGTTAAACATCACAATTTAAAAAAAAAAAAATCTGTTTATGATTAGTCTTAGATTATGTGGAGCGTCCGTCGATCAAAGCCCCTGTGTATGAGCTGTTACTATAGAAACGATAATATATTAGAAAGAGTGCATGCTATTGTTCATGTTACAGCCGGAACTACCGTCCAAACCGTGCATTTATACAGAATTAATCCACACACCAATCAGATTTGAGAATTCGACCATGGTCTGAGTATGATTACTTCACATGATTATTTCACAGTAAGTTACCAGCTGGTAAACTGACACAGATAATCTGTTAAATAAATATTATGGTAACCTTAACCTTGGAGGAAAACGGATTATTCAAGTTGTTATTTTATCAAATATTAAATATGTAATAAAACTGAACAAAATACTATATTACGGTAAATACTTTTAAAAAAATAGACAGTTACTGTCTTAACTGTCCGTTCTATAGAAAAAAACCACAGACAATACCGTTTAATGTTTAACAAATGACACACAGGGTTTTATGAAGAATACACTTGAGAAACGACGGATAAAGGATTTATGACAAAACGCTTGAGAAAACAAATAAACATGCAAAATGAAGAAACCACGTAGAAAACACAAAGAAACTAAACACAAAGTGGAAATATATACATAAGCATATGAAAGTATGAAAAGGTAGGGAAGGCAAAAAAATCTATAAATATTAAGGGGGTGGAGAAAACAAAATAAAAACAAAGATAGAAGCACATGGAATCAGAACTCCGGGGAAGCGTCGAGGGCGTGTCATGGTGGTTGTGCGCATTACGTGTCGGATTACACTGCTAAGGTTACTCTCCTCTCCATTCAAGTCTGCCAAATTCGCACTGAGCAAGAGAACTGTTGGCTTTTCAATAGACTGCTACTTGCTCATGTTTTTCTCAACTTCATAAGGAAAATGCTTCTGCTGAATTATTTAAAAAAGTCCATATGATTTGGAAGAAGAGTACATAGATATCTGATAGTCTTTTTGTCTAATTGTGTTTATTCCAACTGACACCAAAGGAATAAGCAAAGCTATACGAATAATACACTTTCACACTCCAATATTTTTTGCTCCCTTAATATTGAGCATCTGGCCACAAGCGACAAATAACTAAACTATTTATTATCTGCATAAATGTGAGAAAGTGGACGCCAACATGCCACATTAGCTTGGATGGAGACAGTTAGGACAGTAGTACAAGCTAAACATAGTTGTTTTGATAAGTTACGGATCTAGTCGGATTTTATTTTTTACTAAGCTGAAGTCAGCCCGATAAGCATTATTATTTGCAGATGACTTTAATCAGGTTTGTATCTATCTAGTACTAGCTAGACGAGATTAACAAGCTGACAAACAAGCTAACCTAACCGTTTATTCACTGGTTACTGATGTGTCAAATTCGGAAACCTGGGAACACCGGACACAAGGCAGGAAAACAACCTGGATGGGACAGCTAACCTAACCAGCCAGCACTTAATCAGCAGCAAAAAATATTATTGTAGCGAGTTACTTTAGACAGTCTTAGCGAACTGATTATTGAAAAATCACTCCAAATATAGTAATATCAGGCGGATTAAGTAACACTTTCTCCTCACAGCTCCAGGGTCTCTGGTTCAATCCTGAGCTCAGGTTACTGTCTGTATGGAGTTTCTGTGCATGTTCGCTGTGTCCGTGTGGGTTTCCTCCAGGTTGTCTGGTTTCCTCCTAACTCCCAAAAACATGCCAGTAGGTGGATTGATAAATTGCGCCTATATGTAAATGTGTGTGTTCACGGTGCCCTGAGATTGAGACAGGCGTCCTATCCAGGGTGTATCCCCGCCTTCCGCTCAGTATTCCGAGGATTCGGATCCACCGTGACCCTGTCTAGGATAAGCGGTTACTGAGAGTGAGTGAGTGAGTGAGTGAGTACAGTAATATCAGACAGAAACACCAGCTTCTCTTGTGAAAACCAGCAGAGTTTGTTTGTACTGACCAGTCTGAATCAAGCCGACGTGTGTGTGATTGTATCTGCGAATGTGTTCAGGCATTAAAGCAGCCTAGATTAAGACCGTTTTATAAATAAATGTAACACTCAAGTCATATTTAGGTCTGTTTTTAACATCTTTTTTTAATCATAAACAAATACTATAAAATCACACATAATGAATTTCATTTGTTAAAAATAAATAATTTAAATAATTTAAATAATAAATAATACCGAATTTAAGTTCTTGATAATTTCGTTTAATTTAAATACTAGTTAAATTATTTGCAGTGTAATTTTACTAACATAAAACTGTTTCTTTAAAAAAAATCTCAAATTTACGATGTTTCCCCTGTGAATTTACAGATTTTTTTTTACAGTGTATTAAAGACCCATGTATTTATCTGTTGTACTGTATGTGATGCTCAGTTGTGGATAAATGGGGTCGTGGAATTACAAAATGCTTTCATTACAGCAAAACTGCTGTCTAACTGAGCTGCGCTGCTCATAAAGTGATGCCATTGTGTTTCTGCCATGCCAGACCTGGTGTGTGTGGTGTATATCTTGTCGGGAACTACAGGATCTGCACAAGTGCCATAAGACCAGCTGTGTTGGATGCTGTGCCGTTTTAGTCCTCAATATCTTTGAGTGTTTAGCTTAGAATGTTCATGTCTATGTTGGCATTTTTAAACTGAGGAAACAGTGAAGGGTTAAAAATATACTTCCTGTTACAGGGAACAAGAAAGGCAGAAATAAGGGAAAAAACAGCTAAGATTAGTGTGCGCTTGCATACTGCATGAAGCTGAGTTTTGGGCTAAGTGAATCATGCTTCTGTTAGCCACAAAGCTGCAGCTGTGTGTGTGTGTGTGTGTGTGTGTGTGTGTGTGTGCGCGTGCATCTGTCTGTATGACTGAGGATCTGTTTCCTACTTCAAAGCACATGCTGTACTTTGTGCTTTCTAGCATCATCCCATTCACAGCTGCAGCACGCACACACACACACACACACACACACATATACTGTACATATAACAGTGATAGTCAGAGAATAACTCATACTGTGTGACAAAGAGACTTATATCCATCTCAGTCCTGATACAGTTTGTTATTATATTTCCTTCTTGCAAGTACAAGCAACTGCTTACAGATTTTGAAAGTCGAGAGTCAGTGTTCTCTTGCATAACCACTTCCACATGTAAATATCACTCTTTCAACTTGAACTGACTCTGTAAAAACAGAAATATTGCACGAATAATCATGCACTAATACCCGAATTAATACGCACTTAAATATGAACTAATGATGAGTTAAGGCATGTACTACTCACAAACTAGTGAAGCACTAACCTTAACTACGACGTGAGTCTAATGAATTCATGCGTGAATAACAATCACCTTAAGTACATGTTAGTACATGTTTGTTAGTTAATGTATTACTTAACATGTAGGAGTAAACTAAATCAAACATGCTCTTAATTTCACCCTTGTGGGCAAAGGAACAGTGCCCCTGAGATACCAGTGATCCTGACCCCTTCTGCTCTCCGGACCTGCCTGATCCATCCTGATCTTCTGGTTGGAGTTCTCATCGGTTGGAGATCACCTGCTGCTGCTGGGGCGATCCCACATGCACGGGCTGAAGATCAGTGGGATTGCTGGGGATGGTGCTGCTTGGGGGCCATGGAGATATCTTTGGACTGCAGTTCATATTGGCAGCTGTACTGTGGTGGCTTTGGGGCTGCAGTTGCTGTGAGCAGTTCTGTACTCAGGTCTCCATCCGTGGACAGTGAATAGGTTCAACAAACCAGACTTCATGTGAAAACTGTAATGAATTTCCTGGTTACACAATTGCACTATTTGTCCATGTACTACATAGTTATAGAAGGGAATTATTTATAGTTGCACTATCCGTTAGCACCCAGATGAGGATGGGTCCCCTTTTGAGTCTGGTTCCTCTCAAGGTTTCTTCCTCATATCATCTCAGGGAGTTTTTCTTCACCACCTTCGCCTCTGGCTTGCTCATTAGGGATAAATTCATACTTTTACAATTTATATCCTGAATGTATTTATTTCTGTAAAGCTGTTTTGTGTCAATGTCCATTGTTAAATGCGCTATACAAAGAAAAATGAATTGAATTGCCCCGGGCCCTAGGCACCCAGAGCACGTACTAGCACTACAGTGGGATTTGAAGAGAAATGGATGGAGAATGACACAAAATGGGTTGAGATGAAATTATTGGTGTTTATTGTTGGTGCGTCTTTCTAGGTGCCTTAAGGAGGATCAGTGTAAATTATGAAAGTAATCCAGCGCCATCCAGTGATGTTTGTGTACGTGGCTTCATATGGCAAATTATATAAACAATTTGAAATTAAGCACGTTTAATTCATATTCTTTCTTATAGAGCATGTTTGATTTAGTTTACCCCTACGTCTTAAGTAATACATTAACTAACAAACATGTACTAACATGTACTTAAAGTGGTTGTTATTCACACATGAATTCACAAGACTCATGTAGTAGTTAAGGTTAGTGCTTCATTAGTTTGTGAGTAGTACATGCCTTAACTCATCATTAGTTCATACTTAAGTAAGAATTAATTCAGGTATTAGTGCATGATTATTCATGTACAGTTATTGTAAAGTGTTACCATACAACTTTATCTATTCCCATTCTCAACTTGAGCTGTTATTTATTTGCAACTAGGTACTATGACTCTCTACTGACTTTACACTTCTAGTAACCCTGACTAGAGCTGAACACAGTATTTTATCCAACACAGTCTAACAGAAAAAAAAAACATTCACATTCAACTTATTTACAGCATTTTCTATACTTTCAGTATCAACGTTCTGGCACAAGCATACGCTGCGTAACGTATTAAACTTTCACTCTGTATGAGACGTTCTACACCAATGTATTTTTACCAAGCTAACCTCTAGCACTATGCTCTTTGAGTAAGATCTATATGTAATAAATAATTTTACCTCTTTTTTAACATATTGAGCATGAAATTTGTGCTTTTCACAACAAATGATTATGATTAGGGCTCATGAAACTTCTTCTCTGCAAACACAATCAGGCTTGCAAGTCACGTGGTAATGCGGCACGGTAACACAAGTATTTTTAAAATGCGGGAAGTCCCTGTACTCTTAGAAGCCTAAAGAATTTATAGCTTAAAAGCTATCTGCATTTTGAAGATAGCTGTGTTACTGTGCCGCATAACCATCATAAATTGGTTAATGCTCAATATGTTTAAAAGGAAGACGTAAAATTATTTATTACATTTATTACATTCTATATTACATATACAGTGGGGTCCAAATATCTGAGAGCACTAGTGAAAATGCTTCTCTTTTGCATTCTTTTCTAATTTAATACAGCAATTTTCATTATTACAAATTATATTATTGACAGCAACTTGAGTGAAAAGTAGAATCTTTGAGATATTTACATGAATTTTACATGTAAAATTTTCTTAGTATTTTACAGCATCAGCAGTAAACAAAGTAGCACTTTTTACCTTTAATTGAGTTCACCTGTATCTACAAGCACAGTGCTTTAGTTCCAACATACAGACATTCGCTTGTTAAACCTATAACACTGACTATACAGCTCACTGTTTTGAGGAGGAAAATGTACATCACTCGTCACAATTGCTAACAAAAGACGGACATGGAGGCATCTATGTTTTTTTTCCCCACTCTGTAGCTCGAATGCATGGAGGGGAAGTCGAGGGAAACCGAATGCAGTGTAAAACCATACGGGGGCTTCAAGGACCCCCTCTATAGAATCCCCAAATGTTTTCAAGCTGTCTTGGTGCCTTACCGTTAGCTACCGTACACATGTTTACAAAGTTACACACATATACAGTACATGCATCAGACACACTGAGGTTCGTTTCGTAAACATGGGCTACAGGGTGAAGACACACACACCAGCAATTACATAGGGTTACAGATTAGCTATGGTTAATTTTGGGTTAGGTGTAGGATTTGCCTAGGGTTAGGTTTGGGCTGTAGTTAGTGTTTGAATCTGTTACAGCCCCTCCTCTTGCATTAGACAGGGCACATAATTTTGTCAGTTTTTGTTTTACTGCCATTTTTAAAAAAAACAGTAATTTAACTTAAATGGTCTTGTCCTTACTTGGGCTTGTCATAATATCCTTGTGAGGACTTTCCACGGACATAATTATTAATGCAGCTAATTAATGCTATGCTACACCGAAACCTAACCCTAACCTTAACCTTAATAACCAAAGGGAAATCTGCAGTTCTTGTAAAAAGCTGTTGTCATCATGGGGACCAGCCAATGTCCCTGCAAAGGTAAAACAGTCAGATAGTTGATTTAATTATTTCTATATCACCATTTCTTTATATGTGCCTAAGATTTTGCACAGTACTGTATATGTGCACGCGCGTGTACGTGTGTGTGTGTGTGTGGATCTATTTGTATTGTAAGATGATAACGGTAAGTGTCTTCATCTCCAATCATTAATCTGAATTAGCTATTACTCCCTCGACAGGCACATATCTATAATGTAGTAATGACCTAAATAATCTAATGACAGCTCTCTTTCTTTCTGTATTATCAGTATGATGGAATTAAATTGCGTACACACACACACACACACACACACACAGACCTGTGTAACCTGAACTGGTAATTCAATTCCAAACTTGAACAAATACTCTCTCTGCCGTTCTGTCTTGCCAAAGCAGTGGCACGTTAATTGCATTTTGGTTGATCCACTTGTTTGAGGAGAATTGATTACAGATTTTAAGCATATTTCACTTCTGTACACGAGCGTGAGAGAGACAGGATGCTCGGTGATGGAGGAATATGAGTGAGGTTGAGAAACAAAGTGACAGAGACGATGATGGCATAATTGTGGAGAGGAATAAATAAGTTGAAAGATGACAGGAGAAAAAAGCACAGTTAAGAGTCAGCAGAACGCAAAGAAGGAGAGCAAGATAGAGAGAGAGAGAGAGAGAGAGAGAGAGAGAGAGAGAGAGAGATCAGACGCAGGTGATCCATCAGCATCATGGTCTCCCTGAGCAACTGAGAGCTCACATTTCCTCTAATCTTCTTCACCTCCTCCCTTACACTCCCAAATCCAAACCCTTCCACACAAGATTCAGAGGAAATCTCCCACGTGCTTATGTTTCTCCCTACTTTCTACCCTTGATGCAGGTAAAAAAAAAAAAGCTCTCCGTAACCATGGGGATGGACAGTAAGGAGGCTAAGAATGACGCGCGTGTAGAAGTAACCCTATCTGAAGGCCCAGGTAAACATAGCAGCCGTCTTAAAGAGACAGCACTCCGACCCAAATTATGTCAGTGTGGTAAACGGAGCAGTTAAAGGTGATAATTACCTTATTTAAACGCTGTCTCTTTAAGAGGAGTGTGACGCTAATGGGTTGTAAGTGGTCATTAAAGCTTACAAAAAACCCATCCAGGACTTGTGTGCTGTGCTCTGTTCTCTCAACGTGTGCACATTGCTGTGTATCGTGTGATGCTGTGCATCTTGTGATACTACATATCATTACCTTTCCATGATTTAAATTTAAAGTGTTAATCTATTCCAGGTTGAGCTCGACGTTTGGAAGTCGTGTTGAGTCAATAGAACACTGTGCTAAGCAAATAAGGCAGTTAGAAGCCATATTTAGCAATGTATGTATGTTGAGCTTTACAATACTGAGCTAGAGAATGGTATTAGAGATGAACTCTTGATTTAATGGGGATTTTGTTTGTATGATGCTTGAGAACTAGGCAATTTTATTTTTATATAACCCAGAACGGTGTTAGTTGGGGTGTGTAGTGTATGTAGTAGTGTTAGACAGTGCTGTAGTAACTGAGTGCAAAAATCCAACTCGTCACAATTTCTGTGACCTGAATTTACAGGTTTGCAGATTGGACTTTGATTTAATCATTAGACTTCTTAGACTTAAGTTTAGTAAACAGTGTTAATCAATATCTCAAGTCACGAGTATTAATGCTGTACACTGTGTCACAATATGACATACAGGAGTTACAATGACATGAGGTGAGGGAGCTCTTCTTCCTTCATGGATGCTAACAACAATACCTTCCGTTCAACGTATGCATTATTAAATGGAACGCTCAACACTGATATCATTTGTTATATCTCTTTATGTGCTATGTTTAAATAAGGGCCAGCTTTTTAAATCTTCAGCATTCCATGATTGATTGTCTGTTTGTCAGTTTTGGCAATTAAAATGCTATTTTGAGGTTTATTAACAGGATAGATTCAAATCCAAGAATCGTCAACAATAAGCCAGTCCGGGTCATACACAGGATAACACAATAACACAATCCAATCCACAAAGCCAAAGGTCAGGTCAAGGCCCAGGGAATAGCAGGCACATGGTAAATCAAGATATGCTAAGACTAGGGCAAATCCAAACAGAGAATACAGGGAAACAAGGCAAAAGTCCTACACGAAAATCAGTCATGATACAAATGGCTCAGAAGAGTGAACAGGTGAAACGTGTAAGGCTTTGTGATGTAAGTGAGAGTCCATGTGATTTATGTACTGTGTGGCCAGGAAATGGAAATGATAAGTGAAGAATTGTTCAAACTTTATGGCAGTTTGCCCTCTGGTGGCGTGGTGGTGCATTGCCCATGGCTGGTATGACAGTTCTAAAGCCTTTAAACTAACACATTTTTTAAACATTTATCAATATAGATCTGCCCATTTCTATTAAAGAGAGCTTGTTTTCCATTGGGAATGATTTCCAACTGCCATTTTGCCCACTGCATTTTGTCCAAATATTCAGTTTCTTACAAGTAACCACAGATCCAAGGATTGGTATTGGGCCATGGGTTGTTTGTTATCGCATGGAAGACTCATGTTTGATGCTAACAAGGTCCTACTGCAATGCCCATATCAGAATTCAACACTGAGGTGTTCAGAAATCAGAGCAATTCAGCTGGGCCTGATACATTCACAGCAGTGCTGCACTTCCTAATGTCTATTATATTCTTCATTATGATAAAAAATTAAGATTAGATTTTGTCATTTTGATGGAATTAAGTTAAACGAGTCAGCAAATAACTGTTATTGACATTTTAACATTCTTAATGTATTGTAAGGGCTTGATGACTCAGACTTAAGTATTGATGACTGGGACCTAAAAGTGCTTTCTGACTCCAGTATAGCCTGAGAATGAGCCACATTACTGTATCATTTGAGTTGAGCTTAGCTGATTAGAGCTGAAGTATAGCTGTAATGTGTTACTATAGTTGTAAGTTGATTGGCACACTGTGAAGTTTTATAATTGCACTTTGGGTTAAGTAGGTTGGTTGGAGTATTAATGCAGTGTGGAGTATTTAGGAATGTAAATGTATTGATGCATGTTGATGCATCAGTCTGACAGTGGTGATAAAACTGCACTGATTTTTGGAATGACAGAATAGATTGTAACTGATATATAATGATATTCAAATAACTACATATTAAGTACTATGTGCTATACCTATTTTTTTGGCCAAAATAATTCCCAGGCTATTTTCGAATGATTTCAAATGTGATTAAATGGGTTTAACGTATGTAAAACACAGCTGTGCATTTAGTGTCATTTTAAAATTTATTTGAATCATACCAGCTTAATTTAATCATACTGAATCAGGAAGAGATCTGAGAGTCAGGATGCCTTAATCATTTGAAATTTTATTTTTAATATACAATTTATCATGATGAAATTTAGATGTAAACTTTGGTTTGCTGCAGCGTTGTTAGTTTGGATTGTTAGAAAAGAGAGGCGAAGTATTACTGGCTGCAATTTTTCCATTTCATTATTATACTGCAGTAACTATGTTGTGATGGGTATATTATAATATTAAATGGGTGGGCTAAGTATTCCATCTCATTCATCAGTACACCCGCTGTTTTACAGTATTCAGGCCCCTTCAGGTTTTGCAAACTTTTGTATTGATTTAAAATGGATTAAATGTACTTTTTTAGCCATTAACCTACACACAATAATCCATAATGCCAAAGCAAAAACATGTTTTTTTCTTTGCTGAAGTGCAGATGGTGTGACCGCAGTTCTCCTGCGACAGTCAGAAATCATTCATGGTTTCAAGAGGGACATTAGACAAGAGATTTGTAAAAGGATTATAACAAAAATGTGGTGTTATGTTTCTTACAGTTCACCACGTTCACCATGCTGCACAGTTCTGCTGTATTATAAGACTGTTTTGTTTGGGGGGCACGAGTTCTCAAAAAAATGCCTTCGGCTTGTGTTGTTGTTCACAGTAACATGGCCCCCTTTTCCTATTCCTTAAATATTGTCAAGCTGATTATCATCATTAGTCTAGATGTACTGTGGTGTTCAGTGGATTTGTCTCAGTTTTATGATGATGTGGAGTGGTGTGAGTAGCCTCTGGTTGTAGTGTAGTATTGAGTTGAGTGATATAGATGCACTGAGCGGCACCAAATGCCCCTGTCCTGGCAGAGTGCTGTCCAGTCCACTTCCACGCCTCAGTAACTGAACACGCCCGCAGCACTGTACTGTGCAAGTGAGTCAGGACAGAACCCGGCCGCAGCATCAGACAAAGAGTAAGAGAGAATTATTAACGTATTACATCTTCAATCAAATGAAATTTGTATAAGGAATTAAAACCAGCAATGATACCGAAATAAAATACTTGGAGTGGTGATTTAATAGCTCTGCCACAAGCAGAACACACACATCACAAACACATATGAATCAATGACACTGTTGTCATTCTTCCACACTGCCTTTGTGTAGTAAAACACAATTTGTAACTCTACACTTCTTTCCACTTTTAGCCTGTAACAGATCCAGCCAGGTCCCTAGATGCATTTACCGTGTCAGCGGTGTAGAGTGGCCCTGTAATGAAAGAGGTCGCACATACACACAAACACATGCAGACGTCTGGAATAGACTCTTATCTATTCATCTCTATGGGGTTTATGATTGAGCATAATTCGATGCCAAGCACAGACTCACAGAAATAGCCAGAAGAAACCAAAGGTCCTTCTCTTATCTTTAATTTAACCTTATTACATGGACACAGTCACACAGAATGATTTCCCGGTGGCTGTGAAAGTTCCTCTGTTATATATGGTAGGTAAATTTTTAAAAAATTTAATTTGTTTCACATACTTTAAATGCATACAAACGTGACGGTAAATTTGAGACTTATACTTATTAGCAAGTATACTGTCACCCAACACTTAGGGGAATGAATTGAAGAAATTAGACGGGATCATGTAAAACAAAATCACGTGTGTTATTGTCAAGTGTATTCAAATATAGCTGTACAAAGGTGTTCTGAAAAAATCTAAAAAACACACACACACATGCACACACACAGACACACACACATATATATATATATATATATATATATATATATATATATATATATATATATATATATATATATATATGTGTGTGTGTGTGTGTGTTTTAAATTCTCAGGGCTTTCAGAGCATGAACAGAAATGTACATATAGGACTGCTGTAGAAATTTATTTTAAGTTGTACCTAATATAATAATCTAACTAATATGATATTTGGGCTGATATTAAATTCAGTAGATGAAGAGGCGCAAAGCTGAGAATGTGTAAAATAATAGGTTTAATAAACATTTTGATTATTTAAATAAATTATTTAAATAACCATGCCATCACTTTGTGACAGCTATTGTGATAATATCACAGCACCTGTGACAAACATGATAATAAATTGGTTGTGTTAAAATTGAACACAAAACGAGTAAAATAAATAACACATTCATTTCAAATACTGTTTATATGCTCTATAAGCACTATCTTATTTTAATACCTGTTATACTTGTAATATTGTATTTATATGTGGTTCATACTGGGTAAAGAAATCTTCCACGTGATCAGACGTAATCTGTTTGTAGAGTATTTATACAAACTTTATACAAATTATAAGTATGCTGTACACACAATTATTACTTTAGGAATGTGCTCGACATTCTTCTAAATAGTAAAGCTTTTTCTACAAATTATGATAAATAGCCACTATATTGAACATGACTATACCACAGTCAATTTTAAGGCACATGAAAAAGACTGGCAAGGGTAAGTACTCGGTATACACAATACATCAACCCATAATACAAAAGATCTAGAAACACAACAAGGAAACAAGAGACACCACAAATTACCCAGGCAAACAAAGGACCATATTATTCACTGGTAATGAGTCCATTAACATGTAATACATGTGATGAGGAAGTGTTGGTGCTGGGGCAGGGCCATAGGTCAGTCAGTCCTTCAGTGTCTGGAACTAATAATACTTTCTAAAGGCTTTATAAATTGTGCTTTACATTTTGTGTTTTCTAATATAGAATTAAATATACACAATGTGGAAAGTAGACTGAACTAGCTAATTGGCTTTAAGAGTTACAATAACAGTAATTGAAAATATAGTACACTGCGTACATTTATGTATTTAAAATGTGGAAAAGGAAAAGTATGTGTATAGTAGTGATATAATTTTATATATCATAAATATAAGAATAATTATATATATTTAATTATATTTAATAATATAATAATTTATAAATATAATAGCACCCCATATATCTGGTAAATTTATGCTCCATGATGTACAAGGACATAAAATACTATACATACATATATACATTTCACTCAAATGGGCCAAAGTTCTGCCTGTGCTTTTCTGTTTAAAGCAAAATGTCCATAACGTACACATATCTCCACTTCCTATAGCACTTCTTCACTGCTCAAAATAATAGTGTACAGGCATTTATAAATAATAAACATGGCGTATGCATTAGAACGTGTCAAAATTTTAAACATAGCATTTAAATAGTTCAACAGCCCATTCTGTTTATGACATTACCAGTAGTTCTGCACCCCAAAGCTGTATTCAGAGTGTGAATATAGTTCTGTATACTGAGATTTTCCTAATTAAGTGCATTTTAATTAAATACGGCATCATGGTGGTGCAGTGGGTAGCATTGCTGTCTCACAGCTCCAGGGTCCCTGGTTCAGTCCTGAGCTCGGGTTACTGTGTGTGTGTGAGTATTCGTGTGTGCATGGTGCTGTGTCTTAAAGATAACAAAGTGAAAGTATTGGCATGGCCATCACAAAGCCTTGACCTGAATCCTGTAGAAAATTTGAAAAAGTGTCTGAGCAACTGACAAACCTGACTGAGTTACACCAGTTCTGTCAGTGTTGTGAGAAGCTTGTGGAAAGCTACTTCAAGTGTTTGATTCAAGGTCAAGCAATTAAAAGGCAACGCCACCAAATACTAACAAAGTGTATGTAAACTTATATTTAAATAAAATCTGAAATAAATCTTAGCTATTATGTTGAAATGACCTCTTATGGAAATAAAGTAGACACTGTAAATGATTTAACACAGGAAATATATGGTAACATAAATGTGTGGACCTGTGAAAAATTCAGTTTGAATGTCTTTAGCCTAGGTGTATGTAAACGTTTGATGTCAACTGTAACATTCAAGATGCATCTGTCCGTTTCTTTACATTTAGTAACAAGTTGTTTGTATGATTTATATGTTTTTTTTGTTCAATATTTCCAACCTTTTGCTCCTGTATCTGTTTATACTCTCAGTGGCTAAATAAAAGTCTGGTATTTTTTTGTTAGATAGGACCCACATTTTATTATACCAGATGTGTTGTGCAGTAGGAAATCAGACTTTAAGTGTATTTGCACAAAGTACAATAGATTTACCCACCCACTAGCTTTGAAACTTTGCAGTATTGTTCTTGTGTCATTTTCATGTGTCGTTACATTGAACAGACACAAACAGCATCAAAATCTATAAAAGCAAACAGGATTGACGGGGGAAAAAAATTACGACATAAAAAAATGAAATTGTATGTTACAGGAGTGAATTAATGAGAAACATGATGTGTGTTGCTGGGTGAAAAAAGAACATCAAAAGGATGCACGTGTTATGATACAATTCTCTGAGTCTGTATTATGCATTATATTATGCATTATATATACTGAGTGATGTGCTAAAGAGTGATGTGCTATCTGCCTTTATATAAAATGTAGCTGTTTTTTTCTGTTCTGGTTTGAGAGAAATAACAGATGTGTCAGTATACAGTGAATGAAATTGTCAATTACTGATATGCACTTACACCTTCATGCCTTCACTCTTCACTTACAATCACAAAACTACAATTGTATTTTTCATCACACGATGATACCTATCTTCTCGCTTGCAGACCGGCGGCGGCCGGGTAAATTCCAGCCATTCCGCCGCCTGTTTGGGAGGAAGAGGAGGAGGGAGACAGAGCGAGGGTTCGAAGAAACCGAACTTAAACCCAGCCACTCCACCGGTGATGTGTGCAATGGGGTGGTCTCAGGCCTGGAGGAGTCCAATCAGCATCTAAGGTTATAGATCTGGCAGGAATGTTAGAAGTATAAAAAAGAATAAAATTGTCGGGAAAAAAATTATATAAAATACTGTTGTATTTTGTCATATGTTGACTTTGGACTTTCAAGAAGCATCAGTGTAAGGCTTTTTTTCCCTAAGTACTGATCTAGAATAAGTTTGGTTCCCCGGTGGACTAGTGTCTAGCATGTGGTGTGCTCACCGCCGCAGCCTGGGTTCGATCCCGGGTCAGGGAAGCAACCCGAAGGATACACAAGCCAATGCACTCTCAGTGCTGGTCCCAAGCCCGGAAAAGCTTGCACATAAATAGTAGTAAATTTTGGTTTGTAATTTGCTTTGTTACAGAAACATTTAAAACTAAACATTTCTTAATATGTGTGTGTGTAGAGAGCTAAATCCCCTGGGGTCTCGAGCTTTTTCACACGAGAGTGTCTTCATCCCTGAGGATTCTGTAGAGAAGCCGTGCTCAGAACTGACCATGTCTCAAGAGAACGTCTCAGACAAAGTCAGGAACCTACAAGTAAGTGTATTTAATGAAATATTCATTCTCTTATACAGATGCATACAGTATGTGCAAACACATATTTTAAAAAGGAAAGGCTATTACAATAAGTAAGAAATAAAACACCTCAGAGCATGCTGTTACAGAAGATAGTCAATGACAGGATGGTGTGATCTTGCCAATGTGAAGGGGAGACCCGAAGCCTCTTTTCTCTCTCTCTCTCTGGATGTTAATATGACATAAAAATGCAGCTTGTCATGTTACCTAGAATCCAGAAAGTGCAAAGTCTTCTGTATTGAAGAACCTCTCATGGTGGAAAACTTACTAACCTTTACAAAGTGCTGACACCTGAGGCTCCTTCTATCAGTGTTAAATAAACGTCTTCTTATATAAAGCTTCAATATCTACAATATTCTTAACTCTCAAATCTGATTGGTCAGAAGGTGTACATTAACAGTAGTGTCAGAGCCACACTCACTAACTCACTTTCAGTAACCGCTTTATCATGGTCAGGGTCGCAGTGGATCTGGAGCCTATCCCAGTAACAAGGCTGGAGAATTCACCCTGGATGGGATGCTAGTCCATTGTAGGGCACCATTCACACACACTCATTCAAACACTCATTCGCACCCAGGGGCAATTTAGAATAGCCAGTTTGCCTACCAGCATGTTTTTGGGAGGTGGGAGGAAACTGGAGAGCCTGGAGGAAACCCACGCGAGCACGTGGAGAATACACACAGACAGTAACCCGTGCTCAGGATCAAACCCAGGACCCTAGAGCTGTGAGGGAGCAATGCTACCTCTCTGTGCCACAATGTCACCCCAGGGGCCATGCTGTTATATAAAATTAAACAACACCTTCTTACCAGTCAGATTTGAGTAGTCGATCTACCTATTACCATTATTTTTATTATATTCAAATTCAATCTAGCACCACTTACCTCATTTACCTCGTAATATAACTGAGCACTCTACCCTGTGTTTAATTCTACAGCGACAGATAGCTCATAATATAAAGTTTGGTCAGAAACCTCCCTCACTAAGAAAAAGTGAAGGAGATGAAGGTAGCTCGGATGAGGAAGAAGTACCAAGAAGTCCATTGCGAGTCCTGGCACAGGTGGAGCCAGAGCCACAGGACACCAAAGCCAGGGAAAAAGTAAGAAAAAGAACCTTGAAACTTTTAAAGAACCTTTAAAAGTCCTGTACAACAAAAATGACAGATTTTGATAAGAATAAGAGCTGTAAGACAGACTAATGGAACTATGGTACACTATATGGACAAAAGTTTGTGGACACCTGACCATCACACCCACATGTGCCTGCTGAACATCCCATTCCAGATTTAGTCCCCTGTTTGCTCTTATAATGACCTCTTCTGGGAATGCTTTCCACTAGATTTTGGAGCGTGGCTGTGGGGATTTGTGTTCATTCAGCTACAAGAGCATTAGTGAGATCAGGCACTGATGTTGGTGAGGAGGTCTGGGGTTCAGTCGGCGTTCCAGTTCATTCCAAAGGTGTTCAGTGGGGTTGAGGTCAGGGCTCTGTGCAGGACACTCGAGTTCTTCCACTCCAACCTTCACACACCATGTCTTCATGGAGCTCACTTTGTGCACAGGAGCATTGTCATGCTGGAGCAGGTTTGGGTCTCTTAGTTCCAGTGAAGGGAAATTGTGATGCTACAGCAAACAAAGACATTCTATACAATTGTGTACTTCCAACTTTGGGGAAGAACCACATATGGGTGTGATGGTCAGGTGTCTACATACTTCTGGCCATATAGTGTACAATATATTGTCACTTTAAGTTTACTGTTAATATTTATTTCTGTACATGGTTTATGAAATGATTTGAAAGTCATCGCTTTTTACTATGACTCTTTTCTGTTTCATAATTAGGTTTCATCTGCTACCCATGATGTGGTTCACTATAGGACCCCTGTGAAGTCCCCTCGCACAAAGCGGCCTCCTCCCCCTGGTACAATCGAATCAATTAACCTAGACGCTGTTCCCCAGTCAGCTCCACGCTTGGACAACACTGCTGCCAAACATAAACTGTCTGTCAAACCCAAAAACCAGCGAGTGTCACGCAAGCACCGCAGATTCACACAGGTAAGGAAAAAAATTCTTTGACTGACACCTTGGACAGTTGTGAACATCTTATAGTAACACTAGGGATTCAGGGTGAGGATCCTTCAACACAATCCAAGAATCAAAGCCGATAATGCAGGCAAAAAGCTTAAAAAAATACAATCAAAATGTATAGCAGAGGGCAATCCAAAATGCAAAATCCAAAGAAAAGGCAGAGATCAAAACACAGGAGACAAACTATTGGCAAGAATTAACTGAATGATAAACTCCATGATCTGCTTATATAACATCAAACCAGGAAGTGACCTGGAAGTGAGGTGCAGCAGAGGTCTGCTGGCAGGGAGGGGAAATATCCCCCTTACCCTTTTTTGGTATAGCCATTGCAAAACTCATGTCTTTCTTTGTCAATTTAAGGAGTTTCTGGAGGTGGATATTTCAGCAGTTCTGCAGGAAGAGGCAGATGTGCAGGAACTTGCAGAAGAAACAGGAGTTTGGAGAGAAGCGCATGTAAGAAGTCACTGGACCAGAGATGATCAAGAGCTTCCAGAAAAATCTAAGAAGCAGAGACTTCATGAGGAGGAGCAGGAGCGTCTGGAGCTTCAGAGAATCCAGGAGCAAGAGAAGCAGAGAAGGAGAGAAGAAGAAAGAAGAGCTGAGGAACTGAGACTGGAACAGGAGACAATGCGCAGAAAACAGGAAGAATTTCAGCGAAGGGAGGAAGAGGAGCGAAGGCAGTGGGAAGAAGACAGAAGGAAGGAAGAAGATGAAAGGAGAAAGAGGGAGGAGGAGCAACGCTTGAGGGAGGCGGAAGAGAGGAAGAGACATGAGGAAGAAGAAAGAAAAAAGAGAGAAGAAGAGCGAAGGAGAGCAGAGGAAGAAAGACGACAGCAGGAACTCATAGCGGAGCGCCTTCGTCTGGAGGAGGAAAGGAGAAAGAAAGAAGTGGAGGAGCAGAAAAGAAAAGAGGAGGAGGCAGAAAAACTAAGGCTTTGGGAGTTAGAGGAAAAACAGCACAGAGAAGAAGAAGAAGCACGTCTTTATGAGGAAGAAAGAAAGCAGCAAGAAGAAGAGGAGGCTAAGATGAAAAGATTGGCTGATGAAAAGAAAAGGAAGGAAGAGGATAAAAGAAAGAGACAGCAGGAGGAGATGAGAGCTGCTGAGGAGCACTCCACATCTTCTGATCCAGAGTGGAAGAGGAAAGCAGAGGAGCTGCGATGGAGGGAGATGGAAGAGAGACAAAGACCTTTCACCTTCAAAGTGTCCTCGGGTGAAAAGCAAATCCTATTTCAGAAGGTCAATCTAACACCAGTTACCCCAGTACCTGCTCAGCAGGGTGAAACAGCTGCTGAAATCAGGGAAGGCACTGCAGGAGTTCCTGATTCACCGACTTTATCTTCATCCCTGTACGTTCCTCACACTGCTATACTAGTGACTGGAGCTCAGTTGTGTGGTACGGCAGTAAATCTGGATCAGATAAAAGACACAGCCTGTAAGTCTCTGCTTGGTCTCTCTGAGGACAAAAAAGCCTTTGGGACACCAGCAATGAAGAACAAGACATCACCAGATCGCAAATCTGGAAAAACCAAATCTTTAAATGAATCCTCTTTATCTGCAGACCAGTCTAGTGCTGCTGTCCTGGCAGAGTGGGCCAGTATACGATCCAAGATTTTTAAAGGTGGACTAGAGGGAAAATACCAGGAATACCCAGACAGACAGGTGCAGAGCCAAACAAGTGAAGACATCAACGAGCCACCATTCTCTCACACCAATCTCAGGAAGACTGTGTCAGCAAGTGCTAAGTTTTCCATCACTCCAGCCAGAAAGAAGTTTGCTGACTCCAGTAGAAATTCTGAGGTCTTTAGTCAAGAAGAGACAGAAGCAGGTAGGAGGGAATTACCTTCTACAGATTCTGCTACTAGCCAGCAACTCCATTCACCTTCCTCTGCCAGCAAAGGTCAAAATAAGGGAGGAAAGATGGTCCGTATCTCAGACAGTACAGAAGAATGCAAGTTTGCCAAAGACCTCCCTTCCTTCCTGGTTCCAAGTCTGCCACATGGATCCCAGAAAGCTCCAACGTCTGAAACAGGACCCCTGAGCCAGGTGGAATCAGAGGACTCAGACACAAAGGATTATGGGGAACAGAGAGACCATAGTGGTGATGAGAGGCCCTCACCATTTGGTATCAAGCTGAGGAGGACCAATTACTCCCTTCGTTTTCATAGTGAGCAATCCACAGAGAAAAGGAAGAAAAGGTATAGTGCAGGTGACAGTTTTGAAGGAGTACCAGTGCCCCTCACCTCTACTGACCAATACTCTGACAATTCTGTATTCTCTGAGAAGACCAGTATCACGACTCCACTTGGAGAGAGCGGAATCAAATTACAAGGAATCTCCATTGTAGAGTCACGCTCCAGGCCTGGTAGAAATGCTCCCTCTTCAGCATGTAATGAACGTGACAAACTCATCTCTAAGCCCCCAATTTATCAGAAACCAGCCACATTTCCCAAACCATCTGATGGTGCCACACCTCCACCTTCTCCACTACCTAAACCTAGTAGAAGGACTTCTGGGGACATGCTCTCCCAGAGATCAGGTGGGCCAGAATTGGCAGCCTCTGAAGAGCACATTGATCAAAAGTTAGAGCCCTCAGAATCCATGCAGTGTCAGAGGAATGGTCAGGGTGATGATGAGCCAAAAGAAAAGAAGTCCTTCTTTCCATCCATCAGCATCCCGTGGAGGGAGAAAACAGACCGGAGGGCTGAACTCATAAGAAGAGGCAAGTATAATCTCACTTGTCATATGAATACTTTATGATTTTTAAATGTCTTGACACAAACAAATATGTATGTAAAAATGCATTAAAATCACATGCCATTCTAATAATAGCACATTATATATCAACCAGGAGAGTGTTGAATAATGTGTCACTTCCATAAATGTGAACACAATACAGAACATCGTTAAGGTAATCAAGTCTTTGCTTAGTGTGTGTCTGTCACTCTCAAAGTAGATGCAAATTGTGCTCCTGTCTCCTTTACAGAAAAGCCCTCTCTGCAGAGCAGGCATTCCTTAGATGGCTCAAGAACACAGGAGAAGGAGACAGGACCATTATGGATCACTCTGGCTTTGCAGAAACAGAAGGGTTTTAGAGAGCAGCAGCAAAGCAGAGAGGAAAGGAAGAACCAGAGAGAAGCCAAGCTGGCTGAGAAACAAGCCAGGGACCGAGAAAGTGTAAGTACAACATCACCAAACATATCTGTTCTACCTTTAGTTCATGTATAAAAAGCCAAGTGCACACTACATGACTTTCAGAATCTCAGAATCATTGACCCTTTGACACTAGATGATTTCAATAACTTGCAATCAGTTGTTTGGTTGATGTAAGGGTGTGCACACTACCTAGACAGATCCCCGCAGAAGCCTGCCTGATCAACAAAGCTCACTTTCTAAGGAAAATGAACAAGAGACCTGTCTATCATGTGTCTTTGGGACTATTTTGTATTGAAACAAGAAAAAAAGAGAAATAAGAAAAAATATAGTGGAAGGGTTGGTTGGGGAGACACAGGCCGTGAGGATTGTCTGTTCTGCAAAGAGAACTGGTGGTATAGTGCTAAAAAAGTAGCTGTTTTTATACTGTGCGCCACCAGGAATCACACTGGGTTTGTTTTACTATTGCATTCCAAATAATTTCTTACATAACCAATATTATTGTGCTTACATATTGTTCATGATCTTCCGCACAAATAGATGGATGATTAACTAGATCTACTGCACATGAGAGCATATGAAATTGATTTCCTGTCAGACTCTCATTGGCTGTTTCTCATCGCTGTCCATGCAACTAGTTGGAGAAGGTTTCACACTATGTGATTCATTGCTGAGAAAATCAAACATGGCTAAAATCATGTAGTGTGCACTAGATTTAAGCTACAAAGAATGTTTACAGGTTTCAACTGTGGTATGGGAAACATCTAAGGATTTTTCTTACAGGGTGGAATAGTGAGCCCTACAGAGGGTAAGGGGAATGGAAACTCCAGTACTCCTAAGGCACAAACCCCAGAGGAGAACAAGAGACCAGACACATTACTGACTCGCTTTGAACGCCGTGACAACTTAAAGAAGGCCAACACCCTACCCACTTCTGTCACAGGTGCAGTTTTTTTCTGTTTATTAGGATGTCCTGCACAAAATATACTTGTTTAAGTTAAAGTTTAAGTAAAAAATAATACTTAAATGTAAAATGTAATCAGTGAAGTAGGTCTGTTGTTCATCTTTTTCAGTTGAGATAGCAGACTCTACCCCATCACCCCCAGCAGCAAAGGACATAACAAAGCGCTTCCCACCTAGTGACACTCCACAGGTTTCCACTGAACCAGCTTGGCTTGCTCTTGCCAAGCGTAAGGCCAAAGCATGGAGCGACTGCCCACAGATCATCAAGTGATATGTTAACTTTGACTTCTATAAAAAAGAAGGGAAACAAGCTTCTAGTCAGCTGTGTCATTCACAGGGTATCATTTCACCATACTCATGACCATTCACAAAATACCACATTACCTGTAAAAGTGCATTCACTTTTTTTTGTGCCATTTTCACCCCACAGAATGGGTAGCAAGGGGCATGTATTTCTAAAAGATTGATATAATTGTAAAATTATGCAAAATGGTCCATAACTATAGTGATGTGTTCAAACATACCGTTGTTCAAACATACAATTCTGGACTTGAGCGACGGACATGAAAAGCAAAGCTTCTCAATTTAACTCAAGAAAATCATTTACATTTTTAAAAATTTGTATTAAAGTAAAAAAAAACCCAAAAAAAACACCAGACCAGCTTTCAAGTGTATATCTTCCAGTCACAACCCGGGAATCTAAGCCCAGAAGACCTATTGCTAGCAAATCATTTGTCCGAATATATAAGGCATGCGTAGTATACAAAGAAATATTACTAAAACAAATGTCACATCTTCTTAAACAGTTTGTGATAAACTCTTTGGGGAGTCTTTGAAGAACTCACTCAAGGGCTAAAGTTGCACAGTAGGTGTCACCATAACAAACGTCCTACTTCACCCCCTGATATGTATTACAAGCATGAACTTCAGAACTGGCTACTGTTTTTTGTATATTTTTTTTTTTAAGTCTAGATACTGGTCCTGACATTTCAAAAATGTATTTGTTAAATTGTCTTAACACCCCTTGTCTAAAATGGACAAGGTTAATTCTCATTTTTTTGTGACTATTAACTTATTTGATATCTTGGCCAAGATTTTCACTGTGTGACAAATGACTTCTGTCATTTAAGCTGTCACTGAAAATTAACATAATGATGACAGTCACTGTGTTTACTTATGTAAATAACTTACATAGTAAATGTTATTAATGACACTTCTGTTCAACCACCATGTTAAATCATTTCACTGGAAACCATTAACCAAATGCTAATGAACTATTTGCTTCTTGCACAGTGTTTATGCCCTCCAGTTTCTTTGGAAATAGTTCTCTGGAACACAGACTGCTTGCTTGCTGTAATAGAAACACTATTATCCTGTAGCTTGTCCTAGCTCTTCTTGTATCAGACATTAAAAGCAAGTCAGTGGGAGATCAGTGCTTTAAAAAAATCCTGCTGGGGGAAGACTAAATAATGACTTTGCAGAGGAAAAGACATTATTCTCAGAAATAACAACAGCTTCGAACTCATAGAAAGCCTTGATCTCCCAGCAAAAAACCAACCCCCTCTACTTACCGTAATATTTTGTATGTATGTATGTAATGTATGTAGGTATTTATGTACAGAGGTGGACTGAACTGCACTGTGTTCCTTCGAAGATCCCTGAGTTCCGTCGCTTTGTTTTTATTTTGGTTGTGTGCAAACGTGTAGCGTCAAACCAGTGTTGTATGTAACATTGAAATAAAAGCAGTTTGTTGGTATTTGCACTTTTTTGTTCCATTTACAAAGGTACTCATGAGAAGATTCTTAAATAATACAAATGTTATGAATTCTGTAGAAAAAAAAAACATTAAAGACAGATGTTTGACATCTTGTGTTGAAATGCATGTTTTTGCCTTGAAATCTTACAAAAATATTACAATATTACAAAATTATATATTAACATTCGTACAATTTAATACCAGTACATAGTGCTAAAGTGCTGCTATTATTCTAGAGAGTTTTATATACGTTACATGGCCATCTACACATTTAACCAGTAAGAACATTTTACATATTGTACTGAGAGATGCTTTAGTTATTCCTTCCTGCTAGTCAGTTCCAAGCAGTACACATAGTCATTCCGACATCCCACGACTATAGTGTGACCCCACACGATAGGAGAGGAGAAGAGCTCTCCAGGTAAGAAGAAAGAGGCTTTCAGTGTTCCCTGTTCGCCATCAAGTACCCACAGTGTTCCATCCGTTGAAGCTACGGCTACCAGGGTTCTTATGCCCCAGGGAGCACCATCAAAAACAAAAGGACTGGAATACACCTTGCCCGTGGTTTGGAAGCGCCATAGTAAGGATCCATCAGCAGAATTGATGCAATATACGGAGCAGTCATGTGACCCACAAAAAACAGCTTGACAAGCTGGAGATAATGTTGTGCAACCATCGTATGCTCCAGCTCTGGTTCTCTGATTGGTTGAAGGTGGTAATAAGGCCAGGCATGGCGATGAGAAGACAGGTCCATCGGTGAGAAAATTCCATAACTAAAGAAAGGCGAATAGAATTGAAAATATATATATATATATTCTATATATATATATAAACTCAAATATGAATGCATATCATAACCTTTCTATACTTTACTGCCTCTTTTTTCACACCTGTTCAACTACAGCTTCCCCCTGTACCTTCTCTTACCATATGTCCATCATGGCTTAATGCACTGATGTGTCCATTCACTGAACCAATGCAGACACAGGAGTCGGAACAGGAAGGAGAAGAGAAAAATGGAACATCAGTGGAATACGTCCACAAGACTTTACCGCTGTCCTGTAAAACAAAAAAAAATTGAAATGACTTTTAAACTTTATGTCTCTGATCAAAATCAAAATCAGAGAGGGCAATGCTGGGACGAGATATAATTTCATCGGTAATTCAAACTAACAGGTCTTCTCTATTAAAGAGTAAAACTATGATCTGTTTATAGTACATAAGAAGAGGTAGGTTACAGAGCTAATAAACCTCACTATCCACAAATCGAAAGGCAACTCCGTTTTTCTGCTATATAGAAAGAAGGTCCAATAATCACCGGACTGAGGCAATGGAGCTGCCCTCGTAGTGTGGCTGAGTATAGCCGCCTGGGAGAGGAGTGGACACAGGGGGAAGAAAACACCGCACCACCTCCACAATAGTATTTCCACACACAACGCTTCACCTGAAACACACACATACATTACACACAACATCTCTTGTGATTGTACATGTCGAGCTCTGTATGCACTCCCAAGTGAATCACTGTATCCTGAAAACTAAAGATGTTTTTTTTTTTAATTTAAAAAAGTTTTTTATTCTGTTTGTATTCCATCAAAATTAACAACATGCGTGATATTAAAATGGCCAGGGTATTCTGTAATGTAATGGGTATTAAGTAGATGATAATAGTAGTCTTTACCAGTGGTTCTAATGCGTAGACATGTCCGTCGTGGGAACCGATGATAACCAGTCCAGTCTGAGGGTCTACAGCAGGAGAACTCTTCACTGCATCTCCTGTCTTAAACACCCAGCACGTCTCCCCCGAGTCCACACTCAGAAAATACACCTGCCCATCATAACACCCTGAGAACAGAGGTTTGGCATTGGACTACCAACAGTAATGGCAGTTATTCACTCACATCTAATACTAGCATTTCTGTGAAATCCATCAGCTAAATAATGCATGGTTGAACAAATTAATAATCAATGTCCCCAAAAGTCATCAGATCTTAATGGTTCCCTTAACCCTCATGTTCTCTCTACTGAAAAGAGTACATGCTTAACAATGGATGCATTCTTCACCAAAGCCAGCTCTTTTGATTTTTTTTAAACATAGTGTTTTTTTTTTTAACTAAAACCCTATTTATTCATTTTTAATTATTATTTATATTTGCTTTACTATATTAATTATATATGCTTTACAACAATTATATCTATATAATATATCTAAATATGCATCCGTCTGTATCTAAATCTATCTACATAAATCTATATCTAAATACATATTTTACATTCTTTAAATAGCTCTTAAAACACTTCTTATCTCATCTCATCTTAATCTCATACTATATTGAAAAAAATACATTCCTCCAGGTATGCACCAGTATGAGTACAAATATGAAATAGTGGCTGTGTGACTAGAACAAAAAAATTTGTTTC
>CM040472.1:3721725-3735541 GCA_022758105.1 Pangasianodon gigas | reverse complement strand
GTCTGTATCTAAATCTATCTACATAAATCTATATCTAAATACATATTTTACATTCTTTAAATAGCTCTTAAAACACTTCTTATCTCATCTCATCTTAATCTCATACTATATTGAAAAAAATACATTCCTCCAGGTATGCACCAGTATGAGTACAAATATGAAATAGTGGCTGTGTGACTAGAACAAAAAAATTTGTTTCATACTGAAAAAGTTTGTCATTTACTTGGTTACTCTGAGGTAAAAAAAAAAAAAACAACTCAATATAAATGTTTTATTTTTTTATATTTCGTTGAGCCAAAGTTGAATATATGAAGTTCATTTTGGGCCATTTTGACGAACAAAATATTAGGCTCAACCCAACAAAACAAAACAAAAAAAAATCAAGCCCTCATTTTAATATTAAACATAAGAGATGGAAAAACTTTGCACTTTGCACTACTAATTTCTAACTACAAACCTAAGGCCACCAGGGTTCCACATTTAGAAACAGCAGCAGAAGATTCCAGTCGGTCCCCTAGCACACGCTCCCACACCACCTCTCCGCTGCTCAGGTCCAGAGCCTGCAGTCTGTGCGAGTGAGAGCCAATAAACACAGTGGCTCGCTCAGGACCTATCAGCAACAGTGGTGAAGCGTCCACACATCTGCCCATGTCAGAACTCCAACAGACCTGCAGGCCCAGGGGTTGGCTGTCTTTTGTAATGCCTGGTTGTGTAGTAACACCACTTCCTGCGGTACAGTGCTGACTTGGTTTGCTTATCGATAATGGCCCGAGTTCTGCACTCGGATAATTCTCCTGTATCTTGTCCATGTTGTCACTGGCTTCTGTTGAATTTGTAACAAGTCTTTGCTCTCTTTTTGGAAAGTAATCCCAAAATACAACATCTCCAGCTCTACGAACAACTACAAATCTCATATTGCTTCTCTCTGAGGACACCACAGATGGCAAAATCCCCTCAGGGTCGAAGTTTGAGTCAACTTCTGTGTGGTACCTCTTAGATGGAACAACAGATGCAGAATCTTCAGCATGTCTTTTGCCTGATGTCTTGATAGGATTTTGGTGGGTTGCTGTGATGTGTTTCAGGACATCTGAAAAAGAGCCATCTAGAATGACCTCCAGCAGACCCGCAGAAGCCGTTTCCATAGTAACAGTGATGTAATCGAAGAGGCGCAGGGCTTGTAGAGAATCCCCGCCACTTAACATGAAGTGTGCATCGTCTGTGACAACTCCATCATCACAAAGACCTAGACACTCCTACCACACACACACACACACACACACACACACACACACACACAGACACACACAATTAAGGACAACCTGAAATCAAAGCTTTTTTTATACCTTAGTCATACTGTGCAAGATTCAGCTGTATTAATCACATAAAAGACACAGCTATCTTATTTTTGATCAGGTCACCAAAACACACTAGCTGGGGAAAATAATTGTAGAAGGTGGGGGTGTGGTTTAACAGGAGTGCAGTAGTTGGGTACAATCCCCCAAGATCTGGAACGAGGCCTGCAGTGTTGGAGTAGCGGAGACTGAAGCCACTTCCCCAGTCTGGAGGTGATATGCTGAGTGCTAACGGGGGGTACACATCAGGCCTGGGTGGATTGAGGCTGCTTGTAGACCCTGATCCACCAAGGCCTGAGTCAAGATGTGGCACTGGATAGTGGCTAGGAGACGAAGGTGAGATGAATTCATAAGGATATGTACACTTATCTTCTGGTGCCACTCCATGACCAAAAGCATAGAATATAGGTGCTGGTTAGTCCTCGCCTTTCCCCACCAGTAATTTTAGGTACAGATTAGCCAAGATTTATTCAGTTACCAGTGGATTTAGGCCTGGGTCTGTCCTGACCAGTAAAGCAATTTACAGTTTGTGCGTCCCTAGGGCCAGATGCTATTCTGGGTAAATCACACAGTGCTGACAGAGAGGAGGGGACAAGGGAGTCAAGCAGGACCTTCCCATCACTCCTGAGCCCCTCTGCAGAGTTACCTTCGCTTCACTTGCACAATGACAACTTCAGACAGGCGGCAAATGCTTTTCTATGCAAATTCCTTATAACTCACCGAGCACCTGGAGCTAGATAAAACACTACAGTTAACGGCTTGTTTCTGATGTACATCAATGGTGTGTGTCATGCTCTGAATGTCAGCTGGTGAACCCATCAGCTACCCCAAACTGCTCGGGGTGCCCTCTCCCCCTTATCAACTTCCCTTTCAAAAGAATTATGGAGTATGGATCTCTTTAAGCCATCAGACTGGTCAGCACGAGGGTATTTCTTTGTATCAGACCAAAGCAACTGTATCCAGAAGCAGTGCCTCTGTGAAAAGCATGGCTGAGGCACTGTTTTGTGTATTCTGCCCGATCAGGCACATCATTTAGGTCAGGGACACTACAGGAGTCTTTCGAATTGCTGGGAATTGTTTACTGGCCTGGGGTTTGTCAGTTGGGGTATGTAGCAGGTGGGGGCGTGGTTTATCGCGAGTAATTTGGGGGACGAGTTGAAAAGGTGATGGCGGATGCAGCACATCTGTACTTTATTTCTGATGCCCTATTTATGTTTTCGGCAGAGGACTGAGAATATTTGTGTGTGTGTGTGTGTGTGTGTGTGCGCGTGTGTGCGTGTGGCTGTGAGCAAAGCAAACCTGACTCCACAGGGGAAAGCTTCAGTGTTAAAGGTTTTGCAAACAGTTAAATGTTGGCACACATTACAAAAGCTCGTGTGTGCTCTTACCTTGGGACTGCTGTATTATCTGAGTGGCACACTACCAAGACTGTTACAATAATTACACAAAAACACTGAGCCTGTTTCACCCCGAAAGTGGTCACAATGTGGAATACAAATGCATCATTTCCAACGTAATGTTGTCTTTAACAGCTCTTTCACTAAGCCTTCCCGGAGAATTTGATCATTTAAAGCACAAATATGCAATTTGTACAATGGTAAGTTTGTCATGTAATTTTATATTCTCAAGATTTTTCTTCAGAAGTATTTGGTTGGTCATCCAAGCAATAAGTAATAATCCTCATACCTTCCATAGTGCCTGTAGTCTTTCTCTCACAGTCTCCATGTCTCCCATTTTAGTGTGCTTATCGCTAACCTCTCTCTGTCTCTCATACATCCTCATCAGCTTCTCCATGGCCACTTTACCTATTGAATTCACAATTCAAGACAAGTATGAGACATTCAAGACAAGGAGAGACATTAATGTGCTAGAGTTATTGATTATCACTGTAACAAGGGAACAAAGCCATAACTTGTTACAACTAACTGATTTTAATAAAATGTGAGGTTTTTTTCATGATATGCTTCAGGCTTACTGATTTGTGATACACACAGGGAAAAAGCACACTATACCATGATTAGTGAGTGGCAGGGCAGGGACCAATAATACAGTATCTGGAATGCTGTGATTGGGCACAAGTTGAGACAGTCCTCGTAGCACTTCCATCTCTAGAGCTCTGGAGGAAACACGGGAGTCTTCAGAGTCCTTAGTGGAGCTGCGCACATGCTGTTCTTGGTTGCCACTGTGTTCAGAGGACACGGTTCTTGTGTCAATTGTGGGCACCACAAAAGCCACCAATCTGCTGCTCTCGTGCAGACCCACCACACCAGCTTCTACCTGAGGCAAGCGTTCCATGGCCTGGCATGGCCAGACAGAGCAAACAAGACAAAACACAACCAGAAGATTAGACAGACTGAAGGTTTTGCTCTTCCAGGAAGCTCAGAATCCTTACACTGATATGTTCTCAATATCTTCAGCCCAGGTAAGCAGCATAAGGAAAGAGGCACTCACCTGTTGTAAGGCATCCAGGTGTAGCATCTGACCATGCCTTTTGACCAGCCGGTCCTTCCTACCCAAGTAATAGAGGTGCGAGTTCTGCACCATCACCCAGTCCCCTGTAGCACGCATCACTCCTTTGGCAGCAGTCATCGTCTCATCGTCTAGTAAGCATACTCTCTCCTGACCGCCTACAATACAGTTAAAATATGCACTTGAATTCTTCACTCTGTAGCATGCGTAAATAGCACTTAATCAACACTGAGCCTTTTTAGCTTTGAGTTACACCAATACAGAGATACCGATGTTGCTAAAAAGAAAATCCTAGCAGCCAGGAAGAACAAGTAGACCTTGAAGGGTCTGCCTCTGCTGCCAACAATTATAATCCTCTTCACTTTACAAATTTATATGCTTGAAATACACTTCAAACTGGAAGGAAGCTATTAAAGAAAAACTGTCAGACATTTAACATTGCTGTGAGCTTGACCCTGTTCAGATCAGTTCCAAAATCTAACCAGTTCATCTGCTCCTTACAATAATTATCGCATATAAAGCCAAAAAACATTCAACCACTCGTTCTTGAGATGTCGCGCTAACGAGAATCTCAGACAGACGGACAATCCAAAATCGTTATGCCTCCACCACCTAGTAGCAGAGGCATAAAAAAAAAAGAATTTTATCACAAAAAAAATCTGTAGCATATGTTGGTCTAAACATGGAGTCGGTTAACTGATTTTTAATCACAATTTGCAGAAATGTGTGAATTTATATGCAACTAGTTGAATGTACAGTATAAGCTTACTTTATATAACTGTTATAAATCACAAGTGCATGTCATGTCTGGTCTGCAGTATGGTCCATGTCAGATGTTGCACATTTACATTTGCTCATTTCGGCTAAGAAATGGACTTGAAATTCCAACCTTCCCATCAGTAGCACATAAATTTAAAGCATATAATCTTATATATAAAATTGGGTCCCTGGAGGACTAGTGGTTAGGCCACAGCACTCTCAGCACTCTCTACAGCCCGGGTTCGATTCCCAGCCAGGGAACCGACCCCAGCCACTGGGGTTGCATGCAACAGTGCACTCTCAGTGCCGGTCCCAAGCCCGGATAAAAATTGGGGAGGGCTGCGTCAACAACAACAATCTTATATATAAAATTATGCAGACTTTTTTTTTTTTTTACTTTTAAGACTTATACTTTTATAACTCACAAGAAAGTAAAATTTCAAAGAAATCAATCAAATCATCTTGATTGTCCTAAGAGGAACATAACACACCTCAGTCCATTAAATAGACAATTATGAAGTTGCCTGAAGTGTGAAGCGTACTGAAAAATTAAATAGCAACGCACAATGCAATTTCTCCTAGATCTCCTTTGGCACAAAGCAAAAGTAACAGCAAATGCATTGTTGATATCTTTTCCCCTTCTTTTCCACCAGGTCATGGTCCGTTGATTCATGGTCAGTCTGACTGCTACTTTGGCTTAAAAAGCAGAAAAGTATAGCTTCCTGTATCATCGTAGCAAGAAGTAAATGCTAAACTGTAGATGTCAGCACTCCTGCCAATGCTATGGAAATAGATATACACAGTACACAAACAGCACATTGCATGTTACAGTTATGTGTTAGGAAGACCAAAGCATTTTACTTATCATTATTATTATCATTATTATTATTATTATTATTATTATTATTATTATTACCTATGAAGACCTGTCCCTCTCCTTCAGTGACCAGACGTCCATTCTCATCTCTCACTTCCACAGCAGTGTCCATGAGCGGTTCCCCCAGAGGCACAGACCCATTGTCCCTTTCAAACATGACACTCTAAATTACCCACAATGCACTTCACTAAATACAGTTTCAGCTTGTGTATCTCAAAAGGTACTTTGTACCTGGCACAGAACTTTAGTTACCTTTCTAATACACTTTAAAACATGACTCTACAAGCTCAGGAAATCTTCTAAGTGTCCGCAAACCAAACACAAACGTGTAGCAACAATTTAAAATGAGCACACTCGTGTAGTAAACGTCAGAGGTCAAGCATCACTCACATGTGGTCTGAGGAGAGGAGATTGTCTGGCAGTCTGTAGCAACAAGCCCAGCAAGAAACTTCTGTGGTGCCGTAGAGATTATAAATACTCGTCTTGTTACCCGTTTGTCTCCAGCTGTTGAGGACAAACAGCGACGGACAGACCTCTCCTCCCAAAGCCAACACCCTCAACGAGGAGCCTGCTCGGAGTATCTCCTCCTGCAGGACACGTCCCCCAAAGCGCCTCAGCAGAGTCGGGGTGGCCTGATGAACAAACAAGACAAAATGAGAATTTAATCTAATTAATCCAGCCATGTTTAAAAATGAGTAATTGTTTTGTTGCGTGCAGAGTCTGACAATGATGTCAACAGAACAATCTTGAAATAAAATTGCTAATGTTCTGCTTTGCTATTACGCTATTTTTTGTGATTATCACAAGATGGACAGCACAAGACCAAAAATATTATACAAATAAAAAATGTGTCATTTTAGGACATTATTACATCACTGCACAGCCTAATAGACAATAATAAACATAAAAAGAATAAAACAGAAATAAAAAACACTAATAATAATAATAATAATAATAATAATAATAATAATAATAATAATAATAATGAGATGGCATAGATCTGATACCCAGTATCAGTACCAGTATCAGTATCTGCAAAAAATCATGGATCAGATATCAGAGAAAATACATCAGATCCTGTAACAAATGGCAAAGATTGGAATTGGATTTGGAAAAACAAATTTTTTGGAACTGGAAGTGTTTACATATAAACACAGTTGACTGTTTTTTCTTTTGTTAGAATTGATTTTATTATTTTTATACTTTACTATATTTACAATGCAAGTGATTTTTTTGTGTGAAAGCGTTTAACTCTGAAGTGCTTCAGCTTTAAAAAAAAAAAAGAAAAAGTAAAGCTTAGTAGTTTTTAAAGAAAACTATATCAGATGTGTATCGGCTCGGCTGGCACTAGAGGTTTCACTATCAGTATTGGAAAAGAATACATGCTTTCATGTCATCTCGATCTTTGGAAATATCAGCTGAGGTATTTTTTATTTATTTATTTTTAAAGTCAGTGCTAGCTTTGGCTTAGTTCAACCATCAGTAACTCACTGAAATGTCCCTTGTAGACATTTACCTGTAAAATGGTGGTGGTGTTTCGTCTAAACAACACATTGGCTAGTCTGCCAGGCATCCTTCTCACAGCGGAGGGAACCATCAGGAGACAAGCTCCAGAAGACAGGGCCAAAAACATCTCCACCACGGAAGGGTCAAAGGTTAAAGGTGATGCGAGGAACACTACATCCTCTGGGGTCATCTGAAATAAAGAGCTGAAGAGATCATAATTTAAGCAGCTCATGATCGCTGCACAATGTCACAAGCTTATACAATAAACTATTAAAACAGATCAAATTTAACACTGCAAGTCCTTAAAAAAACAGACATCATGCCAATATAATTAGTATGCAACTTGAGAATACATTTGGATAAAATAATTGTGCAGATATGCTTTTTTTGGTAGTAATGTAAAAGTTTGCATTAAAAAGCGCTCAACTGCTTCTACTAGGTGTTAAATATAGAGCTGTAAACTCACCTGAGATGTACTATATTAGGCACAATACACTTGTGTGGAACTTTTACTATTTTAGGAAGCCCTGTTGTTCCAGATGTGTGCAGAACATATGCTAATTCCTTTCCAGGATCATCAGCACTGGGATGCTGCCTTTCCTCCTGCTCTGTCTTTAACGTCCGATTATCTTCCATCGGCCGTCTGTTGCTTGCTTCAGGCGACATCAGTGAATTTTTGTGAAGCTTCACTAAAGTAAGCTTATGTGCTGACCAGGCTGCAAACACTTCAACTGACAGTAACCCGGAAAAGGCACTCTGGAATTGCTAGATAAAAAGAAAAAGGAAGAAAAACCTGAAAAAGCGCACAGTAAAAGTAAAATCAGCTTTCAGGGTGTTTGTAGTAGTTCTAAATGGCTGAGATTAAAACATATTACATACCAGAGTGTTAAAGCAACTACTGTTTTAATATTTATTCAATATACACTCACTGAGCACTTTATTAGGAACACCTGTACACCTATTCATTCATGCAATTACTGTATCTAATCAGCCTATCATGTGGCAGCAGTTCAGTGCATAAAATCATGCAGATACGGGGCAGCAGCTTCAGGTAATGTTCACAGCAACCACATCAACGGGGAAAAAATGTGATCTCAGTGATTTTGAGTGTGGTGTGATTGTTGGTGCCAGACGGGCTGGTTTGAATATTTCTATAACTGCTGATCTCCTGAGATTTTCACACACAACAGTCTCTAGAGTTTACTCAGAATGGTGCAACAAAAAAAAGCATCCAGTGAGCAGCAGTTCTTCAGATGGAAATGCCTTGTTAATGAGAAAGTTCAGTGGAGAATGGCCAGAATGGTTCGAGCTGACAGAAAGGCTACAGTAAGTCAGATAATCACTCTGTACAATTGTGGTGAGCAGAAAAGCACCTTAGAAAGCACAACACATCGAACCTTGAGGTGGATGGGCTACAATAGCAGAAGACCACGTCGGGTTTCATTTCTGTCAGCCAAGAACAGAAAGCTGAGGCTGCAGTAGGCACAGACTCACCAAAACTGGACAGTTGAAGACTGGAAAAATGTAGCCTGGTCTGATGAATCAGCATGAATCCATGGACCCAACCTGCCTTGTGTCAACAGTCCAGGCTGGTGGAGGTAGTGTAATGGTGTGGGGAAGGTTTTCTTGGCACACTTTGGGCCTGTTAATACCAATCGATCATCACTTGAATGCCACAGCCTATTTGAGCATTGTTGCTGACCGTGTGCATCCCTTCATGGCCACAGTTTACCCATTTTCTCTTGGCTACTTCCAGCATGATCATGCACCATGTCACAAAGCAAAAGTCATCTCAAACTGGTTTCATGAACATGACAATGAGTTCAGTCTTCTTCAGTGGCCTTCCCAGTCACTGGATCTGAATCCAATAGAACACCGTTGGGATGTGGCAGAACGAGAGATTCACAGCATGAAAGTGCACCTGAAAAATCTGCAGGAATTGTGTTATGCAATCATGTCAACATGGACCAGAATCTCAAAGCAATGTTTCCAACATCTTGTGGAATCCATTCCATGAAGAATTGAGGCTGTTTTGAGAGCAAAGGGAGGCCCTACCGAGTATTAGTATAGTGTTCCTAATAAAGTGCTCGGTGAGTGTATTATTCAATATATTATCCTATGTTAAATAATTAAAACTAACGACTATTTAAAAAACATGCAATTACATTATTTTTTTAGAACTGACAGCAAAACGTGCACCCTGAATTCATGTCACATTATTTTTTAATCCAAATTGGTGACTGTTCATAATGGCAATGTTACAACCTTCATATATTCAAATGTACGCTGTTTCATCCCTGTATCTGCATTACTGCTCACTGAATCTCATTGTACCTGTACAATGACAAGGATATTTGTATTCGACAGTTATGTTTTAATCTCATCAACCTGTCAGTGAGACATTCCTCAATCCACTGAGGTCCATGTCAGTGTTCCATTTCAAGAGGTCTCAGATCGATGACTCAGCATTTTTAGTGCATATGTGAACACAACAAATGAACTCAGACTCCTCTAAAGTGACCCACAAGTAAACCTTCAGAGGTCTTGCTCATTTTGTGGTCCACTTGATTTGTGAAAACAAATCAGTCTCAGTCCATTTCACATTATTTTTTTATGGATAAAGAACTTTCAGTTTGCTGGACATGCATAGCTCCAGTTTTGTGTCACCTAACAGAAAAAAATACTCAAATGGCTTTCTGTGGGCTTGTGTGGTCCCACAACGAGGTCAGCAGTGTTACACAGCAACATGACAGAGGCACTGTAGCGCCTCTAGTAATTACGTTATAGATCATAAGTAGTTAGGCAGCAGTAATAATAGTGTTGTGTCAGTAACAGGAACAATAGCTATATTGTTGTTACTATATATTATATATACTATATTACTATTAAGATATGTGTGTAATGTATGTATTGTATGCATGTATTTTGTCATCACCAACCACTCACATGGGCTAAACCAGTGGTTCTCAACCCGCGGCCCGTCACAAATGCAAATGCGGCCCATGACGCTGACCACATAAAAAAAAAATAATAATAAAATAATAATAATAATAAATTAATTATTTAATAACTTATAGTTTTACAATTCATTTTTTTTTATGTATTAAACAAATAATACAATAATTTTTATGTCATATAAAATAATTTTGGTGATCATGTATTGTTTTCAGACATGCGCAGTACTGACGCAACTATGAACTGACGCAATTACACAGTTAACACACACAATTACAAGCGCGCGCTCTGGCAGATTTAAAACAATTAGAGATTTAATGATCAAAATGGACAAATTTGTTGTTAGAGGAGAAAAAAGATGTGAGGAAAATACTAATGAAAGAACACATGCAAACATCAGGTGTCCCATTAATGGTAAGTAGAATTATACTCTCTAATAATAATAATAAATCTAATTGTAAGCATTTAGATACCTTAATATCTGGTTAGTTCGCATTGGTGACGTCATATGTAAATGATATGCGGCCTGTGAGACTTGAACTTGGACATGTGCAGCCCACTGAAAAAAAAAGGTTGAGAACCACTGGGCTAAACAAACATTTCTGTTGCATCTCATCCAAAGTATAGTGTTTTAGCCAAATGACAGCATCATGTAAATGATGACACGATCCATAATTCAGTTATTATACAGCTATTACACGACAGTAAAGGAATTCTGGCGTGAACAAGCGGTCTGATGTCTCATCAATGCTAAAATGTCCAGAAAGAGAACGGAGGCCCTTTTTGAGTCCACATGTACTATGAATACCAAAAGTACTGAGGTCATTCACAGCTAGTTCCCTAAATACCTTTCCTGTTAGATTCACTGTAGTTGGCTATGCTTTAAGAGGAAGAGATGAAGGTCAAGTTGTTCTAAAGAGACTCAAGAATACCTGCAGCAAAGTGCTCTGTACCAAGCAGAACTTCAAATGACATCTGTCCATTATTCTCATGGTAAGCAGAGGGGGTGAGACCGGGTCCAGAGGAACATAGGCAGCAGGCACCTGCAGGACACTGACCAGGGAAGAGACTGTGACTTGGTGAGAAACTGAAGCAATAATGTGCAATGGCTGCAATATAGAAATGGAGCTCGGCATGCTGTTTGCAGTGAACATGCACTATATGGCCAAAGGCTTGTGGACACCTGATCATCACACTCATATGTGCCTGCTGAACACCTCATTATAGATTTAGTCCCTGCTTTACTGTTATAATAAGCTCCACTCTTCTGGGAAGGCTTTCCACTAGATTTTGGAGTGTGGCTGTGGGGATTTGTGTTCATTCAGCTACAAGAGCATTAGTGAGATCAGACACTGATGTTGGTGAGGAGGTCTGGGGTTCAGTTGGTGTTCCAGTTCATCCCAAAGGTGTTCAGTGGGGTTGAGGTCAGGGCTCTGTGCAGGACACTCGAGTTCTTCCACTCCAACCTTCACACACCATGTCTTCATGGAGCTCACTTTGTGCACAGGGGCATTGTTGTGCTGGAACAGGTTTGGGCCTCTTAGTTCCAGTGAAGGGAAACTGTAATGCTGAAAACTGAAATTGGAAAGGGAAGACATCCTGTGCAATTGTGTACTTCCAACTTTGTGGCAACAGTTTGGGGAAGATCCACATCTGAGTGTGATGGTCAGGTGTCTACATACTTTTGTCCATGTTGTGTATCAGACAAACTTACATACCCAAAGATCCAGACCGGGAGGAGGATGTTCACATCACAGAACACACCGATGACCTGTTCATTCTCTCCTATTGCTCCCTGCACATTTTTGCATAGCTCGTTTCCTAACGCTAGGAGTTGATCATAGGTCAGGCAGCTAGCAGGCGACGTGCCGGTGTCGAAGATGGCAGCAGTTTTATCGCCGTGATTAACAGCAGCCTCGTGCACCATCGCGTGCAAACTCTTCATGATTACGCTGTTCATCAGCCGCTATCACGTTTATAAGTGAAGCAGCTCGTTCTTAAAGTTAAACAAAACATTAAAGTGCTCCAAAGACCAGCTCCAAAGCACCAAATGAAGAAGCATCGCGCCACGTCGCGCAAAAATGACGCAAAATGACGTTTCCTCCAAACCGCCAATCAATACGAGGCGTTTTACATTCGGGGGGAAATTTGAAAACTGCAGGTTTTAGTCAGTGATGCTGCTGAACTCTGCGGGTTAAAATCTCTTTATCTCGGCGATTTTTATCCTGTGAAATGGAGCAGCATCACAGCCGGGCTGACCTGAATGAAAAACACATTTTAGAACAGTTCAAGAAAAATGACGAAACGTTCAGAAACACGATGGAGCGGATTTTTCAGAAAGTGAGTAGCTTTCTCCTGGCTAGCGTTAGCTTAGCCATCTTCCCTAG
Organism: Pangasianodon gigas; assembly: GCA_022758105.1. Classification (NCBI taxonomy): domain Eukaryota; kingdom Metazoa; phylum Chordata; class Actinopteri; order Siluriformes; family Pangasiidae; genus Pangasianodon; species Pangasianodon gigas. The sequence goes on along the minus strand of CM040472.1, from coordinate 3,723,236 downwards.
CTAGCTGTGATATCTAACTAAAGTTAACTTCATGTGCTGTGCGAATGATCCTGCTGCTGAAGTGGGGATTATGAGTGTGTCGTGTTCACTTTTGCTCTGTTGTCGGAAACATGAAATATGGACGACCCCTGACTCATTCATGCATATTTCTTTTTATTTTACTTTTATTTTGACGCCATAACACACATTACTCAGTTAGCTAGCTTGCTGAAGATGGAAATTTGGTCAAATACAAGCTATTTTCACGGTGTAAAGATGTACAGCATGTATAGACTGGTTGCTGGTATAGTTCATAAACGAATATGAGCAAAATAGCAAGTGCTAACAATTAGCTGCGTTTAGAAACATGAACAAAAACTGTATTTCAGGACAGAAACTGTCCTCTCTTCCGCCATGTTGAAAGTTTAGGACTCTTTCCATCTCGGAAACCCGGGTATCATAATTAATCCGAGTTTCTCCAGTCGTAATTACAACATCAGAGGTCATTTATGTGCAACTTCCTAGTGGGAAACTCGTATTTACGATAATTCAGAGAGCACGTGAAGGCAGCATAATACAGTTCCCCTACAAGTTTAGCTTAATAACTTTATTAATGTTATTGCTGTGCACAGTGACAGGCTTTCCTGACCACACAGTACAGCCAGTCTACACACATTATAAACATTATAAACATTATAAACAATAACAATCTTCTCTTTCAGTATTCCAGTTTAGATGATCCAGGGCCTGATGTTTGTCTCAAAACAATGACCTTCACATCAGAGAAAGGTGAGATGATTTTCAGTACTGCTAGACATTTTTAGATTTTGTATAGCAGTGGAATCCACCATTACTGACTTCTTATAACCTGTCCCATGGCCAAAAGTATGTGCACCCCTGACCATCACACCCACATGTGGGCTTTCCACAAAGTCTGAAGCACACAATTGTATAGAATGTCTCTGTATGCTGTAGCTTTACAATTTCCCTTCACTGGAACTAAGAGACCCAAACCTGTTCCAGCACGACAATGCCCCTGTGCACAAAGCGAGCTCCATGAAGACATGGTGTGTGAAGGTTGGAGTGGAAGAACTCGAGTGTCCTACACCAAGCCCTGACCTCAACCCCACTGTGATAGGGATGGACGATATAGACTTAAAACTATATCATGATATTTCATGGTATTTTTGCGGTAATATAAAAGAGTGATGATATGAAAATAGAAATGAAAATTCAAGTCACATCAGCATACAGTCCCGAGAGCCGTCTGATTCACATTCTGATCTTCTGTATCCGAACCACTGCCATATTACGGAGGAAGCTCCTTTTCTTCCTCATATAGGGATGGAACTCCACCTTCCACCATGTTTGTTCTCGTTCTACATGTGAGATGCCCATGTTGCGGCACGTAAACACGTTATCAGCTATATCACCAATATCGCAGGATGACAAATTCTTATCATGGGGAGGAATTGTATAGAATATTTAGTCATGTAATCAGGATAATCATCAAGATAATCCCATAATGTAAT